>CM051240.1:187871362-188338862 GCA_027917425.1 Gastrophryne carolinensis
GATGTATTACCCATGTGTAAGGAATATTCTGGAACAGGACGTGCTGTATACTTAGAATATGTGGAAAACTCACCACCTCTTGTTGGAGAACGTATCTACTTAAAGCAGAACAAAACCCAGAGCAGCCAGTCCTGGAATCCCAAAGGGCATCCCAGATCAGGCTTCCCTGCAAAACTGGCCTGCTTCCCAGCACCCTCTGCAATGTAACCAATGGGCAGCCACATCCCTGGGCTCTGTGAGCTGTCCCACTCCCAGCAGTTCAGGCTGGGGGCAGGAGCGTGCGCACGGCCACTCGCACTCCCAATTGCTGAGCTCTGCATGTAAGCAGAGCCATGTGCAGAGCATTACATAGGCAATGCAAACGGATGAAAACCTGCGCATGCACCGTAGGACCAAGGAAAGGTGAGTTTGTACACCCGTTCTGGTGGGTTTCACACATTTCTGGACTGCCCACATTTTAGTACATTGTCTCCCAAAACTCATATGATTACATTGAAAAAATGGTCCTTTTTGCTCTCTTTTCATCTAAGCATTTGCAAATGACCGGCAACTGCATAGAGAAACACCATAAAAGTACTGACTTTTGACTGACTGTTCATTTAACCCCATTCACTGATCCTTTGTCTTATATTCTTTGTCCAAGGGGCTACCACAGAGAAGCAGATATGATGGAGGTCAGTTACTTTTGTTACCTGAATTTAAAGCGGACCTTCACTCTAAATAAAAGTCTATCTTATATGTTTCCCACACCCTGTACATACAGATTGCTCACATTAAAAATCATCCTACCTGCATCTACTGCATTTTATAAGCCTTTAAACATCCAAGATGGCGGCTTATGGAAGCTGCCATTTTTGCAGGCAGCCTGCAAACAGGAAGTGCCTGCAAACAGGAAGTGACTGTGCTGCTCTGCATTCTGAGACTGCTGACCTTTCCCTGACCCCAGCTCTGCTCTGTCTGAGCAAAGCACAGGTATAACCCGCCCCCCTGTACCTTATCCCACTCTCCTCTCCTCAGTAAGTGTGATGCTTCTGAGTCAAGATGGCGGCGCCCGTATCCTAAATTCCCGAACAGAGTTGCAGCCCAGTGGGGGAAAGTATAATAAATTAGTGACTAAACATGTAAAATATATTAATTTTAGATGCTGAGGAAGTGTTTTCATTAAATCATGGTGAAGGTCCGGTTTAAGTCTAGTCCTTTTACACAGGAATTTCCTTCTCAGCTCTAGTTCCCTCCTCTGCACCCTGACTCTGGTCAGCTTAGCCAATCCAGCTGCTCATCTATTCTTACTGGGGGACCAGAAACTTCTGATAGCATCTGGTGATCTTCTAATACAGGTCCCTAGCTGGCGAGTTGGGACCGCCAGCTAGGGACCTGTATTAGAAGATCACCAGATGTTATCAGAAGTTTCTGGTCCCCCAGTAAGAAACCGGATCAACACCCATTTTATAAAAACTAGGTTTTAGTCCACTCCAGAAGGGCATCCCAATTGCTGCCCTCCCCCCCAGATCAAGCCCCAGCAAACCCCTAAATAACCCCCGCTCCATTGGTAAAATACGGCTGCTTCTTGACTGGTATCCAGCAAAGTGGAAGCGGGACATGTGACTGCCATTGGCCAATAAAGCGCCTGTATTTGGCTGAGGGAGCAAGGTGAAAGGTACGATTTAGAGGGAATGCAAGGGCTTGATTGGGATGTTGGTCTGGTTTAATAATGCATTTAAAGATTTTTCATAAAATTACTTACTATTACTTTATGACAGACGTTTAGCATTAACACAGAATGCTAAACTGCTCAAATCTAAGCTGCTCAAATCTAAAGGCCATAAAGTGTCATCAATTATGAATCTGAATGCCAAAAATTGAACAATTCTCACCTTGGAATTCAGCAAAAGAAAAAGGACATGATCAGGCGTGGTCTGTGCCCTCCACTGAAGAACATCAGCCAAGTAAAGGAACTGCAATGGAAAAGTTGAATATTATGGACCATATACTATTAAAGGAACAGAACTTTATTATGTACTTTTAAAAAGGTTTGATGTCCTCACCTTCCTTGCCTGATCATTGTCTTCTAGCTGGGTGACATCTCTCCCACAAGCCTGAGCAATCCGTTTACCAGCAACCAGATTTCCCACAATCATAGAAGCTGGACCCACATCTTGCAAAAGAAATACAACTATTAGGATTGTTCTGCGATGTTATTTTCAAAATAATGTGCACATTTACAATGCAGACCTACACCATTGGTAAATACGGGGCCCTGCGTCAACCCTCTATCACCCCCATACCTAAAGGATACCTCTAGTATCTTAGTATGGCAATGAGTGGAGTTAAATAGCAAAAACAATGAGAAAGGCTCTTCAAGTACACCAGCAGGACCAATACAACACTAGAATAGAAACATGTGGGCAATACAAAACCAGCCATAAATTAGGATCCATTGCCCACCTAAAAAGTATACAAGTGATATTCAAAATAATATTACAAAATATATTAGTAAGTTGTTGTACTAAATTCGCTTGGGGTGCGGGGTTACCCACCATGGGTTTCCCCTCCTTGTGCGACCCTTTTCCTAAATACCCCAGTTGCATATATGTAGGTGGGTACACAGTCAAGATCAGTCACGTATTTTGAGAATGAGTCCGGGGTTAGGTACCCCCGTTTTTTTTATATATTGTCTCTGACTGTGACCACACCATTCTGTTAAAATAATTTACATTTTATTTAGCATTTGGTTAAAAACAAAGCATTTATCTGTACAGTTAACATGCAGTAGATACTTTAGTATTGTTTATACATGAATATTCTCTGGCCATTGCCACTCTTTTCAATTAACCTTGGAAATACCTTTCAGGTGGGCAGACATGTTTCGCCTAAAAATTAGGCTTTATCAATGCCCTTTCACATGAAAAAAAGAGAAAAGTATACATAGATATAATGGATCTTCAAAGCATTGCTGTACTCAAACAATATATCAGCTATATTACAGAATAAACCTTAGTTTTGTATTAAATGTAGATAAACAATGGACTACCTTGTATGGAAATTCCTTGACAAGGTAGTCCATTGTTTATCTACATTTAATACAAAACTAAGGTTTATTCTGTAATATAGCTGATATATTGTTTGAGTACAGCAATGCTTTGAAGATCCATTATATCTATGTATACTTTTCTCTTTTTTTCAGGTGAAAGGGCATTGATAAAGCCTAATTTTTAGGCGAAACATGTCTGCCCACCTGAAAGGTATTTCCAAGGTTAATTGAAAAGAGTGGCAATGGCCAGAGAATATTCATGTATAAACAATACTAAAGTATCTACTGCATGTTAACTGTACAGATAAATGCTTTGTTTTTAACCAAATGATAAATAAAATGTAAATTATTTTAACAGAATGGTGTGGTCACAGTCAGAGACAATATATAAAAAAACCGGGGGTACCTAACCCCGGATTCATTCTCAAAATAGTTGTTGTACTATATACATGTGAAGCTAAAAAAAGGGACAATCTAGGCAATGGTAATTATAAGGCGGCAAGGAGCACATCTGAAGCCTAGTAGTAGGATAGTAGTTTAGGTGAGTTTTCTCGCAGATTCCCAGTTTCACACTGTGAGGCATCCCACATAGGAATGAGAAAATCAGCCTCCCTGGAGCCTAAAAGAGACCATTGTTCCTCTTGGTCTAGCTATTCTCATGATAAACTGGCATTCCCTATCTAATCAGCAGCTGCTGTTTCAGTAACTGCATGTCGCCCATGCATGGCCCAGATACACCACAACCTCTCAATGAGAAAGCCTGCTTCCGTGTGATTGGGGGGCAGGAGAGCCTGCTTGGCTAACACTTCTTAATGTCAAACAAGCAGATCAATAGCATTTATGGATCAAAGCAGTTAAGAGCATGTCTCAGTCACATACCTGGCTGTTTCTGTCGAGGCTTAGGAAGATTGGTGACACAGGTATGTGGGCACATGAGAACATTACAAGGGTGGAGAGAACCCTCCAAAAAGTGCTGTTTGGTTTCGGAGATGTGAATCCCACCTAGTGGTGCTTTGGGAAGAGTGTTGGCAGGTACTAGTGCCAGGCAGTACACACCCACTTGATGTATGCTGTCTATTGCCTGTAACAAAGAAGAAGCAAGACTATGGTAAATGATTTGCTTTTGTTCTGAGTTAGGGAATGAAGGGATATACATTATATTTAACCAAATTACATTCAAAGCAGGTACAGAAGTCAACTAATAAATACTGCAGTAATCAGAGAAGGGGTGGACACAAAAAGCCTCATCCTAAGTGGCTCCTACAAGTGACACCGGCGTGGGGGGTGTTTTTAGGAATTTGCTGCTGCCTGGGACGCCAGGGGTTCAGGAGGCTCCAGGTCCCATGCTAGTCTATGTGGGGAGTCTCTTCAAACAGATATGGCTCAGGGTGCTGCTGGGGGGGGGGGTGGTTCTGGTGCTCCCCTGCTTATCCTCCACCCTAAAAGGCATTCCCCTGTTCCCCCCCGTAAACAGATAGCACCCCCCCTACTCCACCCTAAGTATCCCTGAAATAATCCCTGCCCACAACTTTACCATTCCTCCACAAAGTGCCAAAGTGCCTTCCTTGTGCTCCTATTTAATCCCCCCACCACATTTCTTCAGCCCCCCTCCATAACACCAGGGAGCAACATGTGTATCCATCTGCCCCCCCCCCCCCGGTTCCCCTACATCCCAATAAAGTAACTCCTTTGGACTATAGGCTATACCCCACTCCCTGCCCCTATCAACATACTTTAGCTCTCCCTTTCACACCTCTTATGTACCTTCTCTTTTCAATTTTGTGGTCTTCCGACATTGCTCCCTTCACAGGCGTACTTATTTCCCTCCCAGATCCATTACCCCTTTGCCTAGTACCTCTGCAGCCCCCTAATATATCATGCCTCTCTCCATGTCTCCATAAATCCCTTCCCTACATGTTAATTGCTGCCTCAGGATCTGCTGGTGTTCTGCATATTAATATTTAGGTCAGGGGACAGGATCCGCTAGCTCTCCGCATATGGGGGAACTGCTTGCAGACTGCATATTACTTTTGCACTGTGGGGGGCTGTTACTCTTTATTTTGGGGTCAGCGTGAAATCTAATCACTCTATTTTTGGCTCTGGTGGAATTTGTCTAAACTGTGCTCATTACCGGTATTTGTTATATTGGAGAAGGGGGGGGGTATAGGATTGTAGTTACGCCACTGCCTGTTGCTGTATGCAGGAAACCTATGATGCAATTCCTCCCTGTAATTTTGTCACAGCTGTAAGCTGCAGGCTTTTTATTCTGCCATCCCTTGCTCCTCTCCTACACTGTAATTCTGTAAGGTGAGGCCCACTGAAGAGAATCAGCGAATGCAATCCTTGTGATCATAAAGCTGCAGTGTATGGGCTTCAGACATTGGAGAGCAGGGGAACAGGGGAGCAGATCAATGTCTGGAGGAGTGATATAGGCAAGTGTAAATATTTTGGCTTAAATAGGACAATTTTGTTCAGGAAACCTGAAACACTTCCCATATTATAATGGCAACTGGGTTACCTGTAAGACTCTACTCATCCACTGGAAGCTGTCTTCTTCTGAGGAGTCTGGCCGCTGCTCAGCCACCAGAACTATTCGTTCGTCGTGCAACACATTTACTGAAAACACAGCTATCCTAAAATATAGAGAGGAGCATGGGTAAGAATTCAGCAGGTTACAAAATCATTTTCCACATTTCTGCAGCAATCACTTTAGAGGGGGACAAGGATTAACTGTAACAACATTTCTGTCTCCCTCCACCCGACAAATGTATAAAGCAGAGTGTAGAGAAGTTACCCTCTGGATAAGGGTCCACTCCAGCTGCTTCAACCCCTTTATTCAACTCTCATGGGCTGGCAAAGGGGCCTGACAAGGGGACCAAATGTAGTATGATGTTCAGGATCCCTACTAACAGATAGAGACCCGGCCTGAAGCTCCATTCCCTGGATTGGGACCCCCTCCATGTAGTACCTTGCAACTATAGTAACTGCATGGGTAGGAGACCCATCCTTTCCTGTTCCAACCCTCCCCTGCCCAATTAGGGAATTAATATAAAAGCAATGCTTTGCTTCAGCTGCTGCAGAGAGAGGCCTGGGAGTGGAAACAATGTAACAGGTAAAATATTTTTTTTATTTAAAAATGCCTAAATCAGGCATATTGTCTGGAGGTCACCTGCTTGTTCTACTTAATCTCCCTTCCACAACAAATGGTCAGTATGTATGTGACATATACATGGCAAATCCATCTGGATACATACATTCAGCTGCTGGGCATCAGTTTAGGTGCAGAGGGGAGCACCATGTCTTGGCTGTGGTTTAAATTCATGCCTAACACCCACTTTAGGTATAGACCATTAGGGTGGAGTAGTGTGAAAACTTTCTATTGATTCTCCAGTGAAATATAAGAGAATACAGCAGACAATAAACCTGAACTCTGGAGCACTTGGGATAACATTCACAGGCTATGTCTAATGGCTATGTCTGGGGCCTCATTCAAGAAAAGGAAAACCAGAATAGTGTGTGTATATATATATTAGGAGGGTTATGTATGTGAGGGAGAGGTTTAGTGGCAGGTGCACTTTAACAACATATTACTAAAGGTTTTTTTGAGCCCTTTCTTACTGCACAGTAAGCCAATACATGGGTATAGAAGGTTCCTGGTGTCTTACCTCCCTCTGTAAACAAATTTCATGGGTTCCACAGCCAAGGCCGTTGCTACTACGTCATCGCAGCTGTGTTTACGGCCACTGATAACCATCTGACCATCCACCTTTCCTACAACATACACCAACCGCTCCTGCAAGAAAGGTGTTCATGAAAATTCAAAGCATATATGTTCAATATATCTTTATTGGGTTTTAACATTTTGTAAAGAACAGTAAGTAGAGCACAACACAGAGGATCACAGGGTGGAGATGACACAGCAAGCAAATACAAAGCATCACAATCTCAATCAGCCTGGGGAGTTCCGATTACAACGCGTACCCTCACTTGGGGCACACCCTGAGTTAAACAAAAAGGGTCTATAACCAGCGCCTAGCAACAACCTATCGCTGCACATCGGGTCACCGTCCGTAGAGGCGACCTTCCCTCTTCCCATTGGCCACCCCTGATTGATCTTTTCCAGTGTGAAGCAGCCGTGTCTATTCCCTCCGGCGATCCGAAGAAATAGAGAAATTGTAAAGAGAAATAGAGAAGAAAAAGAGAGCAGAGAGAGCGATTAGGAGAGAAAGGGGGGTGAAAGAGAAGAAAAGAGAATCCCGAGGCCCTGCATCCCACGCCCGCATCCCCCCCCCCCCGGTCCCATCAGATTACAACCCATCGACAGTAGGCCAGATCCCCCCTCCCAGTGCTACACACAGTCCAGGAGCGCCTGAAATTCAGGCGAGACCCGTGACACCTCCCATAGCGTCCACGTCTTGAGGAACCTCTGGGTGCCATCC
Source organism: Gastrophryne carolinensis (assembly GCA_027917425.1). Lineage (NCBI taxonomy): Eukaryota > Metazoa > Chordata > Amphibia > Anura > Microhylidae > Gastrophryne > Gastrophryne carolinensis. The sequence goes on from CM051240.1 coordinate 187,878,833, forward strand.
TCAATCCTTTCCAGAGTCAGTTCCTCCATCCTCTTGATATTCTCCACCTCCCCATACCATTCCAGCAGGGAAGGGGTAACACTGGTGCGCCAATGCCTGGGGATCACCGACCTGGCCGCCGTAAGTGCCTCAGTAACCCCTTTTTGTTTGCCGATACCGACCCTGGGATCATCGACAAGAGAGCAACCTCCGGTGACCGTGGTACGGTTTCAAGCGTCAAGTGTTCGTAAATTCCGAGCACTCCCTCCCAGAAAGTCCTCACCAACGGGCATTCCCACCAAATGTGTAACATAGTCCCCAGGGCCCTCCCACACCTCCAGCAGTCTCCTGACTCCGCTAATTCAAAGCATATATAATAGGTGCGCAATACAGTGGAAAGCTGGCTGCCTGGGATTTGTAAGTCAAACATGGGTAAATGGGCAATACTGTGTCAAAACCAGTTGGACTTATTATTGAAATGTATTAAATTATTACATCTTCTTCAATGTGTTTCAAAGGGGTGGGTGTGTGTGTGTGTGTGTGTGTGTCAGTGAAAAGGTAGAAATATAGAAAGAAAGAAAAAGAGAAAAGGATAGAAAAAAAAAGAAAGAAAAAGAAATGGATGGGCTAAACCTTGTTCATTAAGAAAAAAAAGGAGAGTTCAGAGTGTACTATGTCTCTTGTCAACCCCAGTATAGTAATACAGATTGAAGGCTAGTTTTATAAAAACACTGTAGAGGCAGATACTTACTGATCCAATGAAACCTAATAATCCAGTACGGGTGAAAGGGTGGCTAGAGACAGGATCTCCATTGGCATTAACTGGAAGAGTCTGAGAGATTACATGTGATTAAAGTCTACTTCTTAACTCTGACTACTCATTATAGCATCAACTTTCACACTTGCTTTATATTGCATTTTATACTTGCCTCAAAAATGTTCTTGGTGATCCCAAGGAGTCCATAATATGCAGTTCCAGTGGAGTTAGAAGATACACACAGCTCTCCGATTTCATCAATCTTACATAGATAAGGTGTTCCCTCTGGTTTTATCACACACATGCTTGCTATAAAAGTAAAAAGTGGTTTTAGTGTAAACATCGCTTTTCTTTCTCTAACAGGGTTGTTGAGAAAAACCTAAACCAGACCAACAGCCCTGCACAGTTGGAAACAAAAACTCCCCAGAACTCACTTGCCCAATTCTGCATGCATTAAAACGAATCATTGTGGGTCATGCTAAAGATTTAGTGAAGTAAGCACGTTTGGCTGTGAATTGTGTAATAAAACATATTTGTTCTAAATTTTCCATAAAATAAAAAATCACCTACACATGCGGTGGGGCAGTTTTACAATTTCAGCAGGCCTCCATGGGCCATGTTAAAGAATTTGCTATTTTTTCTGCATACCCCAAAGGGTGCTGCTGTTTTCACACTTTTAAACAATTATTTTACCTCATTGGGAAAATGATGCACCTCACCTGTAAAAATGTCCCAGTGCATGTGCAGGCGATTTATTTAGGAAAAATTAAAACAAAATTTTCATTGCACTTTTTTGTGTGTTTAAATTTAAAATCTTACTGAGATTCAGGTTGCAATTCACACATAAATGTGCACCCAGAGTTAAACTTGCTTTACTAAATCTTTAGCATGACCCCCACTATACACACTTACAGTTGTTCCTGCATCCACTCAAAGCTGAAACGCTGCCTCACTGATTTTTCTCCTGGTCATAGCCATCTTGCAGGACCTGGGAAACTTCCTTTCCCAGCATCCCACCCATGATAACCCATAATGCACAGTGTCAGGACTTCCTCTTTGCAGGCCTAACCTGCCGTTAAGTGGGGGGGGGGGGGGGGGAATCAACTGCATCAAGTTACAGAAAAAAAATAAGACTATACCTACCTGACCTCCACAGCAGGCTAAATTCCATGCTGCCCTGAATGCTGAATTTCCGCTATTTTTCTGCAGTTAGCGTTCTCCCAACCGTCTCCCAGCACACTTTGACTACATGGATGGTCAGGTGTGTTTTCCTGCCACCAACCAACGAGAGAGCTTGCTCCCCCATGACTAGAAACTAACCCAATCAGAAACTAGGTGAGGAGAGATCTGTCCACACCCAGGCCAACAAAAGCATGATACAGCATGATGGGCTGTGTGGGATCAAGTCTGCTGGATAGGTAAATATTTTTTTTTACTGTTTGCCTTGACATGCCTACCAGGAGGCTGGACACTATGCAGAGTTGTACAATCATAGCAAGTGGTATCACTATGACTCTAGGAGACAATTCAGTAATCCCAGAAGCTGATGCTATGTCTCCAGATGTGCTTCAAGACAGGATTTAAGTCTAAAAAGACCACTTCTTAATTGAAAGAACATATTCAGGTAAAAAAAAAAATATACTTCCAATATGGGAATAAACTCATGGCCCTGCAGATTCCTACATCCACCTTACATCCAAAGCCTGACCAACACCATTCCCATTCTAAAGCTCCAGAGAGACGCTACCTTCTGGGTTGGCAAACATTTGGTCATCATGTTATTTAGCAACCTGCATGAAGACTCCTAAAAAGGGTTTCTGCTATACCAGCCAGCTACCCGAACAAGAAGACCAGCCCAACTTGTGATAACACAAGGGGTGAGCCAAGGGGGGGCCTAGACAGCAACTGCCCCACATAATCTAATAGGCTGTTTAATACTAACACTCCAGCCACACGATTCCTAATATTCTAGAGAAAAATTAAAGTGACACCCTATTATTGGGAGTCTATCATCTTTTGGAAGGTCCCTAAATCATTTGGAGATGCACAGCTAAAGAAAGTCCAGTCTGGCTCCTGCATGAGATGTAGCATGCATCTGTCCAAGCAGAAATTCCTGGCATCTATGCACTAGCCCCATCACTATTCATGGTAAGAATTGGTACTGTGGCCAAGGTGCCAGTTGTGTGATGGACCTCTGGTATTTTTTCCCACAAATTTTCTTTCTCAAAACAAGGGATATTCACCAGGCTACCGGAGGCTTTAACATCCTGACCTGGTCTTTCCCATATATCCCGCCAATCTCGCTAAACAGAGCAAGATTATGAAAGATTTATAGGATGACCCAGCAGGAAACCCCCTACCGTGAATCCATATAGCACTGCATCATGGGGAGCTGCAAGACCTTTGGAATTGAATTAAGGCACTTAAGAAATTCATTGACCCAACTCCGGAATCTCCCTGTGTAAAGCAATAGATAATGGTCCCCCTACAGAGGTGTCTAAAGCACTAACAAGGCAGCTCAGCACCATAAATCTCTTGCGCTCCCCAAAATATCCATCCCTGGCACGACCAGGGTCCATAGTCACTGTGGAACCAAACAAGGAGACAGCATATGATGCAAAATCAGCGTCTGTGGTTCGGTATCTTCTCCATTACAGCGGATCCCCTGCCATACCAGTAAGGTAGGGCATACAATGGTCAAGCCACATGTGACCCAAAAATGTTCCCCGATACAGTAGGAATAAGTAGACCTATCTCCTGAGAGGCTAAAAGTTTATATCCACCCCAACTTTTAGAGACACTCTGCATAAACTTGAGCATGCATGCTGTGTCTGGGTATACATATGCCCTCCTCCCCATTGGTGAACAATTTTGGATAATATCCAACCTCCTGGTAAACACCTATATAATCATAGTAAGCAATTATTAAAGTGGAAGTCCAGTCACCACTGCTACTTGCCATCAACACAATGCAGAGATAGATTTAGGTGTTAAAAACAAAACACTACCTTACCGGTGTTGACTGTCCATTCCCCTGCCGTTTAGCAGTGGGAAACACTGCTCCTGGTGGGGGAAGGTTTAGCAAGCACCAGTAAGTTAATTTTTTTTCAATACCCAAATAAATTACACAGGCCTGGGGGCAGGTTAGCAACAGAGTCCAGTGGTGACTGGAATTACAGTACACTTAACATAAAAAAAAAATCTACGTAACTATGTACAATATTAAGCACAGACACTGGTTTCCCTAAAATCATCAGATTTATTTAACGCAGTTTAAAAAAAAAAAAAACAGCAGCCTTTGACCTAACAATTGACAGCAGTAAATGTTTTCAGGGGTATCTGGCCTAAACTGCCATTTGTTTGCAGCAATAGAAAGAATAAATGCTGGACGCCTTCTACCAGGAGCTGCTTTCACTAAATGTTACCAGTTCCAACGTGCCACTATAGAAATTGGACACACAATGAAAAAACAAAAACGAAACTAACGTTTTGTTCCCCACAGCCTATTGATGCTAGTCCAGCAAGCATCAACTCACCTGATTGCTGGATCCCAGCCTGCGTCGCAGCCCACGCACCTTGTGCTGCCCTTGGCCTGGACTTCATTAACCACCAATTCCTGGCCACCCCCCCAGCATCAATCACAGGGACATGACCAAGCCCTCTCTATTCACTACAATGGAGGAGGCATTTCAAACCTAGACACATCTCCTCTATTGCAATCAATGGAGAGGGAGTAGCAGCACTACTGTGACTGATGGCAGCTTGTAAACACACCATCAATGATGTCCTCTGTTCAGGCCCGCGGTCTAGAGTCCAGTGATCAGCTGCAGGGTACAAAAGGTAAGTACTCTTTTCTTTTATTCATTGGGTGGTCAATTACTTTAGGCAGTATTTCAGCCCTCATTCCATTGCTGGTAAATAACTGCTCTGTAGCAGTATCCTGTTGGCTTTAAGTGATCCATTTATTTGGTTGAGAGTGACAAGACTGTTGGCTTGAAGGATACAGAAGCAGAAGTTAGTAGGAGGGTGCAGGAGACAGTTTGGTGTTTCACCTACTTCCTGAGGATGAGCTCGCTCATCAGACTGACCATCATTTAATATGAGAACATCTGCTTACCTCCAGGCATAATTTGTCCGACATCCTGCACAGTGAGCACAGAAAGCTTCTCCTCAGTGTCTGCTCGAATTACGCCATAACTGAGCCCATTCATTGATAAAACAACTTTTCCAGGAGGAACGCCTCCCATATCTGGAGGCCTGAGGACAAACACACAATGCTTTGTTACAGATAACACATAATTTAGGCGTTGACAGAATGTTTGCACATTAAATGTCTTATATCCTGTTCCATAGAGGTCTATATGCATTGCAGACATCACTGGTTTTTGAGTTGGTCTTAGAAGAATAATAGCCAATTCACTGAAAAATCCATCCGGAGACCCAGAAAGGTCAACATGATAAGCTAGCATGTCGAGCATAATCGCTGCATTCTCAGTTAATACTGCAGAAGACCAACTATATTCTTAATAAACATGGATCTACATTTTGAAGTAAATAAGAAATGGCTAGCTGCAGAAAAGGGTCAAAAGTTGCCATTATTAAAGTAAAAAAATAACAGTTACTACAGCTACCCCTGTTAGGACGACAATAAAATACGGGAAAAATAGGAATGTAGAAATTTAGATGCTCAACTCACCTTCGCAAAGAAACAGTAAGTGCCTCTGCGGAGGTGGCACATGGCGAAATCACTTCAGGCCTCAGACCTCGAGACTGGAAGACATTGAGGAAGGCATCACAAGATGAGATAGACCCTGTAAGTACAGACATTCTTTATGTGCTACGGTTCCTAAAACAGCCAATACTGTAAGCCATCAAAGGTTATTAAGACTTTGCAGCCTTGATATTGTTAAACTTACATGGATTTGCACCATCTGCTACAATTAGCATTCGTAAGGAACCAAGGTTCACTTCCCGTTGGTCTCTCTGTGCCAGAAGTGACCAGTGCATGTCTCTGGATTTTACTAGTGCAACACGAGCTGCAGAGAAATGTTAAAAGGAGACATTAAATGCAACGTAACTAAATGAGGGCAGTTGAAGTGAATAATCTAATCTAGGGGTGCTCAACCTTTTGAAGAACACTGGCCACTTAAGGGATTTGGAAACGGGGCACAATGAAGAGGTTCAGAATTTCAAATTTTTTATTTTTAATAGCATAACGAGAGTCTTCCCAAACTCCATTAGATTGATGCCCTCCACCACACCACCCTCATTACAATATTTATATGTGGTTTATTATAATTTGAACAATCCCCACATGCAAGCAATACACATGCCTTTTTTACCTCTCTGAATATATGGGTGCCATATTTATAGCCTCCCCATCAATCCCATGTCATAACCATATTCCCAAAACTCAACCCACCAATGCTAAACATTTAATTATATATCGACAAAAAATGATCTTGTTATGGTGCTAGAGATTTCATCCAGGGGTTTAGTTGCACAATGTCACCACTGCCACCTCTATTTGGCAACGCACTCCACATTTAGTGCTTTCTTGCAACCTCTCATACTTAAATAGCCTCTATTTAAAGCAGAACAAAACCCTCTCTCTTGTAGATTCCAGGGCCGGGCATCTAGAATCTGGATGCCCCGCTGTATGAAACCCCCCCAGGGTACCCGTAAACACTCTCCTTTCTGTGCTCCAATGGTGCAGGTGTGGATTCTCATCTAATGAGAGCCGTCTATAGTCGTTCTAGTCAATGAGAGCAGTTTGACGAATTACATAGTCACGGCAGAAGGCATCATTGGACGAGAGCCCACGAGGAGATCTGGGGAGTTTACACAGTGGGTTTTGTTCCACTTTAGCTACCTTTACACAGCAGCTCTATTTACTCCTCCAATTCCCCCCCCCCCCCCCCACAAACAGGTCAGGGGCAACATCAGATGGATCAGTGGGCCACAGGTTGAACATGTGATCTAATCCATCAGTTACCACATGCTATGTCCTTAAGTTATGTCCTGAAATTAGTCCTATCAGAGCCGCCATTGTGGCCAGCGGTTGCATTGGATGTGTCTGAGCCTTTATCTAAAAAGGGCTGGAGAGGAAAGCTCTACCTAATTCTAAAATGTTGCTCATGAGTGAACCCAAGCCAAAAAAGTGTGCTCCTGATCAAATCAAAGTTATACAGGTCATTGTACAAACATTCACGACAGATCCATGGCCCAGGCCACAACCAGGGTGCAATATAATAAAGAACAGCTGGCTTACTAGAAGAGAGACCAATAGGTGCTGCTACTTACTAAAATTCATTAAATGTATTAGTAAGTTTTACAAGTGTCAACATTTTTTTAAAAAATAGCACTTTTTAATTAATACCCCTGCTGGAGGTACCTCTGTCTGGACTCATCATGGCACCTATAAAATCCAGCAATCAAGACCAGTAGGTTGGGAAGGTGAAGGGGAAACGGATGGGGCCAGGTTCCAAACTGTTGGTATATACAGTAGCACGCCAATCCGGTCTTAGGTCATCCCCTATTGTACAAGACAGCAGATTTATTTTCCGATAGAAAGCTTCACCAGCCGGGTAGGTTTGTTAAGAATACTCAATTCAAAGAGATTCAAAGAGATAGTGGAGAAGAGGTAAAAGGAGCAGGAAAGTGAGGAAGCCTAAGCTACAGATGCATATGCTCCAGGGAATTCCTACCAGCCCTAACCTTGCCACTCAATTGTCCCCCATGCTGATCTCACCAAGTCCGTCAATGCTGCCAAAGCAGACGAGCTGGAACAGATCCCTGTCAACTTCTTGCACGCTAAATTCATTGGCACCTGAAGCAGAGCCCCCTGTGATGCTTAGGATGGCGCTTCCTCTACCAACCAGTTTCGTTCTGCTCTCCGGGACTTCGTCCACACCCCAAGACACAGAGAGTGATAGAGCATATAAACCACACACTTGTATATCCTCCTGGCCTAACTGTTGGACAATGGGACACTTAAAATTTTGGGTAGAGATATTCTGTATATGCTCCAACACTCAAACTTGCAGTTGTCTTTTAGTTTTGACAGCATATTGACAGCAACTTAAAAAAATAATAAACAACCCTTGCAATAAACCCCACATCTAAAAGGACCGCTTCAAATTAGTTCTTGATAGCCAAGAGACCTTTGCCTTTCTAATAAATTTACTTAGGAACAAATGAGCCCTTAAATTCTTGGAATGCCATGCTACAGAAAAAAGGCCTAGGGCCCTCTACCTCATGAGCCCTTGGGTCCAAAAAAATAACATGCCAATGCAACTTGAAAACCTACAGCCAGCTATATATCCATTGAACTACCCAGCTTCCAATAACTTATCTATGAGATCTTTATATGCAACTGTGTCAAAGGCTTTGCTAAAATCCAGATATTCACAGCAACACTTCCATCCAACACATGACCTAGTGAAAGAAATCAATAAGATTAGCCTGACATGATCTGTCCTCAGTAAAGCCATGATGTATCGGATGCAACAGGTTGTTCATTTTTAGATGGGCATTTATCTATCTGTCTGTCAAGAGTGTTTCCAATTAGCCTCACCACTACAGATGTTAAACTGGCCCGTAGTTACTGGCTTCTTCTCTACTCCCCTTCTTATAGATATCTACAAATCTGGTCATTCTCCAATCATCTTGAACCTCGAATGTTAAAAGGAATAAGATATGGGTAAGCTCTATAACAAAAACTTATTCAGAACAAATATACATGAGGGGAGATGGACGTGATCCCACCAACAGGAAGCACAAAATAATTGGCACCAATCCCAAAACTAAATATCCATGAATAAATATTTAACCAGAAGATTAAAAATGTGTACGCTAACATCAAACCAGTTATCAAGAATCTAGAAAGGGATCTCCGTGGCTGGGCCAACCTGAATTTGTCTTTCCTGGGTAGAATACATCTTATTAAAATGATTGCACTCCCCAGGCTCTTTTTCTATGTTCAGACCCTGCCGATCTTTCTGGGAACCTCCGAGGTGAAGGAGATGTATAGACTTTTTAGGGAGTTCATATGCACCAAAAAAGAGCTGTAATAGGTAGGATGAAATTGCACCAAGATACAAAGAATGCTGGGGTTAACCTCCATGACATTGAGAAATACAATCAAGCTGCCCTCTTATGCGTCTTGAAAGATTGGCTAGATAATCGCAAGACCTACACAAACGGGGAACTAGATCAGGGAATGTTAGGTTCCACTAGCCTGATATACATGCTACATCAACACAGGGAGCTTCTGCCACCGGAAGTAGTTCAGAACCCACTGCTCTTTACTGTCTGGAAACTATGGCACACTATTTGAAGGGAAAGGAACCTTAACTCGCACTCCTCTCTGCTTCTACCACTGGCGGGCAATCTGGATTTAATGATGGGCAATACAACCGCCACCTACAGGACTTGGCATGGTTTGAGTATTATCTCGATTTCAGCTCTGGTCAATAGGAATCATAGAAAAATACCATTTTGTGAGTACTCACCTGAAAAATGGATATTGTTGGTGTGCCACACACCCCGCTTCACTTTTAATATTCTTCATTTATTGGGTTAACTCACCGCCAGGTGACGCTGTGCAGAGAGGAAGTCTTGTAACGAGCCCCCTTCCGGCCTACATATACCTGGTACCTCCCTTCAATCACCAGTATATTAAAAAGCAGAAAGACAAGGTACAGTATTTAACCGGTAACCTGAGGAAGTGACGCGTATGACGTCACGCAACGTGTAGACGGTTGGGGCAGTGGGCAGGTGGTCGTATAGATATGTAAGTTCACTTTCTCTCATACTGGGGATTGTTTCTTTGGTCCCTCCTGGCTTTGTTCTCACGTTTATAATTCAGAGTTATAGTTAGTTGGTTTTGCTTAGGGTTGATATAGTTTTACTCTTCATTGTTAGGGATTAGAATCACACGGTTTTTGGTATTTTCCATTGGGTTTTTATTGGGTTAGTTATCATGTGCCATTCAGCACATATGGAATTCAGCACATTGCACGTATGCACTTTAGATTTTAGCCAGGCTTAATATATATTGAATTGTGACCATTTTCACTACAACTGCCATTCCCACTGCCCCCATAAGTGTTTCCCTTCCTTATTGTACATATTGTTGTCTTTAGTGTTTTTTAACTTTGTCCAGTATATGTGATGCTTTCTAGTAAAAGAAATATCTATTTTTGATAATAGCGGTGGTGCCATGGTTTGATGGGTGTTTGGGCAAGTAGTGGGACCTGCCCTATCACATATTCTCAAATAAATTAATATAAATAAAAGCTTCACCATATAAAGGCTTCGGAAAACCGAAAAGGGTGGGAGTGAAGCGGGGTGTGTGGCACACCAACAATATCCATTTTTCAGGTGAGTACTCACAAAATGGTATTATTCTTGGTGTGCCACACACCCCGCTTCACTTTTAATATTCTTCACTTATTGAGACATCCAAAAGCAGTGTCCACAAGGGATGGGCATCTCCAGGCCAGGTGAAGCATAACTTAAATGACTGCAGTCTGCAGAACTTTGCGGCCAAAAACAGCATCCGCTGAGGCTCGCACATCAACTTTGTAAAACTTAGAAAAAGTATGAACAGAAGACCAAGTGGCGGCCTTACAAACTTGTTCAACAGAAGCTTGGTGCTGAAAAGCCCAAGACGCCCCAATGGCGCGAGTAGAATGAGCAGTGATACGAAAAGGGGGAACTCTTCCCTTAGCAGAATAGGCCGCAGTAACGGCCTGACGTATCCACTTGCTAATGGCAGATTTGGCTGGTGCCAAACCCTTCTTAGGCCCATGGGGTACAACAAAAAAGGAATCCGTCCTACGAAAAGGAGACGTGATAATCAAGTAGTACTTAACACAGCGTACTACATCCAAACAATGCAAAACCCTCTCTTTGTCATTCTTAGGATTAGGACATAAGGAGGGAAGAACAATGTCTTGGTTCAAATGAAAGGCAGAAACAACCTTGGGAAGAAATTCTGGCTTGAACCGAAAGACCACTTTATCCTGATGCCTCTCAAAGTAAGGCGCCTGGATAGACAAGGCCGCCAACTCTGAGACACGCCGGACCGAAGTGATAGCTACCAAGAAGACAATCTTCTGAGTCAGGGTAGACAAAGCAATATCTTGCAAAGGCTCAAAAAGGAGGAGCCTGAAGAGCACAAAGAACCAAATTCAAATCCCAAACCGGGAGTAATGGTTTCCTGGGAGGCCGCACATGCGTAACCCCCTGGAAAAAAGTTTTAACTAAAGACTGAAGCGCAACACGCTTCTGAAAAAAGATAGATAAGGCAGAAACTTGCCCTTTCAACGTACTAAGCTGAAGACCAGAGTCCAGCCCTGATTGTAAAAACTCCAGAATCCTGGAGACCGAAAAGACCCTACAAGGAAAAGATCTTATCTCGCACCAAGCGATATAGGCTTTCCAAGTCCTATAGTAGATGATAGAAGAAGACCTCTTCCGGGCACTGATCAGAGTCTTAACGACTGAATCAGAAAGACCCTCCTCCTTCAGGATGGAGGTTTCAGCAGCCAGGCCGTCAAACCCAGCGCTGGTAAATTGGGGTAACACAATCGACCCTGAGTGAGCAGATCGGGCCGAAGAGGCAGAACGACCTGGTCCACTGCCAGACGAACGATGTCTGCGAACCACACTCGCCTTGGCCACCTTGGGGCCACGAGAACGGCGGACACCCTTTCCAGAGCCAAGTTCCGAACCACCCTGCCTAGCATGGGTATCAGAGGAAACAGGTATAGAAATCCCAGATCCCCCCAGCTCAGGGACATGGCGTCCAGAGGATCCTGGGAGAGCGACACGAAGTTCGGGAGCCTGCGATTGCGACGAGAGGCAAACAGGTCCACCTCCGGTGTCCCCCATCGGAGACACAGTGAGCGAAACACCCAAGGATGGAGAGCCCATTCTCCCAGACGGGGAGAGCCCCTGCTCAACCGGTCCGCTTCCTGGTTCTCCACTCCTGGAATGTATACTGCCGAGAGACAAGAAACATGGGCCTCTGCCCAGGTCAGGATCAGGGACACCTCTCTGAGTGCACTCAGGCTGCGAGTCCCTCCCTGATGATTGATGTAAGCAACCGCTGTCCGATTGTCTGAACGCAACTGGACTGGAAGGCCCAGAACGTGCTGAATCAGGAGAGCAAGCACCCGACGGATGGCTCTCAGTTCCAGAATATTGATGGGTAAGTGGGCCTCTTGAGGCCCCCACTGCCCCTGGAACTGCAGCTCCTTCCAGAATCCGCCCCATCCCGACAGACTGGCGTCCGTGGTGACAATTTCCCAAAGGGGGGTCAGGAAAGACCTGCCCTTCACGAGATTGGTCGAGACCAACCACCACTGGAGGGACTGCCGGACCCGGGAGGACAACTGGAAGGGCTGATCCAGCGACGAGGCTGCTGGTCCCAAGACGCCAACAGATAAAGCTGAAGCGTCCTCGTGTGGAATTGAGCAAAAGGAACTGCCTTGAAGGAGGCAACCAGCCTCATCCCCAGACGGATGGACGGCCGAGGATTGGAGAGTAGGACCCGAGCCAACTCCTGAATCAGATGAATTTTGGACTGGGGAAGAAACACTCTGTGTTGATGAGAGTCCAACTGCATCCCCAGAAAAGACACCACCCTGGCCGGAGCGAGGGAGGACTTGGGGAAGTTGATCACCCAACCAAAGCTTTCCAGCGTGGAGACCACCATGCTGGTGTCTGTCTCCGATTGATTGAGTGACGGAGCCATGATGAGAAGGTCGTCCAAATAAGGTACGACACGACTGCCCCGAGATCTGAAAATGGCCATGACCCCTGCCAGCACCTTGGTGAACACTCTTGGAGCTGAGGTAAGGCCAAACGGAAGTGCCACGAATTGATAATGCTGATCCTTCATCACGAATCGAAGAAAACGTTGATGAGCGTGGCAGATGGGAACATGAAGATAAGCATCCTTGATGTCTATGGACGTCATGAAGTCCCCTTGCCGAAGAGAGCCGACGGCAGTACGCAAGGTTTCCATGCGAAACTTCCGAAAACGGATGAACCTGTTGAGTAACTTCAGGTCCAGGACGGGACGAACTGACCCATCTTTCTTGGGGACTGCGAAAAGATTGGAGTAGAAACCTAGGCCCATCTCTAAGCGCGGTACCGGCCGGATGACCGCCATCTCTAACAGATTCTTTACCGACGCCAGGAGCCCCTGCGCGGCCAAAGGATCGATGGGCACCCGAGACCGAAAGAACCGTGAAGGAGGGCGAGACTCGAATTCCAGCTTGTAACCGGACGACACTACCTCCTGGATCCATCTGTCCGGAACTTCCTGGTTCCAAACCTGGGAGAAGTGTCGCAATCGTCCCCCCACCCGCACGGGTGAGGGCAGCCCCTCATTGCTGAGCGGGCTTACCAGCAGGTTTGGGCTTGGAGCCCCAGGACTGAGCGGGACGGCCACGGCCCCTCCCCCGAGTCCAACCTGTACGACTGGTAGCGGGAAAGGAAGCCCCCCTACCCGCTCTGAATCGAAAGGAAGGCCTACCAGAACTTGCCCCCCTAAAGGGAAGACGAGGCCTCTTGCGTTGTGGCATCTTACCACCCTTTGCGACTGAATCAATTTTCTCCCCGAACAGACGCAACCCCAAAAAGGGGAGAGCTGTGAGCACCTTTTTAGAAGCTGAGTCCGCCGACCACTGTCGCAGCCATACTGACCGACGAATAGCCACCAGCATTGCAGCTGTCTTGCTACTCATAGCCAGCGCATCGTCCTGAGCGGATAGAACATAGGACACAAAAGATTCACACTGCTTAAGCGCAGTAAACTCTTTACAAGTGGGATTGAGATCCTCATATAGCCCCTGAATTACAGACCTAACCGCCAACAGAAGAAGGGCCGAAGCACACACCGGGCGCATCGTTGACCCAGCATAAATAAAACCATGGCGAGCGTACTGGTCAATCCGACGATCCTCCCCATCTTTAGGGACAGTGATCTCAGCAGACTGTACCATAGCCGTGCTGGAGAGCCCTAGCACAGGGGTATCGACGTCAGGAGGGACAGACCAAAGCTTCACCAATTCTGACGCTTTTCCCAACTGGAAGGGATTCCAGATAACCGCGTGGGATGTTCCCATTCCTTAAGGACCACCCTCTCAAAGTGGTGCTGTCTGGGAAAAACCCAACGCGGCTGAGGCTCTTTAAACAACTGGCCCCTTGGCAGGGTGACAGCCTCAGGCGGATCTAAATTCAAAATTTCAAACATTTGAGCCAGAATGGAGGGGGTGTCAAGGGCAACCCCCGCCGACCAATCGCATCAGCCTCAAGCTGATCTGCAGGCTCATCTGACTCCAACAGGAATTCTTCCTCGTCCGGGGAGCCATCGGACCATTCCACAGGCTCACATAACTCGTCCTGTGGAGCCGAAGGTACCGGAGTCAGGCGCTTCCGTTTTGCAGTGGCCTTCAACCCTGCTTTAATGGGCAATACTTTCCGGAGGCTGGCCAACCTTGCCGCCACCTCGGATTGCGAATCCCCACTTTTGACAGTGTCATGCGGGGTCCGGAACAGGGAGGGAGAGGTAGGAGATGCTGGAAGTTGCGACGGGCCAGCAGCCGGAGCAACAGACTGACGCGCAATGCTCTGCCTTGCACAAGGAATGCAAATAAAGACATCATCAGCTGGGAGCGAAGCCCCACATCTTACGCACCCCCTGGACGGCTCAGAAGAACCGTTTCCGGCAATAACGGAAGCCTCCATATGGTGATTTATGGTATTCGCAATTTTTTTGGGTTTTAAGGCATAGGCCAACCCGGGATGCCCCCTTATTGTAAATGTCCCGGAAGGGAGGGTTTTTTTTTTTTTTTTTAAAGGAAGGTCCCCCTTAATAATATATATATATATATATATATATATATATATATATATATATATATATATATATATATTATATGTATATTTTATAATATAAAAATATCCCAATTTTCTTTTCTTTTTTTTTGTTTTTTTTTTTAAAAAAGAAAGACTAGCCAGGTAACATTGAGCCGGAGGGCCGCTATAATCAGGGATCCCAGGATCTGAAAGGAAAGGAAAACCAACAATCAGATCCCCATATGAGTGTAACAAGTAAAAACATATCTTATGCATGGCACCAAGGTGCCTTTAAATAAGCAAAAAAGCCAATAAGCATAATGATGCCTCCTTAAAATACTCGCCCCCATATCTACACATTACAGACCTTAAATCCCACTCACGGCCCCACCAGGGTGGGGCCGCTTACCTGAAAGGCCGAGAGCAGCAACAGCAACCGGAGGGACGATGCAGCAGCCAGCAGCAACAAAGGTAAATAGAACCATGTGCGGCAGCGCGCCCCCCCCCCCCACGTGCCTTCCTTTAAACCAGAAAGGAAGGAAGTGAGGCTGGGGCCGGCCGCATGACGCTAGCGCCGGCGCCACGCCCCCGTCACCGCGTCACCGGGACCCGCCCCCTTAAGCCCGATCAGTGCGGCCAATTCATCCAGGAATTACAACCAGATGAGCCGCTACAATGTACACTCAAGGCAGGAGGAGGCGGAGGAGGGGGGAGGAGGAGGCAACAGGCGCAGCCACACTAACAGAAAAACCTGCCATGCAACGGCCGCAAGGAGACCAGCGGGGGAGGGGGAGGCGGGAGGGGGCTGTGGTAACTCAGGCGGCAAGCCAACCTACCCAGCGCGGTCCGCCCCAGCCGCCCCCTAAAGATGACCTAAACACTGGCCACACTGTTAAGAAAGACCTGCCCGAGGAGCTCCCAAGAGGAAATATCAGACTGAGTGCACACCTGCTGTGCAGTCTGCTCAATGCATAAAGTTAACACACATATGTTATGATAAGTCATACAGTGAAATACACATACATAATACACAACCCTCTAACCCCCCCCCCCCCCATCGTGAAGGGAGAAGGGACTGTAACGGGAGAGTAAGGGGCTAAGGGGACCCTCGGGACAGGGGCATCCCATTTCCGGATCACCATGCCGGATAGCCGCATTGCCCCCAAAAGAGGGGGTCGAGTGGAGGAGATAAGCTCCTAGGCACCAATAGTGCCGTCTACCGATTGCCCAGTGAGCAGCCTAGGCTGGGAGGCTTCCCTTCCACCATCAAGGTATAAACAATCAAAACCAGGCAGAAATAGACCAAAAGGGGGTGCCAGGCTACCTGTAAGCAGGAGACTTCAATCTTCTGTCTTGTCGTCAAGCAGAGAGAAAAATACTGGTGATTGAAGGGAGGTACCAGGTATATGTAGGCCGGAAGGGGGCTCGTTACAAGACTTCCTCTCTGCACAGCGTCACCTGGCGGTGTGTTAACCCAATAAGTGAAGAATATTAAAAGTGAAGCGGGGTGTGTGGCACACCAAGAATAAACCTGTCTCACGAAGTGGCTGTGTGGTTATACCCCACGTTGATAGCACAGCCATTTGCATTTTTACAAGCTACCTCTTATATTAACAAAACAATTAAGAAGCTATCGGGGCAAGATTGATCCAATGATCTAGATGCCCTCCTAGAAAGTCGCCCACCAGACAGGAAAGCTATATCTGCTTACTATGACTTCCTGAGAAGCAGGTTGGTGCTGGAGAATCAAAAAACAGGTATAACCAAAACGCTCCAGCATTGTCCAAATTTGCCCTTTAGTCAAATCCTAAAGCCCTACATTTACTCCTGGTCGATCTTCTCGGAATCCTCCTACAGAGAGATGTTATTAAGACAATATCACTACAACTATGTCTCCCCACTTAAATCCTTCCAGATGGGTCTATCAGAATCGCCCGATGCTTGAAATGTGCTGCGGAATCGGCAGATCTTTATCACGGGCTGTGGGATTGCCCTGTAATTGAGAGATTCTGGAGAAGGGTTTCCCACTACACAAATCAGAACTTGGTGACTTTCGACCCCCCCCCCCCCCTCACCGGAATGGGCAATGTTTGGCGAATACATGGTAGAAGGGTTGAAAGTACCTAACGGTACTAGGAGACTATTGCTAATCATCACAGCGATAGCAAGGAAAACTATACTACAGGCCTGCAAATCCCCAGATCCGCCTCAATTCAGGGTATTCATAGAAAAGTTACAGCTGTTCTTTAACCCTTTAAGTGCCAGCCTACCTGGAGTTTTTGTCACCCTTTGTTGCCAGACCATTTTGCACTATTTTGCGCTCCCCATGTTCGAATGTGATTTTTGAAGGGATTTCCAGGGATTTCCCAGGAAAATGATATATTGTTTTTTTCAGCATAGTCTGGGCTTTAACATGAAACGTCTTGTTTGTCATTTTTTAGGTGTATTCTCAATATTTTTGGGTGAAATATGTGGGAAAAAATGAAAAAAAAAAATAAATTTTTACAACTTGTAGTGTTTTTTTTGTAATAAAAAATGTAAGTTTGTCAATAAAATCTTATTGTGTGTGAAATCCCAATTACTTCCAGTTACAGCGGTACCACATATCTATTGGTAGACACCCTTTCCTGCCCAGGAGACTCCCCCAAACTGAAACAGGGCTTTAGGGGATTTTCAGAAAAAATACAACTGATATGCGCTATGCGCACCTTGCAGTTTTTCCAGAAAAACAACCCTTTACATTTGAAATACCCCCAACAAACTATATATTTTCTGGAAGTACACACCTCAAGCTTTCTAGGTGTACCAGGCTTGTTGATGTGGCCATAGTTTCCTGGAAGTAATCCCTCAATGTATTCTTTGGTTGCAAAGAGTTTCCCTAAAAAAAGGATAAAAAAGCAGAATCAAAGACACATTTTCATAAAAAAACTATTTACAAACAAGAAAAAACAAATTTAATCTAAAAAAGCAACATCCCCCGATACCCAACATGCATTGCTACTGTCAAGGGAAGAGTTGCCAAACACCCCAAAGTAAAGCATGTGCGTAACGGTAATTTTACTTGAAAATTTCAGCTCTGCAGACAAAGTGCGCACCATTTTTCAACCAAAACAACCCTTTACATTTGGAATATCCCCCATAAACCATATATTCCCTGAAAGTACACATGTTAAGATTTCTAAGCATACCCAGCTTGTTGTAGTGGGCTCATCTTTCTGGAATTAATCCCTCAAAGAATTCCTAAAAAATGTATAAAAAAACTGAATTAAATTAACTTTTCCTAAAATATAAATAGGCAAACAACAAAAAACAAGCTAAGTCTGAAAACGCAAGGTCCCCCGAGCAGAACAATACCCAACATGCATAGCTACTTTTAACCCTTTAAATTGCCAGCCTACTTGAGATTTTGTCAC
The DNA here is from genome assembly GCA_027917425.1 of Gastrophryne carolinensis. Taxonomy (NCBI): domain Eukaryota; kingdom Metazoa; phylum Chordata; class Amphibia; order Anura; family Microhylidae; genus Gastrophryne; species Gastrophryne carolinensis. The sequence goes on from CM051240.1 coordinate 187,896,857, forward strand.
CTGTTGACAGTTGTTGACAGGTCATTTTCCCCACTTTGCGCCATGTTTTGCGTCATTTTTGCTGGAATTTTTAGAAAAATGTATATATATTTTTGCAGCAGAGTTTAGGCTTTAACATGAAATGTCTTGTTTGTAAATTGGTGGTGGTCCAGCCACCACAAGAGGGACCTTCTGACCAATGGGGGAAGCACACAAACCCCGTCCAAGGACGCGGGGTCCTTGTCCCATACTGATAGGAGGTGAAGCTGCAGAGGCCTCGAATAGAACAAGGGCACCGCCTCGAAGCTCGCCACCATCAGGCCCACCAGCCGCATTCCCTGTCTGAGGGAGAGCTGGGGGCACGAGAGCAGGGACCGCACCTGCGTAGTCAGATCTTCCACCTTCTGTTGGGGAAGAAATATTCGTGACTGAACCGTATCCAGAATCATCCCCAGGAATGGGGTCACCGGTGAAGGGGACAGGGAGGACTTGGGATGATTGATCACCCAGCCGAAGGACTCCAAGGTGGATACCACCAGCTGAGTGTCCAGCTCCACCTGCTGTAGAGGCCATGAGGCGATGAGAATGTCGTCCAGGTAGGGCAGCACTCGAATGCCCCCTGACCTTAGCAAGGACATCACACCCGCCAATACCTTGGTGAACACTCTGGGAGCTGAAGTGAGGCCAAAGGGAAGAGCCACAAATTGGTAGTGTTGATCTTTCAACTCGAACCTGAGAAACCTTTGATGCCCGGGGAACACAGGGATGTGAAGGTAAGCATCTTTGATGTCCACGGACGTCATAAAATCCCCTGGTCGTAGAGAGCCAACGGCCGAGCGCAGGGTTTCCATGCGAAAGTGCTTGCTCTTGACAAATTTGTTGAGGATCTTTAAATCCAGAATGGGCATGACTGACCTGTCTCTTTTGGGTACTGTGAAAAGGTTGGAGTAGAAACCTTCTCCCAATTCTCTCAAGGGAACTTTGCAAATAACTCCCAGCTCCAGAAGTCCTTGTACTGCATGCATCAGGACCTGAGCTGACACCGGGTCCTGGGGTATCCGGGACCTGACGAGTCTTGAGGGGGGCCGCACAGCAAACAGGCGTAGTCCCTTGAAAGGGAGCCCAGTAAGGGCTTTCTTAGCAGCATTGTCGGCTGCCCACTGTCCCACTACCGTGCGGCGTATAGCCACCGCCAAGGCGGAAGATCTGGCACACAGCCTAATAGCATCGTTCGATGCAGACAGGATAAAGTTCACAAATACATCACAGTTAGACAGTGCATTAATAGTATCAGCAGGCAACTCGTCTGGGGCGTCAAGTGCATTCCTGACCATGCCCCTGTGCGCCACGGCAGTAATGGCCAGAGCGCAGACCGGGCGCAGTGCCGCCCCTCCAAACGCAAAGGCATGGCACGCCAATTGATCAATGCGCTGGTCCTCAGAATCCCGCAGTGTAGTAGTGTCGGGAGAGTGCATAATAGAGGTGTTAGACAGCCCTAGAATAGGAGCATGACCAGCACTTGACCATGTCAGCAGGAAATGGATACTTCCTGTCCAGACTCTAGGGATCCCGGGAAGTCTACTGGGATGTTCCCACTCCTTAAGCACGAGGTTATTGAAATGGGTCTGCTCAGGAAATTCCAATCGAGCCTTAGCAGTATGGAATAGCTCACCCCTTTGCCTGGGAGCCGCAACAGGGGGAGAGATGGACAAAACCTCAAAAATCTGAAGCAATAGCTTATCAGTATCATCCGGGGTCCAGTGATCAGAACCAGAATCGTCATGACCCCTAGACTTCTCATCAGATGACTGAGTCAGAGATCAGCTCCCCTTCGTCCGAAAGGGTATGGTCATATAGATGAGTAAACTCATCAGACTCCGTAGGGAATGGAGCAGAGTCAGGGACAATGTGACGCTTTTTTGCGGTAGCCTTGCGCGCTAGAGTACTAGCAAGCAATTTTTCAACGCTGGCCAGTCTAGTAGCCACATCAGGATGAGAATCCCCGCTTGTATTGGGGGTTAGACTCAGGCTTGGTGGGGTAGGTGAAGTGAGGCGAGGTGCAGACTCAGCCCCAGAAGGGGCGGGAAATACCAGTAATGCCTGCTGTGCACAAGGGACGCAGACCGAGCATTGTCACCGTTGATAGATGAGACCCCACAAGCTACACACAGCGGGGCTTGTCCCAAGGGAACCCCGTTAACAATATCCTGGGATGCCTCCATATGGTGATTAATGGGCACAATAGGCCAGTAGGGATTGACGCTATAAGCTACCCTGGATGCCCCAAAGACCCGCAGGGAAGTGGGAGTAATTATACTAGGTCCAACTGGGAAATACACCGGGCCGGGAGAAGCCACTGGATTCGACCATCTGAAAGACATAATGGGAATAGGGATGTCAGAGCCATGCGCAGTAAGCAAGACAAATGAAAATCGCCCGTGAGGGCACTTACAGATCGAGGGAGCATCGCGTGCGATGAGCATCGAAATGGCGCCAAGCGGACCTCGAAGGGCGGGCCAGAGCGGGCTGTGACGCAGAGCGTGCCGAGCCATTCCCCCCCCCCCCCCCCCAAGGCTCTGAAAACAGTAGTCAGTGCAGACAGAGTGAATGACGGGGATTACTTCCCGATGCGCCCAACAACAAATACCAATAAAGACGCCGCAGCGTCTGAGGCGCCGCCGCGGCGGCCGATAGACAATTGAAGAACAACAGCGCGGCTCTGACACCAGGTGTATGAGTCAAGGACAATACTAAGGCTATAACGTGTACTGAATACACAAGACCACCCCCCCCTTTCTTTCCCCCCGAACTACGGGGGGAACGAGGGAGAATGGCGACCCTTTGAACAGGGTCCGCCGCTACACGGGGTATCGGGCAATAGCGCGGGAGGGGCATCCACAAGAGGCTCACCATTAGCCTAAAACCGCCTACCCTTTGGTGGGGGACTGCGGTGGAGCATGGCTCCATAAGCACGCATGGGGCTGCCTACCTTCACCCGACCAGCGCAGCCCAGGCTGGGAGGCACATCACAGGGAGGACGGGTGGGAGTAGTCCAACAGGGCCGCAGGCTTTAATAGCCCCTCTCACCTGCGAGAGAGTGACACATGTCTTCGCAGTCAGCACTGCAGAGAAATCTGGGGATTCGTGGGAGGTCCCTGGGTATTTGAAGGGCCGGGAGGAGCATGTTTTTACGTGTCTCTGCAGTGCAGCCCCATCTGGTGGAGGATAACCCAAGTGTAAGTATTATATGTGGAGCAGGACGTACTGTATACTAAGAATAAAATTACATGGGGTCCCCCATACCCAAAGTAACCAGCCCGGGACCAGCTATGCAGGGCTTGTAGAAACAGGCCCCTGGCCCTCCAGGCTACAAGCCCGCATAGCCCGTGGGCCCGGGCTCTTCTGCCCCCCCTGGGCTTTGGGGAGGCAGGTAATGGGGGTGCCGGGGGTGACTTGCCATTCCCCCAGCCTTGTGAACTGGTATAGGGGTCATGGACCCCTTACCAGTTCACAAAGGGTTAAATGTAAAAAAAAACACAGACACAAAAAGAGAAAAAATTATTTTATTAATTTTTTTTTTAAAACTTACCTCCCATCCATCCTGGAGCACTGTGTCCCTCGGCGATCACTGGCTTCTGCTCACCTGCTAGAAGCCTTTTATAGCTGCTGGATGACAGAACACAAAGGGTAAAAAAAAAAAATGACATAGGGTCCCCCCCTCCCGGGGTGGGGACCCCATTTTTTTTTGGATTTTTAAGGGTTAAAAACCCTTAAAAAATAAAAATTGATGTGGGGTCCCCCTTACCCAAAGTCACCAGCCCGGGACCAGCTATGGGGGCTTGTAGGAACAGGGCGCAGGGGCCAGCTTTTGTGGCCTCTGACCCTGCAGGCTACAAGCCCGCATAGCTCGTGGGCCCGGGCTCTTCTGCCCCCCCCTGGCCTTTGGGGAGGCAGGTAATGGGGGTGCCGGGGGTTAATGGCAAGTCACCCGCTAGCGCAGGTGACTTGCCATCCCCCCAGCCTTGTGAACTGGTATAGGGGTCATGGACCCCTTACCAGTTCACAAGGGGTTAAAAGTAAAAAATAATGACACAGACACTTAAGAAAAAAATGGGGGTGCCGGGGGTGTATAAAAAAAAATGTGTACATAAAAGCTACATTTAAAAGAACAACGCCTATCCTGCCGATGGGATTAATGCCCCTCCTATATTTGACTTACATTTAATACATTTTTGTAGAGTAGCAGCACCTATTGGTCTCTCTCTAGTAATCTAGTCTTGGTGAGGTAATGACTGTGGAGGATGTGGATGAGGATGTGGATGAGGATGTGGATGTGGATCCCATCTTTGCAAATATGTAGAGGTCCCTTTCCAAGAAGATCAAGTCTACATTTCCAACAGCAACAGCAGATCAAACATTGCATGATGGATGAACTTTCCAGCTAAAGGTCATCTTTGCTCTCCATTGAGAGCCATAGCCTAGCCTGGATCGACGAAAAGACAGGCAGAGGTTCTAGAAATCACAGAACACCTACGGAAAAAGCATCAAGTTGCCTTCTGTTTCACCTACCTGAATGTTTGCAGTGTTACACTACCCTTATCAACAGCCTGTCTGAAATGGGGTTTCATTAGTTGGCCAAACGTATGCCTCTTAAAAAGAAACTACTCAAGTCAGCCAATATTTACCACTCACTCATTCCCATTTAAGGCTGCCAGTCCCGTGTCCACCTATGACCAATCAGGTTGGCTGGTGGGCTTGCACATCAAACCTAAATGGTTGTCGTTGGCCACATGATTGGCAGCCATACGAGAGAATAAAGAAGTGGTAAGCATTAGCTGGCCTGAGTTTAGTTCCTCTTTAAAGAGTAGGCTATTTTAAATACTTGCCATCAATTCATGGCTTGATCCAAAGGATGCACCAGACTACTACTGAATATAAGATGATGTGTTCCATCTCAACGTTCAGATTCAAGAGAGGCCTTTTAAAATCCACGGGTTTCTTTTGGTTTCTTCTTTAATAGAATGTTTTTAATGTTTTAGTTAATAGAAGGTTTTATTAGGAATCGCCTGCCAATATCCCACATGCCAGGGACCCGGCAAACTCCTTGAAACCAGCCTGACCAAAGTAAAGGTGAAGACTGGACAAGTTGTTCATCCAATAATTTAAAAATGTGTTTGGACAGAACTTATTTGACCTCCACTGGGTCAGCTATTTCAAGAGGAATTGTGGAACTGAAAAGGAGGGACAGATAAGCTCTGCTAAACCCACAGGTCTGATGAGCACACAATGTCAGAAGCCCCTCATTGTGTTAAAATGATTCCTGTAGGAGGTGTGGGTCTGATGGGCATTCAGACATTTATTTCTGTAAGACACAGGTTTCTTACCTTTATAGGCATTGACCTTTTGAATCCAAGAGAGGGGATTCACTTTCATCAGGGCATATGGGATGCTGACTACATGCATGCGATTCATAACACTCTGTAAGAAATAGTGTTTTGTGATTTAATAATGAACATAGTAACATAACACTATATATGTGTATGAAAGTTAAGACACTTACAGTCAGGATTCCATGCCACAATCCAGCATCTCTCTTGAAGTCCAGAACATTAATTAAGGTTTCCGCTGGAGGATGATAAAAAAAAAAAATGGCAAAGATCATTTTGCATTTTTAAACTAAGCAAAAGCAAATAACTAAAAAGGATAGGACAATTGTTTCATCAACTTACTTCAAAAAGGCACAGCCCAGGCTCTTAAATCAAAATAAAACAAATGGCACTGTATTGCAGACCACAAAGGCTCAATCCTGGATGCCTTGTGTGCTGCTGTAATATGGGTTCAGCACTGATGGACCCATTGCCCAGAGTGTACTTTTTTCCTGACCCCCAAGTGTCCCACTCTGAATTCAAATCAGTGCGGGACTCCAGTGCCATTCAACAAGGGAGCCTGCGACCATGTGACTAGTAGCAGGCACTGCCAGGAGAGATTCACTTTGTTAGGACCGAAACAGGATGACAGCAGCCCATGGGACTTGAGTCTGCGGGCTAACAGGCAAGTGCCTTTCGCATAGTCTCCCCCATACTACTGTAGGTGTGTATGTTTATTGTCAAATGTACTGCAATCTTAGGAGTTCTCTATAGCGATGGACCTCCTGGACCCCTTCATATTCTGAAGGATTCAAGGTCCAAATAAACTGAAAGATGTACCCTCAGAACTGTCCTCATTTTCTCTAGACCATTTTTGGCCACTGACCCTTCTGGCACATCCACTTCAAGGCTTAGTAAGCAAGTACTTTCCTGGGCATCTGAGGTTCTGCTGCTCTGCTGGCTGTATGGTTTGGTAAATAGAAACTGGTAAGTGGTACTTAGTAAGTAGTAGACTGGCAAGCCTGCTCTAGAGAATACTTACTAATGAACAAATGCCCCAAAATATTGGCATTGATAAGTCCTAAACAACTGGACTGTTGCCAGTCATCAGAAAAGGGTCTCTCAAATTAAAATGTTACATTTAGATAAGAACACAGCAGGTTCAAATGCTTATGATTTATTGCTATGGATACACAGTATCAAAGTGTCAATGCAACAAAAGCTAAAGTAAAGTACTTCATTGATTTTGAATTCAAATGCAATTCACCACACCTACCTTCTGAGTAGCCACATGCCTGTGTTAGAGCATGGCAATGAGCCAGCATGGCTGCCTGCGACACAGTCACTCCCATAGTACTGCCCTCTTTGCTGGTCTTGTACTGCAGACAGAATAGAAACATATCAAAAATCCATAAAAATGATAGTAACTGCACAAGAAAATGGTAAATTGGACCTCAGCGTGCTCTCTGTAGGACCACTGTGACCACCATGCATACCATGCAAAGGCATGGGGCCCCCACCTGCCAGGAGGCCCCCGAGGCAGGCTCAGATCAGCAGCAAATTTATGTTTAAAAATAAATAACGGCACTTGTTGGACAGGCTGCAGCAAGAGATGGGTGCCGTTTAACACAAGGCAGAATGTGCATCAGATAGGAAGCCACTGTACACTTACGTGAGCCAGCTGCTACAGAATCAGTGCTCTGAGCTCCAATCTCAGCGGTTAGCAACTGGTTGCATCCCTGCAGAACTCTAGCTGGGGGCGTGCCTGGGCCAGCCAATCCCAATTGGCTGTCCGGGGTAAGCGTCTAGCTAAAGGTTAGATGAGTGGGTGTGGCGATCTAATGGGCTTTCACACAGTTGGGCATCCTAGTTTGGGATGCCACAGGGAGTAGAAATTGGACAGCCATATGGCTATTCCTGGACAATTCCCTATGCCATGGATGGACAATGCCAGGATGCTCCTCTGTGTGAATCACCCTGGGTTCGCTTGTGCTCCCACAGCATATGAGCAGGTCGCGTCTACATCCCCAACAAGGTGCTTTAATATTGTATTTCGCTATACAAAATTTGTCTTTGATTAGGGCCCCTAAACACAACTTTGCATGGGACCCCAGAAATGATAAGCCTGTCCCCACTGTGACTTGCCATGCTTGCATGTGCTGAGAGCACATAGGGACAGAGTAGCTGTTAGACCAAATTTTGCATGGTCCTGGAGGAATTACATTGAAAGGAAGGGCAAACAGAGCCCTGCTAGGGCTTCTACCTTGTGCTACAGGCAATAAAGGAGAGACAAACTGTATCATAACCAAGTCCCACTCCACATGGGCCTGATCGCCAGTCACATCCACCTCCATCAGAGTGTCGCTGATGTTTCAAAGTTTCCAAAATTAAAGCCCAACCCCTGGATTGACTGATTTATGTATTACCACTGAAAGGTGGACCTATAGAAAAAAGCAGGGAAAAGTTAAAAAAAAAAAAAAAAATAGCAGCAGCTATCATCCCATGCCACACAAGCATTGCTGTATCCAACACAGTCTTATGCAAGAGGGGTGTATATCCCCCTCTTCTCTAAAAAGTGGTTGTGATTAAATAAAATCCAGGGGATGGACTACAGGAAAGAGGCTAAATCGCAGCAATAAAAGCTTTATTCAGTAGCACACCAGGATGAATCATCTGTATGATATTTAAGCAAACAAGGATTTCTACACTTAGTCTGGACAATCCCTTTAAATTTATGCCATTTTCAAATCTCAAAGGATACGCTCAAAATCTTAATTGCCCATCTACCAGGATAGCAAGATGGAATCTGAGGGTAAACTGGTTAGGTGTTACGAAACAGGCAACAATGTAAATACTTGATTAGGACCATATACAAACTAGCAGGTCACCCAAAAACTCTGGCTGCCAGCTTAGAGGTGACAATAGAGATGCTCAACAATGCCCTTATGAGCTCAAAGGTCTGGAAATTTAAGAACAAATTATCACGTCAGCGGATGGCCATTTGCACTTCATATAAGATGTTGCTTTTATTACCTCTATGTATGCTGCATCATTGTTGGCATCTCTGATATGTGGGTACCAATCTTTGGGAGGTTTCATTAAGTGCTTTCCATCAATAACAAACCATGCCAAGTGAGGCCAACCTGCAAAAAGAGATAAAATAGTGTCCATCAAACAGGCATTCATTTGAAGTGATTTTAGAATACTGACTGTAAATTCTATTCTAGGAGACAAATCTCAAAAAGCTAAACTCCTTGTGATGTGCCTCACCACAGAAGCTGCACAGATAAACTATTGCCAATCAATCAAAGATAACCAGCGCAATGGCCTTTAGGCCCAACCCTGATCTAGGGTACTATTTATCACACATATGAGGGCTTCCATTTGAACAGGTACGAGTAGTCCGATTTAATGGAAGAAAAGAGCAACAGGCAGCGAATATAGTTTTTGCATCCCCTGTGGTAGATTCTAGAAGTACCTGGCATGCCCCTTCGGCTACAGTGACTTTAGTTATTTGCTCCATTGACTGACAGCAGATCAGTTGAATTTTCAGAAGAACTAAAGGATCTCCAGAAGGATGTACATGCATGTCACTGCCTGGCTATGCCTTGGTGAGCCAAATACTGTGTCAGCTGATGTAGGGGGGAGGGATGGACAGTATAGGTATTTCTTTTTAACCTAGTTTAGACAGGGCTTGTTGCTTGAATATTAAGCTTTTCATTAAATTGTACTTAAAGCCGAAACTATCCACAGGGTACTGTAGTTCTGTTAGAATCATGGGCATCCCATTTTGGGAAGCCTTTCTTCTACGTATTCATTGCTCCTTGTTCCTGGGTCTGCAGATGCTGCAACTGGTCCTGCAAGTCACCACCGGTAACAAATCCTGTGCGCCATGCTGGTGTGAACACTAAATCCATTGGCTGCCGATGGCCACATAGGAGCATGGAAAGAACAGACTAGTTCAATCAGCTCAGTTCAATTGGATTTTGGTAATTTAACAGGACCAGCAAAGGAAATTGCTCCAAGATCTTTCCCTTTCAGGCAAAATTAAATGCATGTCATAACATGCCAGCCATAATGACCCTTGGGGTAGGACAATAAAGTAAGCTGTTTTGGGTTTAAAAAGCTATTCAAACGTTACACGCTCTGTGTTTCTCAGAATAATTAAATGTTATAGAAAGTAATAAAGGCCAAGGTTTACCTTTGAATGTCACAACTTCTCCTGTTTGGGCTTTAGGCAGCCCTTTTTGGCAGGCATCAGTGGTAAGGGCGAGTGACACCCCACAGCTGCCTAGAAGAAAGCCAATCTGCTGGCTGCCAGCATCCTGTAAAGAAAAAAAAAATTAAGTGTCTAATTTTATATGTATGGAATTATAATATGTATTTTAATATAAGGCCAATTATTGTTTACTACCTTGCGAGTCAATGGAACTTCAATGGGCACAGGAATTAGGTCAGAAAGAAGGCACCCATAAAATGCTACCATAAACATCACTGGATCATTGTTGGGGAACACAAGGGCCACCTAGAAACATTGACATGCATTACTAAATGTAATACATATATAGCATGTGATATTTTCAATGCATTTCTCAAACTGAAAAGAATCACAGACCCCAGCTCTCTATCTGATTAGCACAATTATATTTAGTCTCTGTAGAGGGAGGGATAACATTTTGCATGCATAGTTGTAATGCATAGTTCCATTAAAGAAAATGCTCCATGCTGAAATTTCTTAAATACATTGAAAGCCTTGGAAAAAGATGCAACACTTACCAATTCTGTGTTACATCATTTATGCTAAGCTTTGACTATGAGCAGCCCAAGCACCCCCTTTAATGCATTGCATCGTCATCAACCAATCGGTTCATTGGTCATGCATGTGCAGCTCTGTGCATGAGCATCCAGGGGACACACATGCTGCTCTGATCCGCAGGATCTGTTCTGGGGATTCCAATTTACTATACACGGATGGGAAGCCCAAACCAGAATACCCCTGAGCAAAGGCTGTTTAGGGGTCTAAGGACCAAATGAGAACAGACGGAGCTGGCAATTGGCCCTTCAAAGTGCTCACTGAGACTGTTGAGGGTCAACTAAAGAAAAGCCAGTACCCCAAAGACAAAAAAGAGCCTGACATGTCAGCCCATGTTACAGGAGCTGTCGACAGCTACCAAGAACAGGTTTCCACTTTTTCTCCCCGTCTACCACAATGATATTTAAATAGATCGCCAACATCACTCTGATGGTCCTTCCAGGTTTACTGGGCCTATTATACCTCTAAATAGCATGTGAGAGGTCTTCCTACACATAAGCACACAGTTAACCTTTCTGTAAGCAGCGACTTGGTTCTCTTGCCAAGATAGGTCAACCCTACTGGAAAGCCTGTAGCATCATCAATGCTAAGGAATGCATGCAATGTATCCTTGTCTCTTCCTTATGGAAATTGACAAGACCAATGGGGACTGGTTTATATGCGCTAACCAGGAACTGAGAAGTACCCTATTTGAGAGAGTAGAGCTTTCTTATCCCTGATGGGTCTCTTAGTGCCCAAACCAGACATCGGGGGTCGATTCAGTAAGTAGTAAACAAATCGCTTTAGGGTAAAAACACATTAGAATGTCATTTTTGCTGAATCGCCAGCTAGGAAGAAAGGCGATGGCACTTTTTACTCCTAAGAAAAGTAGTGAACGTTTTACACTGTAGTAAAAATGTGCCATTGAGTCAGCAACAATACAATTCTAAAGCTTTTTTCACCTTAAAGTGGACCAAAACCCAGGATTTTGACTATCCTGGGTTTTGGACCCTTCTGGGGGGGCACCCCGATCGGGGGTGCCCTGCTGTGTGAAACTCTCCCAGATCGCGCCAGCCAACTCACCTCTTCCCGGTCCCACAGCGCGTCTAAGAGTAGCGTCTCTGACCGCCGAATCCTCGGCCTCCCTCTAGCAGTGCATGTGCCTACGCCAGGCATTTGTGAATGGCCAGCGTAGGCACACTCCCTGTTAGAGGGAGGTGAAGGATGCGGCCGTCAGAGCCGCTGCTCTTAGACGTGCCGTGGGACCAGAAAGAGGTTCGTTTGGGCGTTCTGGGGGGTTTCACAAAGCAGGGCACACCCGAACGGGGTGCCCCTGGGGAAAAGACCAAAACCCAGGATAGTCAAACTTCTGACTATCCTGGGTTTTGGTTCACTTTAAAGCGGACCTTTACTCTGAATAAGAGCCTTTCTTATATGTTTCCCACACCCTGTACATACAGATTGCTCACATTAAAAATCATCCTACCTGCATCTACTGCATGTTATGAGCCTTTAAACATCCAAGATGGTGGCTCATGGAACATCAGGCAGCCTGCAAACAGGAAGTGCCTTCTGACTGTGCTGCTCTGCATTCTGGGATTGCTGACCTTTTCCTGACCCCAGCTCTGCTCTGTCTGAGCAAAGCACAGCTATAACCTCCCCCCTGTACTTTATCCCACTGTCCTCTCCTCAGTAAGTGTGATGCTTCTGAACCAAGATGGCGGCGCCCTTACCCTAAAGTCCTGAACAGAGTTGCAGCCCATTGGGGGAAAGAATAATAAGTAAGTGACTAAAAACTTAAAATTAAAATATATTAATTGTAGATACTGGGGAATCGTTTTATAAGGGTTTGAGCTTTTCAATAAATCATGGTGAAGGTCCGGTTTAAGTGTTTTTTTTTTTTTACTACCAAGACATTTTTTTTCAACTCCTGATTCTGGATGCTCGGCAGCCACATCATCATCCCAATCGGCTGCCATCTATAATGTATTCAAGCCTGATTTGCTCTGTAAGTTCAAAACTGTGTCTATATAAAACTCACCCGGTCTCCTGGTTTAAGAAGAGATCCATTCTTGTTTGTCAGTTTGTTCATTAAAGTGTATGCCAGTTTAACACTTCTACTCCAAAGTTTGCCTAAATAAGACAAAAATGCTGAGATGTAACACAATATATGCCTAAAGATAAACAGGCCCTTTAAAAGGACTGTAGACCCTAAGTAAACCGAACTCGTGGCAGGCCCCCAGTTCTGAATTTGCATACCCCAGTGTTTACACGGATTGCCATGACCTCTCACTTCGGTCACAGTTAACGTATATGCCCACTGCATTCATTGCATTGGGGGGGGGGGTGCCAGGCACTGCCGTGATATGCCCCTTCTACTGCAGTATATGGAGCTGGGCGTGCACAAGCACTATGACTGACAGCAGGCTTTAGTCATGCACCCAAGAATTCTGGGGAGCATGGTCACCAATGACTCCTAACCTAGGGGTTTATGAGAAGCAAACAGGCTGGGAACTACTTGGGGGGAGGGAGGAGAGAAGAAGAGGGGGGTAGACTTTAATTTATTTTGAATTCAGCAAGTCTTTTTTTTTTTACTTACTAACTATATTACACTAACCAATGTAACCACTATTATATTCTTACCATAGCTTAAAGTATAAATTGGTTTCCCAGTAGTGTCTAAGGAAGTAAGACATGGGGCTTTAGGTTGAGTTGTCCCCCAGCGATGGAGAGCTGTCAACAACGATGGAGGCCAGTTAGAGACCACTCCCATGGGTTCACCTTTGAGTAGTGCCATTTCTGCTCCTTCTGCTTTTGGCTGATTGGGGTCTGGTTGCTGGACTAAAAAAAAGAAAAATACCACCACTGTGTTACAACAAAATATATTGTTAATTTGACCGCAGCCAATAAAAAGTGTGTTCGGCTGATACCTTCAAGCAGCTCCTCAAAATCATCCACAAAGAACTCTCTGAGTGGTGGACGCTTTGGCCTTTTTAGTGTATTGAGAAGCTGCTGAATTTTTGAAGAGACCCTGCTGTTAACTGGTACACCTAAAGGGGGAAGAACAACAGCATAAGACCACTGCACACGTTCCAGATTAGCATGTCTGCACAAAGCATCTAGTAATACTAACGCACCATCAGCTGTTTCTAAAATGTTGCTGCTGAACCCCCGTGGCACGCCACGAACAGATGCCACCTGTGGACGCTCATGATGAGAGTTTCCTAGGAGTCCGGTGGTCACGTCAGGTGGTGCAGAAACATTCTCTGGTTATCAGGATGAAGAACATGACATATGGTTCTGATCACAGTCTGAAACCTTATGAAGTCACCCAATCATCAGATACTTGGTCGCTGCCATGACACATATAGGGGAAATCCACACAGGCATCATATACCCAGCATTGGTGTTAACAGATTATAATAACAGTGAAACACTAAGCAATGGCATAATTGAAACTTTTAATGTCACACTAAGTGACTGGTGCCATTGACAGACAAATTTAGTGCTGATATTGTATTAGCAAGGCCCATGATGCCTATGTGAACAAGCAGAATTTCTATCACTTTGGCTAGACCATGAAAGCCAATTTATCTTTGTTGAGCAGATTATAGTTATATTGGAGTGATTCCTTCTTTCTAGTAGACTAAGTAGATCAAAACCAGATTGAATTAAAAAAATGTGTGTGTGTGAACAAACAGTTGGGCCTATTTAATTAAAAAAAAGCCGATATCCATAGACATCAACCAGGTTCCAAGTTAGGGCAAGTAAGTTACTATGGCCAGACTTTACAACAAAGAACCAATGAAACCATCATTTAAACAATCTTTTTATTGTGTCATGACATGTACCAATGCCATCAGCCTTGCCGGCTAGTATTAGAGTAAAACTGTACTGTAACCTACCCAGCACATGCCCTGATACTAACCTATCTGGGCATGTGCCATGAGGTCTGCCAGCATGGTGGCAGCTGCGACGACAGGGCAGCTGTTGGAGGCGGCAGGCTTGGCTCCTGGGTGGGATGAGGTGGAAGATGCTGATGAGGAGGTGGAGGAGCCCTGGGTTATTCTGCTAAACCAGGGCTCTACGCTGGAATGACCTTGAAGCGGAGTGGATGTGATGCGTCCCTGACGGAGCAATGAGCCCTCATCCTCAGAAGCTGACGAGGTGTCTGTGAGTAAAATAATCATGACAGCTGAACAACAGGGCTTATTGTAAAATGCTCAACACATCAATAAATCCACTGAAACAGTGGAGTAGAGTTTAAAATTATAAGGTATACAAACAATACAACTGAAGTCACAATCCAGGACAAAGCATTATGGTGAGCAGACAAGTTCCTACAGTCAGTAAGTGAAAAAGGTAGTTACCTGGTGGGGTGTAGGTCTCTACAGAAGACTGGACAAGAGCCGAGCGCCTTTTAGAAGGCATGGGCATTTTTCTCTCTTTGTATTTTGCCAAAGCTGCTTGAACGGCTTCTGTATGAACATCTGAAAAGAGGGATGAAAGAATGTTAGAAAAGGACTTCTTAAAGTTTGAGACCAAGCAAAAATACAATTCTGTGAAATACTCACCTGTAGAATTGGTATTATAAGTATACAGTACGTCCTGCTCCAGATAGATTACTTACACTTGGGGTTATCCTCCGCCAGATGGCGCTGCACTGCAGAGACATGTAAAACAAGCTCCTCCCGGCCCCTCAAATACCCGGGGACCTCCCACAAATCCCCAGCATTGAAAAGCAGTGAACAAGAAGCCGGGAGAATTTAACCACCCAAAAACTGGTAACTATAACAATGAGAACAATCACCATACAGGGGATCCAGAATAATGCAAAAACCAGGGTGGGGTGGAGCAGGACGTACTGTATACTTATAATACCAATTCTACAGGTGAGTATTTCACAGAATTGTATTATTCTTAGTATACGGTACGTCCTGCTCCAGATAGATTACTTACACTTGGGACATCCAATAGCAGTGTCCATAAAGCAGGGTGGGATCCCCAACAAAAAAGGTAACAGCAGACAGTTTAAACCACTGCCGCCTGCAAAACCTTGCGGCCAAAAACAGCACCAGCTGAGGCCTTAACATCAACCTTGTAAAACTTTGAAAAGGTATGAACAGAAAACCAAGTAGCGGCCTTGCAAACTTGTTCAACAGAAGCCTGGTGCTGGAAGGCCCAAGAGGCACCAATAGCACGAGTAGAATGAGCAGTAAGGCGGAAGGGAGGATTCTTCCCCTTAGCAGAATAGGCCTGAATCACAGCCTGAGGGATCCATTTGCTGATAGTAGACTTGGCAGGAGCCAAACCCTTCCTAGGACCAGAAGGGACCACAAAAAGAGCATCAGTTTTCCTGAAGGACGCAGTTACTACTAGGTAATACTTCAGACACATGACCACATCTAAGGAATGCAAAACCCTTTCCTTAGCGTTGCTAGGATTAGGGCATAAGGAAGGAAGAACAATATCTTGATTCAAATGAAAAGCAGACACCACCTTAGGCAGAAAATCCGGCTTAAAGTGGAACACCACCTTATCCTGGTGTCTCTCATAGTATGGGGGCTGGATAGACAGAGCCGCCAGCTCAGACACACGCCTGACCGAAGTAATAGCAACCAGAAAGACAACCTTGAGGGTAAGTACAGCCAGAGCAGCATCCTGAATAGGTTCAAAGGGAGCACCCTGCAAGACCAAGTTCAAATCCCAAACAGGGACCATAGGTTTTCGTGGGGGACGCACATGAGTAACCCCCTGAAATAAAGTCTTAACCAAAGAATGCTGAGCAAAAGACTTCTGAAAGAAGACAGACAGGGCAGAAACCTGACCCTTCAAAGTACTGAGTTGGAGACCCGACTCCAATCCATGCTGTAAAAACTCCAGAACCCTGGGAACTGAGAACACCCTACAGGGAAGAGACCTAGACTCACACCAGTCAATGTAGGTACGCCATACCCTATAATAGATGGCAGAAGAAGTTTTCTTCCTAGCCTTCACCATGGTCTCAACCACCGAGGCAGACAAGCCTTTCTCCATCAAGATGGAGGTTTCAGCAGCCAGGCCGTCAAAGCCAGAGTTTGTAAATTGGGATGGCGTAAGGGGCCCTGAGTGAGCAGATCTGGCACTTCTGGCAGAACGTACTGGTCTACTGCCATCTGCACCACGTCTGCGAACCACACCCTTCTTGGCCACCTGGGGGCCACCAGAATCACTGGCACCCCTTCCAGAGCTATCTTGCGCAGGACCCTGCCCAGCAGGGGGAATGGAGGAAAGACATACAGGAGCCGAAATTCCTGTCATGACATGGATAGAGCATCTGTGGCCAAGGCCAGAGGATCCTGAGACAGGGAGACAAAAGCCTGGAGCTTGTGATTGTGACGGGATGCAAACAGATCCACATCCGGTAGACCCCAACGGTGACACAGGGACTGGAATACCCTGTTGCAGAGGGACCACTCTCCCTGAAGAGAGGTCCCCCTGCTCAGAGAGTCTGCCAGTAGATTCTCTGCCCCCGAGATGTACACAGCCGAAATGCATTGAACATTGTCCTCCGCCCATGTCAGAATCCGCGACACCTCCTGGAGGGCCCCCCTGCTCCGGGTCCCTCCCTGATGGTTGATGTAGGCAACCGCCGTCCTGTTGTCTGAGCGCAACTGCACAGACAGACCTTTCAGGTGATTGGTCAACTGCTCCAGTACCAACCTGATTGCTCGTAGTTCCAGAATGTTGATGGGTAAGTGGGCCTCCTGAAGGCCCCACCTCCCCTGGAACCGCAGGGACTTCCAGAATCCCCCCCATCCTGACAGACTGGCATCCGTGGTGACCATCTCCCAGGAGGGGGCCAGAAAGGACCTGCCCCCCAGCAAGTTCCTGTGGTCCAGCCACCACGAAAGGGACCGTCTGACCAAGGGGGGGGAGCACACAGACCCCGTCCAAGGACGTTGGGACCTTGTCCCATACTGACAGAAGGTGAAGATGTAGAGGCCTCAAATGGAACTGAGCAAAGGGCACCGCCTCGAAGCACGCCACCATCAGGCCCACCAACTGCATTCCCTGCCTGAGGGAGGGCTGGGAACATGATAGCAGGAACCTCACCTGCGCAGTTAGAGCTTCCACCTTCTGTTGAGGAAGGAATATCCTTGACTGAACTGTATCCAGAATCATTCCCAGGAATGGGATCACCGAGGAAGGGGACAGAGAGGACTTGGGGTGATTGATCGACCAGCCGAAGGACTCCAAGGTGGACACCACCAGCTGAGTGTCCAACTCTGCCTGCTGTAGAGACCGGGAGGTGATGAGTATGTCGTCCAGGTAGGGCAGCATGTGTATGCCCCTTGACCTTACCAGAGACATCACCCCCGCCAGCACCTTGGTGAACACTCTGGGAGCTGAGGTGAGGCCATATGGCAAGGCCACAAATTGGTAATGCTGATCTTCCAACGCGAATCTGAGAAACCGTTGGTGTCCCATGAACACAGGGATGTGAAGGTAAGCATCTTTGATGTCCACAGACGTCATGAAATCATCCCCTGGGCGCAGGGAGCCGATGGCCGATCGCAGAGTTTCCATGCGAAAGCGCCTGTTCTTGACAAACTTGTTGTGGATCTTTAAATCCAGAATGGGCCTGACTGACCCATCTTTTTTGGGTACTGTGAAAAGGTTGGAATAGAACCCCATGCCTCTTTCTCTTAAGGGGACCCTGCAAATGACCCCCAGATCCAGAAGGCCTTGCACGGCCTGCATCAAGACCTGAGCTGAGACAGGGTCCTGGGGGATCCGGGACCCGATGAATCCTGGGGGGGGGGGGGGGGGGGTGTTGGCGCACAGCAAACTCTATCTTGTAACCAGAGGAAACTACCTCCTGAATCCACCGGTCTGAGACGTGGAGCCTCCAGACGTGCGCAAAGTGCTGTAGCCATCCCCCCACCCTGACGGGCGAGGGTGCCCCATCATGCCTGAGGGGGCTTGGGAGAGGATTTGGGCTTAGACCCCCAGGAGGAGCCAGGACGTCGTCCTCTGCTCCTGTGCCAGGAATCTGCACGAGCCCCTGCTTAGCACCGCGGTAGGGGAGTGAAGGGGGGCCCTGGCCACGAAAGGGCCGAGACTGCCGCCTGCCTGGGGTAACTTACCTCCTTTAGCAAAAAGGTCTAGGCGGTCCCCAAACAGGCGTAGCCCCTTAAATGGAAGCCCAGTAAAGGCCTTCTTTGCAGCATTGTCAGCAGCCCATTGGCGCAGCCAAACCACGCGGTGTATAGCTACCGCCAAGGCAGAAGTTCTGGCACACATCCTAATGGCATCATCCAAGGCAGATAGGATAAAGTTTACAAACACATCACAGTTAGTGCATTAAACATATCAGGTGGCAATTCATCAGGACCTTCAAGTACACTTCTGATCAGGGCCCTGAGCGCCACAAACGTAATGGCCGAGGCGCAAACCGGGCGCAGCACCGCCCCCACAAATGGAAAGGAATGGCATGCCAATTGGTCAATGCGCCGGTCCTCAGCATCCCGCAGCGTAGTAGTGTCAGGGGAGTGCATAATAGAGGTGTTAGACAGCCCTAGGATAGGAGCATCGACCTCGGGTGGCGATGACCAGCACTTGACCATATCAGCAGGAAAGGGATACTTTCTGTCCCAACTCTTAGGTATACCGGGAAGTCTACTGGGATGTTCCCACTCCTTAAGCACGAGGTTATTGAAATGGGTTTGCTCAGGAAATTCCAAACGAGCCTTAGCAGTATGAAAAAGCTCACCCCTTTGCCTGGGAGCTGCAACAGGGGGAGAGATGGACAAAACCTCAAAAATCTGAACCAGCAGTCTGTCAGTATCATCCGGGGTCCAGGGGTCAGAGCCAGAATCGTCATGACCCCTGGGTCTCTCGTCAGATGACACTGAGTCAGAGAACAGCTCCCCTTCGTCCGATGGGGTGTAGCCATATAGATGCAACAACTCATCAGACTCCATAGGGAAAAGAGTGGCATCAGGGGTTAAGTGACGCTTTTTAGCGGTGGCCTTACGCGCTAAGGTATTAGCAATCAATTTTTCAACACTGGCCAGTCTAGCAGACACATCAGGTTGAGAATCCCCGCTGGTATGCAATTCAATGGGGGTGAGACTCAAGCTTGGGGGAGTAGGTGAAGTGAGACGAGGTGCAGGCCCAGCCACCGGAGGGGCGGATTGCAACGTTAGCACCTGCTGTGCGCAAGAACACAGACCCGTGCGCTGTCACCGCTGATAGGCGAGACCTCACAAGCTACACACAGTCGGGCTTGTCCCGAAGGAACCCCGGTCACATTATCCTGGGATGCCTCCATATGGTGATTAATAGGCACAATAGGCCAGTAGGGATTGACGCTGTAAGCTACCCTGGATGCCCCAATGACCCGCTAGGGAAGTGGGAGTAATTATACTAGGCCCAACTATACAATTACACTGGGCCGGGAGAAGCCACTGGATTCACCCGTCTGAAAGACACAATGAGAAGAAAGGGCGTCAGAACCATGCACCGTAAGTAATGAGCATAAAAGTCGCCCGCGAGGGCACTTACAGACCGCGGGAGGGGGGGCCGTTACACACGCGCGCGTGCGACTGTACAACAAAATGGCGCCGAACGAACCTCGAAGGGCGGTCCAGAGCGGCCTTGACGCGGAGCGCGCCAGGCCAGGCCCCCACCCCCCCCCGAAGAGCACGAAGCCCACAGACAGCAGCCAATGATAATGCAGAAGCGTCTGAGGTAACGCCGCCGTCCGCCGCGGACATCCAAATGAAGGAAAGGACGCGCACGGCGGCGGCCATGTAATAGTAAAAGACAAGTCAGCGCGGCAGCTGACACCACATATCTAGTCATACACTTAATCACTATACGCACTGACCCACACCCCCCCCTTTTTTCCCCCCCGAATGCTATGGGGAGAATGAGGGAGGATGGCGGCCCTTTGTACAGGACCCACCGCTACACGGGACATGTGGCAATAATGCAGGAGGGGCATCCCATAAAGACTCACCATCAGCCTATACCGCCTACCCTTTGGTGGGGGACTGCGGTGGAGCAGCGCTCCATAAGCATGCATGGTGCCGCCTACCTTCACCCAACCAGTGCAGCCCAGGCTGGGAGGCACATCACACGAAGGACGGGTGGGAAAAGTCCAAAAGGGCCGCAGGCTAATAGCCCCGCTCACCTGCAATTGAGTGATAATTTCATGTCTTCGCAGTAAACACTGCAGAGAAATCTGGGGATTTGTGGGAGGTCCCACTTGAGGGGCCTGGAGGAGCCTGTTTTACATGTCTCTGCAGTGCAGCGCCATCTGGCCGAGGATAACCCCAAGTGTAAGTAATCTATCTGGAGCAGGACGTACTGTATACTAAGAATAAGAATTAGATCAGAGCGAACCTGTAATAACAGGATGTGTATGACCAATGGAAAAACCAATGAGCAGGGGCAAACTAGTCATAGGAAGACCTGGGAGAAATTCGGCCTTACTGCTTTGGGGCCTGCTGGGCTTCTGCCTCTAACTGCCCCCCAAATCCCCCCAAAATCAAATGCCTGCCCCTGAACACACTCACCCACCTCAGGTCTGCCCCTATAATAGTAAAGATTCAGTACCATCAATTAAAGAGTGATCCACCCCTACATAATTATATATATATATATATATATATATATATATCCCTTTCGCTGCCAGCCTACCTGCAACTTTTGTCACCCTTTGTTGCCAGACCACGTTTCACTATTTTTCACTACATATGTTCAACCTTGATTTTTGAAGGAATTTCCAGGGATTTTCCAGGGAAATTATATATTGTTTTTTTCAGCAGAGTCTGAGCTTCAACATGCGATGTCTTGTTTGGCCTTTTTTTAGTGTATTCTCAATACTTTTGGGTGAAATATGTGCAAAAATTTTTTTAAAAAAATCTATTTTTTGCAATTTGTAGTGTTTTTTGTAATAAAAAAATGTAAGTTTGTCAATAAAATCTTATTGCATGTGAAACCCCAATTAATCCCGATCATCTCGTTACCACATATGTATTGGTAGACACCCTTTCCTGCCCAGGAGACTCCCCCAAACTGAAACAGCGCTTTAGGAGATTTTCAGATAAAATGCAACTATGCTACGCGCTAAGCGCACCTTGCTGTCTTTCCAGAAAAAGAACCCTTTAAATTTGAAATACCCCCCACAAACTATATATTCTCTGGAAGTACACACCTCAAGCTTTCTAGGCGTACCAGGTTTGTTGACATGGGCGCAGTTTTCTGGAAGTAATCCCTCAATCAATTCTTTGGTTGCACAGAGTTTCCCTAAAAAAGAATAAAAAAGAAGAATCAAAGCCACATTTTCTTAAATAAAACTATATGCAAACAGGAAAAAACAAGTAAAACCTGAAAAAGCAACATCCCCCGAACAGAACAATACCCAACATGCATAGGTACTGTCAAGGGAAGAGTTGCCAAACAATACAAAGTAAAGCGTGCACATAACAGTAATTTTACTTGAAAATTTCAGCTCTGCAGACAAAGTGCGCACCTTGCGATTTTTCAACCAAAACAACCCTTTACATTTAGAATATCGCCATAAACCATATATTCCCTGAAAGTACACATGTTAAGCTGTCTAAGAGTACTGAGCTTGTTGTAGTGGGCTCATCTTTCTGGAAGTAATCCATTGAAGAATTCTTCGGTTGCACAGGGTTTCCCTAAAAACAATTATAAAAAAGCAGAAAAACCATGTTTTCCTAAATTATCAATATGCAAACAAGAAAAAACAAGCTAAATCTGAAAGCGCAAGGTCCCCCGAGCAGAACAATACCCAACATGCATAGGTACTATTAACCCTTTTAATTGTCAGCATACTTGAAGTTTTGTCACCCTTTGTTGACAGGTCATTTTTCCCCATTTTGCTGCATGTTTAACCGTGATTTTTGCTGGAATTTCCAGAAAAATTATATACATTACATATACATTTTTTGCAGCAGAGTTTAGGCTTTAACATGAAATGTCTTGTTTCTAATTTTTCTACTGTTTTTTGAATATTTCTGCTTAAAAAAACAAAAAATATATATTTTTTAGACAATTGTTTTTTTTTTTATGAAAACCATATTGCATGTGATAGCCCCATTTCTCCCGATTACAACGGTACCACATATGTATCGGTAGCCCCCCCCATTCTTGCTCTGGAGACCCCCCAAACTGAAAAGAGCACTTTATAACATTTACAAATAAAATACAACTACTATCCACACTATAAACATAAGGGGTTAATTAAAAAAAAAATTACATAGGGTTCCCCCCTCCCAGGGGATCGGATGGCACCAAATTAAAGAGGAGACCCGGCCAGATCCAACGAGGGGTCAGGTGACTATTTTTGATTTTTATCTTTTTTACTAGCAGGGGGGAAAGTCAAGCATGTAGATTCTACGTGCTTGGCACTTAAGTGGAGTTGGAAGCAAGCACGAAGAAACTACGTGCTTGGCACTGAAAGGGATATTATCTATATATCCTCAGCCTTGGCACCGACTCATTGGATTGGCTGATACCAACAGGGCAGGGAGATGTCCTGAGCCGTCATGTGCTGACTGATTTTTAGTACTAGTCAATGGATGGCTTAAAGCGACCCAAAAGTCAAAATAGACGTTCCATTGCTTAAATCCTAGGGGCATCCTGATTTGCTGTGAGAGTTCAAACATAACAGAAAGCCAGTTTCTAAGCTATACACCAGGAGCCCCCTTGGATTTAGAGCTGGGCAGTACCAGCCATCCAAATGTCTATTGAGACTTTTGGATGAATTTGAGAAGAACCTTACTTTTATCTACGAAACAATAAAAGCATAGGAAATAAAAGCCATAAACACAGAATTGGCATATTGGCAAGTTTCCCCTTTAGTGATTAAAGTGAAGACGAAGATGCCAAAACTGGGATGCTCCACTGCATCTCTACCTGTAGCAAGCCTGGGATCGGGCACCAGAAAATACAATTCTGTGAAATACTCACCTGTAGAATTGGTATTATACGTATACAGTACGTCCTGCTCCAGATATAATACTTACAATTGGGTTATCCTCCGCCAGAGGGCACTGTGCACTACAGACATGCAAAAAACAGGCTCCTCCTAGCCCTTCATATACCCAGGGACCTCCCACACATCCCCAGTATTGAAAAGCAGTGAACCAGAAGCCGGGAGAATTTAACCACCAAAAACCACTGGTAATGATAACAACAACAACAATCACCATACAGGGGATCCAGAATAATGCAAAAACCAGGGTGGGGTGGAGCAGGACGTACTGTATACGTATAATACCAATTCTACAGGTGAGTATTTCACAGAATTGTATTATTCTAAGTATACAGTACGTCCTGCTCCAGATATAATACTTACAATTGGGACATCCAATAGCAGTGTCCATAGAACAGGGTGGGATCCCCGACAAAAAAGGCAACAGCAGACAGTTGAAAGCACTGTCACCTGCAATACCTCGCTACCAAGAGCGACACGAGCAAAGGCTCTAACTTCAACATCAAAACAACCCTTGAAAGGGTACAAACAAGAAAACAAGTAGCATGCAAGCAAACCTGTTCAACAAGACCTGGTGCTGAAAAGCCCAAAGATACCAAGGCACCAGCGTAATCAGAATAGAGTGAGAAGAACTCTTCCCCTTAAGGAACAGGCTTGAGTAAAGGCCTAACAAGAGCAAAAACTAAAAGGTAGCCCAGGAAGAAGCCAAGCCTTTCCCAGGACCAGAAGCGACATCTTATACAGGTAAAGACCAGGCCCAAGGCTGCCTAACCCCTAGAGGCAGACGAGATCAGGTACATCCAGATGTAGGTGCCCACAACCCCGAGGAACATCAGTCCCCTAAGGGACAAGAGACAATCCAGGAAAAAAATTCCAGCACCTATTGAGGGAAAATAGATTCCCTTGCCTCAGCATTACAAGGAATACATCCCAGAAGAAGGATAATGTCTTAAGACCTGAGCCCGAGACACCACCTTAGGCAGAATAACCGGCGTAAGGCGGAACACCACCTCATCTCGGTGAAGATAAAGTAAAGAAACGAGGGCTAGCTAAACAGATCCGCCCGCCCAGGCGCACAGTCGACTGAGGTAACAGCCCCAGAATGGCAACCTTATGGATAAGAACAGTCAGACAGCATACGGAATAGGGCCAAAGAGGAACACCCCCCAAGGTAAACCGAATAGAAATCAATCCCAACAGGGACCCTAGAACTACGTGGGGGCTGTCACTGAGCAATCCCTGAAAGAAAAGTCAACCCAGTCAAGGAACTGAGTAAAGACTTCTGCAGAAGACGGACAGGGCAGAGCCTGAACCACCAGGAGAGCCAACTCCAACCCATGCTGTAATAACTATATAACCCTGGGAACAGAGCTCGCCCACAGGGGAGAGACCAAAACTCGCCCCAATCAATATGGGTAAAAAATACCCCACAATAGACGGAAGAAGAGGCAGAAGAAGCCAACTCCTAGGCTTCCAGAAGTCACAGACACCCAGAAGGTACACCCATTTCCATCAAGGTGGATGAATCAACCGTCAGACCATCCAGACCAGAGTCTGTAGATAGGGGTGAAATAGAAAAGGGGGGCCTGAGTGAGCAGGCCAGCACTCCTGACAGGACGTACAGGTCCGCTGTCCACATAACCACATCTGCAACCACACTCCACTAGGCCACCCAAGGGTCGCCAGTATCGCTGGTTCCCCCTTCCAGAGCAAACTTGCACAGAACCCTGTCCAGCAGGAAGATAAGACATATGGAAACAGAATGTCCAGCATAAAGTTACGAAGCCTCATGACCAAGGTCAGAACAATCTGAGACAGGGAAACAAGGGCCTAGGACCCATGATAGAGACGGGCCCAGAAAAATCCACACTAGACGGATCACATGGAAACACAAGCATTAGCACATCCTGTCGCAGAAGGACATCCACCGGAGCGAATATCGCAGATATGCAGGGAACGCTGTCCTCCACCCAGATCAGGATCAGATACCTTCCTGGTGCCGATTCCACACAGATAATTAATACAGGCCACTGTCGTCAGACAGACCAAGGGGCCCCCAAATAGAGCCAACCTGAAGGCCTACCGCTTCAAAAATAGACAGGTGGATGGACCCCTAAAGGTCCCACCTCCCCCGGAACCACATGGGAATTTAGGAGAAAAAAGTCCCCCCTCCGTCAACCTGATAGATTTGGTATCCAACTGCAGGAAGACGCAAGGAAAGGGGTGCCCCCTGACCAGTACCCCTAGTACAACAGTCTCAGGGGAAACCACTGTACCAAGGTGGAAGGGTACACAGACCCAGCTCCAGGGAAGCTAGAACCCAGTCCAGCATTTACAATATGAATAGCAGAAGAGCCCAAGGGCTCTGAGCATAAGGGACAACCTTTGAACAGCCACCAACAGGCCCACCAGCTGCAATCCAGCCTGGTGAAGAGACGGGAACAGCAAGAGGGACCGAGCCCATGCAACCAGATTGTCCATTTATAGTCAAGGAAGCAGGTTCCCATCTGAACCGAATCCAAGTTCAACCCTAGGAATGGAGATTCCACTAAGGGGAAACAGAGGAATTGAGGTGATTGAGCACCCATCCAAGGACTCCCAAAGGACACCACCAACCGAGTAACAGACTCGGCCTGACGTAGGGATTGGGAAGCAAAGAGGGACGACCAGGCAGTTCCCCGAGCGGACGCCCCCTTGGTCTCAGTAGAGATATCACCCCTGTCATCGCCTAGGCGATCACTCAGGGAGCAGAACTAATGGCCAGATAACAAGGCCACAATCAGCAGTGTTGGAGCGGCAACACTAACATGTAAGGTCCTTGGTGCCCGGAAGGCATAATGGCAATGAAATAAGCGTCATAGGTCCCCACAGACGGCAAGAGGTCCCTGGACACAGGGCACCGGCGGCCCAACTCAGAGAACCATGCAGAAAAACCGCCTGTGAATGTAAATTGCCTCACCTATGGAAGGCCATAATGAGCAGAGTGTCTAATCCTCTTAGAGAAATGTGGAAAGGTTGGTGTAGAGGCCCCTGCCTCTGTCTGTTAAGGGCAACCAGCAGGTGACCCCAGACCTCGCAGGCTGCGCGTGGCCTGTGCCAACACCAGAAGAGAGGCAGGGACCAGAAGCATCCTGAATATCTAGGGAAGGGGCCACCCAGCAGACACTATCCTGCATCCAGAGGAAACCTCCTCCTGACTCCATCAGAACGAGGCACGATGCCTCCTGATAGGGGCAAGGTGCTGCGGCCATCATGCTTGGGGGGTTTTGGTAAAAGTTTTGGACTTAGTCCTGCCGGAGGGACCAGGGCGTTGTCTACCACTCCTGGGGCAGGGATCTATACCAAAAAGCTGGAAGGACACCCCTGGTTCGGGTTTGACACTAACATAGGGGGGTGGAGGGGTGCCCCTGCCCCGAGAAGGCCGAGACCGCCTTCTGTAAAGGGGTGTTTTGCCCTTTTTTTCAAACAGGTCCAGACGGGCCCCGAATAGGCGTCGCCCTCTAAAGGGGAGCCCAGTAAGAATCTTTTTTGTAGCATCGTCAACACCCCACTGTCGCAGCCAGACCAGTCGGCGTATAGCTACCGCAAGGGTGGAAGTTCTTGCGCACATGCTGATGGTGTCATCCAGCGCCAAAAGGATAAATCTTACAAATACATCACAACTGGAGAGTGCATTAAACACCTCCCAGGGCAGATCCTCAGGTTGATGATCAATCATCTTTCTGATGAGGGTCCTGGCGGCCACAGACAGTGATGGCCGCTGCACAAGAAAAGGCGTGGGAAGCCAGCCTATCAATGCGTCGGTCCTCGGCATCCCG
This sequence comes from Gastrophryne carolinensis, assembly GCA_027917425.1. Lineage (NCBI taxonomy): Eukaryota > Metazoa > Chordata > Amphibia > Anura > Microhylidae > Gastrophryne > Gastrophryne carolinensis. The sequence continues at coordinate 187,923,824 of CM051240.1, forward strand.
AAGGGTACGATAAGTAGGGGCCGCAATAAAGGGGGGGGTTAAGAACCCCAATGATCGGTGCATCCACCACGGGAGGTGATGACCAGCAGTTAACCACATCAGGGGGAAAAGGGTATTTCCAATCCTAGTCCCCTGGAACACCTGGAAGTTTACTAGGGCATTGCCATTCTTTGAGTACAAGAGCCTGGAAGTGATCCTGCTCCAGAAATTCCAAACGCGGCGGCGCTGTATGGAAACTCTCCCTTCTAGGCCTGGAAGCCTCACCAGGGAGAGAGATAGACAAGACCTCGGAGATCTTTATCAGTAATTCGTCGGTGTCACACAGGCCCCAAGAACCGGGGCCCGGATCATCATGACTCCTCAGCCCCTCGTCAGATGAGCCCGAGTCAGAGAATAGCCGACCTTGATCAGAAAGAGCAAAACCCTGCTCAGCATCTTCCGATTCAGAAAGAATGGGCGAAACCGGAGGCGTCGGGGACCGCTTCTTACCAGGGCCCAAGCGCTCCGCCAACCTCGAAATCACCTGGTCGGCCGTAGGCAGTCTGCGCGGCACGACTTGCTGTTCATTCCCGCTCGAGTGCGACTCATCAGGAGTGAGATTTAAGCCCGGGGAGAGAGGTGTATTGAAACGAGGCGCAGCCACTGGCAACCCTGACTGCAGGGCCAGTACTTGTTCAGCACAGGGTCCGCAGACCCGTGCTCTATCCGCATCAGCATGGGGCAGTCCACATGCTGTACACAGCCGGTCTTGTCCCGGAGGGACCCCGGTCACATAATTCTGAGATGCCTCCATATGGTGATTATTAATGTAATATATACCAGTACGGATTTACACAATAGGCAACCCAAAGGCCCGCTAGGAATGTGGGAGAATTTTGTAAGCCCGCTACAATATATGTCTGGCCGGGAGAAGCCACCGGACTCTTCGACGTCTGAAAGACAGTAGGGGAATAAGGGGTGTCAGGGCCATGCGCAACAGAAAAAATACTAATGATGAAAACGCCCACGAGGGCACTCACCGACCTGGGGAGGAGAAGGACCGCAAACACGCGCGCGCGAAGAGCAGCAAAATGGCGCCAACCGCACCTCGAAGGGCGGGCTCAATCTGGGCGTGACGCGGAACGCGCCACGCCGGGTCCCCGCCTCCCCCAAAAAGCGCAAAGCTCTGAGTTAGCCGTCCGGGCCTGACAAGCAAGCATAGGATATGCCAGTTAAAGGCATCTGCTAGGGAATACTAGTAGTCTGATGACGCTGCCACCCAGCCAGTAAATCTTTTAATGAAAAAGTGGGAAGGCAAGAAGGTGGCGGCCAAATAAAAAGTAAGCAGCGTGGCTCTGACACCCGGTTGCCGCCAAGGGCAAAACTACGGCCATAAGCGTGATAATACAGTACACTGAGACCGCCACACACCCCCCCCCCTTCTTTTCCCCCGAATACGGGGGAAAACGAGGGAGGATGGCGACCCTATACACAGGGCCCACCACTACATGGGGCATGGGGCAATAATGCGGGAGGAACAGCCACTAGAGGCTCACCATCAGCCTAAACCGCCTACCCTTTGGTGGGGGACTGCGGTGGAGCATGGCTCCGTTAAGCACGCATGGTGCTGCCTACCTTCACCCGACCAGCGCAGCCCAGGCTGGGAGGCACATCACAAGGAGGATGGGTGGGAATAGTCCAACAGGGCCGCAGGCTGTAATAGCCCCGCTCACCTGCGAGAGAGTGATACTTCATGTCTTCGCAGTCAGCACTGCAGAGAAATCTGGGGATTTGTGGGAGGTCCCTGGGTATATTAAGGGCCGGGGGGAGCCTGTTTTTTGCATGTCTGCAGTGCACAGCGCCCTCTGGCGGAGGATAACCCAGTTGTAAGTATTATATCTGGAGCAGGACGTACTGTATACTTAGAATAACTCACCTACTAATACTCGCTATTCCCCCCAATTTCAGTAGACCTTCTTGTGACTTCTAATGACCAACTGGATGGGCTGGATTGAGGTGCCCCCCCGTCTGCAGGGAAACCTGGAGGGGTCACTGACAGTCACATAGCATGGAATACTGACAGCTTGCTCTGATGGAACATGGAAATGGTTAGTCCCTGGGTGCCTGGCCTTGGACTGGCCATGGGGAAAGGTGCAGCGGGCATCCCAAATCAATATACACTCTAAGAATTCTTGTGACTTTCTCTTTTAAAAAAACAGCTTGCTTGAAGAAGACAAAGACTAATAGGGAAGGTTTGGGGAGGGGTCTCAATAATTGACAACCAAAATATTACAAGAGTACACTACACATTTCAGATCAAACCTGTCCGATCTTCATTGGGTGGCCTGCCAGCGCAGAACATGTCTCTACCAGCTGCTGTCCTCCCTATGCAGCTGTCACAGTAAAGTTAAAGTATGGCATAAATCATACATTATACTGGGGGGGGGGGGGGGGGTCAGGATTCAGACTTCACTGCATGGGTTCAGTAAGAGAGGTGGAAGGTGCAGCACAGCAGCAGGCCTGGAGATCAGGTTAGTGTGATATAATGTATGTATCTATCCTTAGAATATAAGAGCCGAACCACTATCCCTTTACTTCCTTGTTTCTACACTGTAACTGACACGTTTCGGTTTGTGTTTGTCACTCAGGGCTTACATTTGATCACTAAAACCTTAGACAATGCAAAATTTTGGTGTATAGAAACAAACCTGATCGAAACCGCTCATCCCGCGAACTGGTAGACCGAGATCTTTGTTGCTTGTTGGCAGATGTTGAAATTTGTGAGGAGCCCAAGAGTTTGGTTTCTGTTTGCAAAGAAGGATCTACCCCTGGAAATAAACATACATGTCAAACATGAATACATTACAAGCAAAGGTTTATTATTATTTCATACATCACACTTCCTTGAACCCTACAACCTAATATAAAGGATACATTTAACTGCCGATGGTATTCGGCTAAGTCCTCAAAAGGTTTGATGCTGCCAATTACCCTCCCCACCCACAAATTTACAAGATGGCCTAGCTCAAGGGTTCTCAAAAATATTTTACTCAAGTACCACTCTATTTTCTAATTATCTCAAGTACCATCTGGGTGATACATTTGGGCACCAAAACGGTGCTAGAAATACACAAAACAACAATTTAACGTTTTCAGCAGCTTCTGGATCAGTTTTGACTTACTGAGCAAATCGGGCTCAGGTATTGTTCTTCTTCAGTGGGGCATCCCGATTTGGCCCGCTGTGTGAAACCACAGAAACTGCCATAAAAAACTCAACTCATTGTCGATCCTATGGAAAATGCGTTAGGCAGCCAGCCAATAATGCCTCGTGTGCCTTTCAGCATTACTAAGTGTAAAGATGAATAGAGCGCGAGACACTCCACTGCGTACCTACACCAGCCATTCAGAAAGGCCTGGTGCAGGTACACACTTCAGCCGAGGGAAGCATGGGATGTGGTCCGAAAATGTGCCATGGGATTGCAACCAGACGAGTTTACTTGGCGATCTAGATCATTTTTTACAGTAAAATCGGGATGCCCCAGGGATGGGCAAATCAGCCTCCCTGAAGTCTATAAGACCAATGCTTGTCTTTAATGGGGGTCAGGAGGAGATCAGGTTGGATTATGGGTCAGTTTGAAGCCTCGCTGTGTACCAATTTTGCTTACCATAAGTGGTACTGGTTCCACAGATAGGAAACCCCTGGCTAAGCTGATTATTAAGGCTCTGTTCACAATTAGCCAATTGCGATGCATTGGGCAATGCAATCAGAACACAAGGGAATATGCTGACGATAATTTTTGATAGGCCAGTTCATATAAATATATATGCTGCATTGCGCAACGCATTGGGAAAATGTGGCAAATAATATTTTAACACAATGCAACACTAGAACAGGCCAATGGAAGTCTATGGCAACACATGTTTAACCTGTGTAACTGCCTTGTACTTGTGTTGTCATAGACTTCACTATTTAAAGAGGAAGAACATCCAAGAAATAGACTTGTTCGGGTTTTGTTCCTTTTTGGCAGGGCATCCAGATTTGCCCCCGCTGTGTGTATCCCCCCAGGATTGCCTGTAAACTCAGCTTTTCCTCGTTCCCACGGCCAATGTGGCCAATCAGCGACACTGGTTCACTTCAGATTTCCAATTTTTTTCTTCAGATTTCCTTTACCGAACTGGGCTCAGTCTAAATAAGCACCACCGGCCGCATCCCCGCCACTGCCTTTAGCTGTGGGTGCGTCTAGCTAGAGGCATGCTGAGGGTGCTGTGCAGGCTCATGGAAGAGGCCAGTGGATTGGGTGATCGGGGGGGGGGTCACACGCCCCCAATTCGGGATGCCCCATGAAGAGGTAGACCAACTCCCTCAAGAGTCTTATAGACTCGAGGGGAATGTTGTTCCTCTTCAATTATTGTGCAAACAATGACAAAACGCAACGCATACATTTTGATACAATGCACCTCTGGCAAACTCACATAATGCCCACCTGTTATATCTGAACATAGCCTAAAAGGGACTGGAAACCCCAAAAAAACTAAAAATAAAAAAAATTCCCTTCTCTGCTCGCAGCAGCTTTCTATTGGTCTGGTGCTAGGTACGCTTCCCGGGATTGTTTGGGCGACTGACGAACACTGGCTATCAGTTGTGGTTCCGCCTTGCATCAGTGAATGCCACTAGGACCTTAACCCACCTATTCCTGCTGCCAGTGAACCCAGAATTTAGGAGATACTAACCTTATCCCCCATGAAGCTCTGTAGGACTGGAGATAGGAAAGAGCTGCAAATTGCAGTGCTGCACACTACCCACTGCAGGTGTTGTGGCTGCTGTTTGTGTGCGCAATTTGCTTTCCCTTTCAAAGGAAAAAAGGGTCAGTTTCTCTCTAATGCAGGGCTCAGTAATAGAATGTGAAGGGAAGTTAAAGCGGAATTCCAGTCAGGTAGTATCCCCTGACGCCCTAACCCGGAGCTGAGACGGGACAGACGGATGGACAAGGGGGGGTTGGAACATAGGCATGAGGTAAAATGCATCAGATTTCTACCCAGGACCAGGGTACAATATACTACTGACACAAAAACAACTAAAAGGTTTTAATTCAAGTTATTTTTTAGTTGAATATATTAACAGTGATAAAGAATTGGCCTCTTCCCTGAAAGCATGTTTTTTTCCACTCTGCTTATCTGGCTGGCCTTACATTAGGGGAGAAGGGAACGGCTTAGTTTGGCATCCATACTCTGGACCGGGGATTACAGCTCAGCAGGAATCACTCACTCAGCAAGTAATCCGCCCAGAACTGCCTGGAAAACAAAAACTGACCAGGAAATGGCAGACATGTCCTAGCTTCATTCTAAACAGCTCATGGCTGAGAGGAACCACTCTCCTTATCCCAGAACCTGATGCAGCCTGTATAAAAATAATACTATTTACTGCACTGTATTTCAAAACAGTGTTCGACCATAGAAAGCATTTTTAGAGATGAGATAGATATTTTAGTCTAGATTTCATCTTCCACAGCAAACTGTCTGGTCTGAATCCATAAAGTGGACCTGGGATTTTGACTATCTTAGGTTTCGGTCTTGTCCCAAGGGCACCCTGATTCAGGATGCCACATTGTATAAAACCACCCCCAGGTCGCCCAGTAAACTCATCTTTTCCTGGTCCTACAGCACATGTGCTGGCTTTCCTCCAATCAGTGTGCTCTGCTCGCGTCAAAACAGCTAGGACGCTGTTAAGACGCAGGCAGAAGGCCGAGTAGAGCAGAGCCTGCTGGCGGCCACATCTCCGCTACCATCAGGGTCCATGCCTGCCCAGGCTATTCACAAATGTCTGCCAGGGATGCATGTCCTGCTAATGATATAGCAGGTAGCAGCCGCGGCTCGCATATTCACTGTTGCATAGGAGATGAGTTGAGTTTACTGGGTGACCTGGGGGTTTTTACACAGCGGGGTATCCTAAATCTGGATGCCCCGGGGAGAGGGAATCAGGAGGCCCTAGAGTTGTCTAGACTTCAGGGTCGCTTTTGGTTCACTTTTATACTTTCCAGTTCCCGCCCATGAACGTTGCGTGGCAGTCTTTTTAAATCCAACACCCTCTAAAAATGCCCCCATTCCCCCTACCGCCCCAACCGGAGTTACTTCGGGCAGTGCTTTCACCGCCGTAGCAGATTTGAGATCACCAGTTGGCTGATAGGGAGGGTTTCACACTGATGAGCATGCCTGCAAGATCAGGGCCAGCGCTCGTGGTTTTTGATCCACTTTAAAGAAGCTGTATTGGAAAATAACCTAATATTAAAAATACATATAAACAGGCTAAATTGTAAAAGAAGGGGTTAGCTCTATTCCCCAACTAAAAATAAAATATGAAGATTCACTACAAGCTTGTGGTTCTCTTCTTCTGGTAGGAATATTTCAGGGGGACAGGTTTCTAAATGTAACATTCCACTTTTACAGGGGTGATCTGCTCCAATCCAATGTTTGACTCAGCAAGCAAGCGGATGGGAAGAAGCAGCACCTCTTGGGGGGGGGGACGATAAGCAGTTCTCTACTCTACCATAAAAGCAGAATGCTGGCACACCTGATTTATTTTACATTAAAAGAAATACAAACATTTAGCAGGAATTTTTTGATGCAGGGTCTCCTCTAGCTATCTAGGATATATGGGAATTTTTAGTTTTGGACCATTTAGTTGTGGTAGTTCTCCTTTAAAGTGGACAAAACTCCTTTGAAGTCAACTTCAAGCTTCACTGTAACTTAGGATAAAGTACAACCTAAAATGCAAACCAAAATGTGGATAACACACAGGTACCGAACTGCTGCAAGGCTCCAACATGTAAATAGTAGGTTGGCGGCATTGAGGATCCAACCAGCAATCAATAAACACCACATTTGTAAAAAGGAGGGCCTACACCCTTTTTGCAACTCTGTGCCAGGAAGGTTTCTGGTTCTCAGCGACACAAGAGAGGTACTCACCATTTCTCCCACAGCCACAACCAAAGTTTGGACTCGCTTCAGAACTTCAAACAAAGCACTGCCTTTGACATACACTGACCACTGAATCAGAACATCCACTTTCCTAACCAAGAGGCAGAGGGATTCCAGAAACCATTAAGAGCTGACAGCTATAGGTATTAAAGCATAGGATCCCAGGCAGTTACCTTGTTCATGATTCAACACAGCACCATCCAATTTTTTTTTCCAATACATGGCATACTCTTTATCATAGTATCATTCAAAATGGCCGGTCATACAGTCTCCTCTACCCACAGGAGAGATTTCTAGATTACCTTGAATGAGTGGGATGTAACGTGCCAGAAGCTTGGCCCTCTTCTTCTCATAACCTTTCTGCGTTATGTCTCCTATAAAACAAAGAGATACAATTTGTTTTTACTATAGTCTGCCTTACACGAAAACTCAACTCATAAAAGTAGGAATTATACCAAAAGTGGTAAATGCTGAAAAAAGTGTGCAGAGTTCAGGCCATTTATAATTATTCTTTCTTATTACGGTTTCCTTCGCTGTACAATGTAACAGGTCAAGTCATGCTCCTATATTGTTAAAAAACAGCCAATTCTCTGCTGTGTTACAATGTAAACAGACTAGCGAGTGGATGCTATACATTGCAACACAAGTCACTGTTACACTGTATAGCTGACAGAGCCTGCTGTTACAATATAAAAAGTAGACTGTAATGTGCTAATTATCGACAATACAAAGTAAAGATACAAGTACAAATGCACATAAAGAGACAAAAGCTTACAGACAGTGCTAGCAAGTGGACACAGAATGACCCTCAACTTTTCTTTTTTATTTTTATCAAGAGGGAGATAGCTGGCCACCTGGCGGTCATTTTTTTTATTTCTGCTACTATATCCGGATATGTCTGTTAACACTTGTGTTATGTACACCTTCTCCTTAAATTACCTTCACTATTTTGCATTTAAATAAAGCAGTTGTTCGTCTTCTTATTGGCTATATTGTGTAGCGGTTTGTGTGTGGGTTAGACACACGTATGTCAGGACTGAACATCATCTATGGCACTGTATGAAGAAATTCTTTTGCTTTAAACTTCGTGGGTGTGCTTTGACCAATTTATATTAACGTGCTTGTTATCATCCAAAAAAGGTTTTTTTTCTCAATGCACCACTTGACTACATTTTGTATATTTACAATATATGTGTGTAGGTGTGCCTTAGAGGAATCCCCAAAAGAATATATCCAAATACAAGCACACAATATATGTGGCCCCAGCTGCCACCGGGGACAACCTCAGGCACCACCAAATCAAATAACTTAAATCAAAAATATATCATAAATAATCAATATTTATTAATGGTTATATATACACCATCACATATATATTTTTAAAAACAAGAATCCAATAGCAAGGACACAGACAATCATCCCTCTTCCCCCTTATGAAAGATAGATCCCTATCACACAATGTATAGTACAAAAATGAATAAAGTGACTAGTGCAATGTTAAAGTGCTAGATGCTAATCTACAAAAGTGCTACAGTGCTATAATATGACAATCAAAAAATATATGTTTATCCCATATAGAAAGAGAGAACAAATAACCAATCAACTTGCCCCAAGAGAGATTAATTATAAATGGTTAAAGTGCAAAAGATATCACCAGATCGAAGGCTTAGAGGGGTCCCTGCTAGAGACTGGCGTCCTGATCCCCCACGCGTTCCGTGAGACAAGCTCACTTCTTCAAAGGTGCCAGAAACGTGCTTGTTATCTACGCATGTGCCAGTGACATGAGTAGATGGCCGATCCCAGGGTGTTTCACACAGAGGGGCATCCGAAGTTGAGTTGTCCCAGGGTATGGAATTGGCTGGCCAGCTTCACTGTGATCTGCTCCACTTTAACCATGTGAAAAACATATAGTTTTTAAAAAACGCATATAGTTTTTATCACCTTTTCATCCAGTTTTGAATTTGGAGGTAATTAAAGATGGCAGCAGATCAGATCTGGGTACAGGTCAGTCTTCAGCCTTGCCAAGTACCCACCTGAGCTTACATACCACCAGGGGAAACCTATAAAATCGGGATGCTCCGAGGGCAAGGATCAAAACCTGGGATAGTACAAATCCGAATTTTGATCCTTGCCCTTGGGGCATCCTGATTTATAGCACCATTGAGACCAGAGCCCAACCATAGGGAGCGGGAGCAGCTGCATCCCCTGTGGTGCTACCGTTCACAGACCATCTTTAACTATAGGGCAGATATGTAAGGTGGTTGGTCCATGTAAAGAGGAGGGGCTCAAGGAGTGGTGGTCTCCCTCTCCATCGGGGACCCTGAATTAGAATGCCCTACTGTGCAAAACACGCCTGATTAACCTTCCTCTTCCCAGAGCCCTACCTGTGGCATCCCAGCATACCTCTATCTGGGATGTGTACCCACCCTAGGCCTTTCTGAATGGCAATGCTCACAGCTAGAGGTAAGTAGGGATGTGATCAATGGCACTTGCACCATTCAGATTCCCTTGCCACACGGATGGCAGTGCAGCAAATGAACTTTGAATTGAACGAGCAGCGCTTATTTGCTGAGCGATCCACATGGGAACTAGTAAGAGGCGAGTTTTTGGATGAGCCCGGGGAATACACACACCCAGGAAAAAAAGTTAAATTCTTGGGTTTGTTCCTCTTTAAGGATCTTAAAGGGCAATTCCACTTTCAATGGCATTTTTAAAAGTTTCCATTATTGTGTGGCAAAATGATGTCTTCAATGTGCTAAGCTTATCTGTTATTTTTTTAATATTCTATTTGTTTGCAACTCTGTTATAAAAGAAAACAGTTTTCTATAGCAACCATGTGCTAACTGTAGCTATGTACACGAAAATGGTGATTTCAAGTAAATATCATAGACTTCCTCACTCTAGCTTGCTAATCATCTGATTGGCTAAGGCATGGGTGACTGGTTTAATCCATTCTGCTGAAATTCAGCTTCTTCTGTTTGAAACAATCACAGCCTTGTGTTCCAGTAGCAAGGGTTAATGGCAGAGTTCTTAGCTGGATAGGTCATTAGGCTGCTTAGACTTAGCCAAAGCTGCTAAAGTGTCACCTGTTACACTGGAAAAATTGTGGGACTTGTAGTCCATGTTCTTTACTCAAGGCTATGAAAACTACTCTCACTGTAGCAACACAGAGCCCCAGGAATATGAGACTCATGTAAATAACAGATCTGAGGGGCACAATCCTAACACAAATGTTTATTTTACATTCTAGAGGAAAACAATAAGGCAAAACACCAAAGACCTGCCAAAAAGGGAGATTTCCTTTAAACTGTAGATGCAGCCCAAATCAGGATGCCACAGAGGTGATTGTTAAACGTGACCTAAAGTAAATTTTTACGATAGGTCTGCTTTAAACTTCCCTTATGCAAAAACCTCCAAATTTACTGCAGCCATCATGGCCATGGCCACTGACATGGCAGCAGGTGGCTTAGCACTGCGGGCATATTGAAGTCTTTTTTTTTTAATGTCTTTTCATTTTAAAAATGGAAGAGGTCCCATTAGGTGCTTTTATTTCTAGGCAACATAACAATGGCAAACTGTGCAACATGCAAAATCAAGGGAAAAGGTTGAGGGTATGAACAGAAGAAAGCACGATTAGCTGGAGCTACTGTGACGGAGAGGAAATCCTGTCCATATGCCTTAAGTTCATATCAAACAGTGACTGCAAACAGTGTTCAAATCTGACAGGCCCAGACAGCCCCCATGGGAGGTAAATGTAATAGGCCGAAAATCCCTTCATGACAAAGCTGCTTATCTGCTTATACCCTGCCTAGGGGTGAACAGGCAGCCCTGTAATAGGATTCCAGGACCACGCTTCAAGCAGGAGTTTAGCAGCTGCCCCCGGATGAAGTGCTGACCATAGTAAGAGCTTCAAACTTTCCTGTAGAACTGCGACTGACAATCTGCTGTGAGCTGTGCCAGCACAAACACACATACCTCCCAAGTGTCCCTGATTTGGAGGGACTGTCCCTTTTTTGAGTCCATGTCCCTCGTTGTTAACCTCTGTCCCTTTTTGAGGTTTAAAGTGGACCAAATCCCACACTCTGACAGCCCTGGAATCTAGATTCCAGGCCCGCTAAATTCCCTCACCGTGGGGGCATCTAGAATCAGGATGCCCCTGCCCCGCTGTGTAAAACCCCCAGGCTGCCCGGAAACTCAGTTTCTTTCATGGTCCAACGGTGCTTGTGCGAGCAGCACCGTTTGCCCGCACCAGGCATTTGTAATTGCCCGCGCGGGTACACTCCCTGTTAGAGGGTAGCGTGGGGAATGCGGCCGTCAGCGATCCGCTTGCTTTAGATGCACTCTTAGACGAAGGGGCGGGAATGGATCCGAGCACGCTGACTGGACAAGAGGCCACGAATGCACCATAAGATCAGGGATGGGAAGTCAGATCGGACAACCTGAGGGGTTCCACACAGATCGGTGTGCTCCAGGGGCAAGGACCAAAGCCCAGGATAGTCAAAATCCTGGGTTGTGGTCCACTTAAACATGCAGATCTGCATCAATAAAAGATTCATTTACCTATTCAAAGTGTTTATATTGTTGTAACTGTTACAACCCAACTCCTATCCATCCATCCATCAATGAGGGGACACGGCTTCATTTTACAATTGTCCCTCTTTCCTACCCTAAAAAGTTGGGAGGTATGTGTCCACTTTGGACGGAATTTTTGAAAGTTTATATTTTTTGTGCCAAAAGGATGTCCTCAAGGTGCTGAGCTGATCTGGTATTTAAAAAAAAATCCATGTTAGTAAATGTGAGCATTTGGGAAGCAGTTCTCACTATGTGCAATCTGTTACTATTGGCAACAAACACCAAGAAGAGAGAAGTGAGTCCTGTACAAACAGAACACTGCTGCTATGACCGCTGCTAACAAAAAAATACAATTCTGTGATTACTCACCTGTAGAATTGGTATTATATGTATACAGCACGTCCTGTTCCAGAAGATATTCCTTACACTTGGGATATACATCCAGTAGATGGCGCTGGACTGCAGAGACAGAAAAGTGGCTCCTCCTGAAAAGCAGTTAGCAAGAGACCGGGAGAACTATAAATATAATATGAAAATTTGAACATAAGAACAATCACCATAAAGAGGTACCTAAAGATAATCATAACAAGGGTGGGGTGGAACAGGATGTGCTGTATACATATAATACCAATTCTACAGGTGAGTAATCACAGAATTGTATTATTCTAAGTATACAGCACGTCCTGTTCCAGAAGATATTCCTTACACTTGGGACATCCAATAGCAGTGTCTGTAAGGTAGGATGGGATTCTCAAAAGTAACAGCAGACAGTTTAAACCACTGCCGCCTGCAGAACCTTGCGGCCAAAAGCAGCATCAGCTGAGGCCCTAACATCAACCTTGTAAAACTTTGAAGTATGAACAGAAGACCAAGTAGCGGCCTTGCAAACTTGTTCAACAGAAGCCTGGTGCTGAAAAGCCCAAGAGGCACGAAAAGCACGAGTAGAATGAGCAGTAAGGCGGAAGGGAGGTTCCTTCCCCTTAGCAGAGTAGGGCTGAATCACAGCCTGACATATCCACTTACCGGAGCCAGGCCTTTCTTAGGTCCAGACGGAAGCACAAAAAGAGCATCAGTTTTCCTGAAGGATTCAGTAGCCACCAAATAGAACTTCAGGGTTCTGACTACGTCCAAAGAATGCAAAACCCTTTCCTTAGGGTTACTAGGATTAGGGCACAGAGAAGGCAAAACAATGTCCTGATTGAGATGAAAGGCAGAAACAACCTTAGGTAGGAAATCTGGCTTAAAACGAAACACCACCTTGTCCTGGTGTCTCTCAAAATAAGGGAGGCTTGATGGAAAGCGCCGCCAACTCAGAAACACGCCTAACAGAAGTGACAGCCACCAAAAAGAAGAAGTGTAAGAATGGACAAAGGGGCCCCTTGCAAGGGCTCAAAGGGAGACCCCTGCAGGGCTGACAAGACCAAGTTCAAGTCCCAGACTGGTAACATAGGCTTACGTGGGGGAAGCACGTGAGTAACCCCCTGGAAAAAGGTCTTGAACAGGGGATGCTGAGCAAAGGACCTTTGGAAGAAAATAGCCAAAGCAGAAACATGGCCTTTCAGAGTACTGAGCTGGAGACCCATATCCAAACCATGTTGGAGAAACTCCAGAATCCTAGGAATAGAAAACACACGACAGGGAAGCGAGTGGGACTCGCACCAGTCAATGTAAGTATGCCAAACCCTGTAATAGATGGAAAAAGAGGACCTCTTCCTAGCCCTGATCATAGTATTTACCACTGAGGCAGGCAGCCCCTTTTCCATCAAGATGGAGGTTTCAACAGCCAGGCCGTCAAAGCCAGCGTTTGTAAATTGGGGTGGCGTAGGTGTCCCTGAGTGAGCAGATCTGGAACCAGTGGCAGCGCGTACTGATCTACTGCCAACTGCACGATGTCTGCGAACCACACTCTTCTTGGCCAACAGGGGGCCACCAGGATGGTTGGCACCCCTTCCTGAACTATCTTGTGCAGCACCCTGCCCAGCAGTGGAAACGGGGGAAACACATACAGGAGCTGGAACCTCGTCCAGGGCATCCATAGCCAAGGGCAGAGGATCCTGGGACAGAGAGACAAAGACTGGAAGCTTGTGATTGTGATGGGACGCAAATAGATCCACGTTCGGCTGACCCCAGCGGTGGCACAGGGAGCGAAACACCCTGCTGCTGAGGGACCACTCTCCCAGACGAGAGGTCCCCCTGCTCAGAGAGTCTGCATCCAGATTCTCCACCCCCAGGATGTACACAGCCGAGATGCAGGGAACATTTTCCTCCGCCCAGGACAGTATCAGGGACACTTCCTTGAGGGCCCTCTTGCTCTGGGTCCCTCCCTGATGATTGATGTAGGCAACCGCCGTCTGGTTGTCTGAGCGGACCTGAACAGCCTGACTCCTGGGCGAGAACCATCCCGATTGCCCTCAATTCCAGAATGTTGATAGGGGCATGGGCCTCCTGAGGGCCCCACTGACCCTGGAATGTCAGGGACTTCCAGAATCCCCCCCCCAACCTGTCAGGCTGGCATCCGTGGTGACAGTCTCCCAGCAGGGGGCCAGAAAGGACCTGCCCCCCAGCAGGTTCCCTGAGACCAACCACCACACTAGAGACCGCCTGACCTGAGGGGACAAGACAAACACCTGATTCAGGGACCCAGGGTCCCGATCCCATACTGACAAGAGGTGAAGCTGAAGAGGCCTCATGTGGAACTGAGCATATGGAACCACCTCGAAGCAGGACACCATCAGGCCCACCAGCTGCATCCCCTGCCTGATGGATGGGGACAAGACAGAAGGAACTGAACTTTCTCTTGAAGGACCTCCAACTTCTGCTGAGGAAGAAAGATCTTGACCTCCATCCACTGGCCCGTAGTGGCACTTAAAGTGGACCTTCACTCTGAATAAGAGTCTATCTTATATGTTTCCCACACCCTGTACATACAGATTGTCCACATTAAAAATCATCCTACCTGCATCTACTGCATGTTATGAGCCTTTAAACATCCAAGATGGCGGCTTATGGAAGCCGCCATCTTATCAGGCAGCCTGCAAACAGGAAGTGCCTCCTGATTGTGCTGTTCTGCATTCTGGGACTGCTGACCTTTACCTGACCCCAGCTCTGCTCTGTCTGAGCAAAGCACAGCTATAACCCCGCCCCCCTGTACCTTATCCCACTCTCCTCTCCTCAGTAAGTGTGATGCTTCTGAGTCAAGATGGCAGCGCCCGTATCCTAAATTCCTGAACAGGGTTGCAGCCCAGTGGGGGAAAGAATAATAGGTTAGTGACTAAAAACGTAAAATATATTAATTTTAGATGCTGGGGAACTGTTTTTAAGAGTTTGGGCTTTTCATTAAATCACGCTGAAGGTCCGGTTTAAAGTCACTTCATCCTACCCAACAAATTAGGATCCCATCTATTATGAAATTCATAGAAATGTCCAATATTAGGCTAAACAAATTGTCCATTCCAATATCCTGTGCTGCGTCCTACTGACCACCAACCATCAATGAATCCTTCTGGTCTCTGGGGGTGATGGGCACAGGCACCTGCTTTGATTTTGCCATTTTTTAGCTACATAGGTATGAACATTTGTACCTACCTAAGGTTAGGTTGGGCAGTGTAAAGAGTCATTCACCGCTGGGCCTAAAAACATCAAGCAGGAAGTGCTCTCCAGTAACATAAGTCTGATAGAATGAACACTGTTTCTCAACCTGTGGTACAAGTACCCCAGGGGGTAAACGGTGGTGTTCAGGGAAACACCAACAAGGGGTCTCTGACTGGTCTGGTATATTATTTTAACAGTTAAACAGTATCCCTTCTTGCTTTAAAAGTGCTATGATGCCTGTGAACTTCTTATTTTGGTACCATTGCTAATTGATCACCCCATTGGGAGTACTTGGTTGGAAATGATTGAAACTAGGGGGTACTTGTTGTAAAAAGGTTGAGAACCCCTGTGATACACCATTCCACTATCTAGATACTGGGCCCAAATCTCCAACACAGACTAAGCAGCCATAACAGGGTGAAGTCCACATCACCAGATCATCCTACTTGCACCTACTGCAATTTTTGAGCCTTTAAACATCCAAGATGGCGGCACATGGAGTTTCAGGCTGCGCCGCCACATGGGATTGCTGTCCTTTTCCTGACCCCAGCTCTGCTCTGTGCTCTGTATGAGCAAAGCACAGCTATAACTCTGCCCCATTGCACTTTTTCCCCCGCTCCTCTCCTCATTATGTGATCCTTCTGAGGTAGGATGGCGGCCCCTGTATCTTAAGAGTCCCGAACAGAGTTGCAGCCCAATGGGGGAAAGAATAAAAAGTAAGCAGCTAAAAATGTAAAATCTATCATTTTAAATGCTGGGGAATAGTTTAAGGGTTCTGCCTTTTCATGAAATGATGGTGAAGGCTCGATTTAAACACCCTGCACGAAAACATTTTACCTAAGCAGGTTTTTTTTTTTTATGGGAAGAAAGCAGAATCAGGGTTGTGAATGGACCGTTCTGTTTTTAAAGGGGAGTATTCCTGGACTCTACCCGCCTCCCTATAGTCTGTGCTGGAATAGTGGACTATTGCTATTACAATATTTCTGGATATGTGTAGAGGCCTATCATGCCATGTGTTGGGCAGATATTAGAGTGGATATTGCTGCTGTTACCTAAAGGCTCAACAAATAGGGCAGTTGGAGTTGAGCTTTTCTCCCCGGTAAAAGGGCAATAGTATATTGCACCTGTCACCCCTTTCTTTCTTTTTTCCAGTAAAAGAAAACAAGCTTACATTTTTTTTAATGCAGAAAATGTAAGTAACTTCTTCTTTAAAAGAGTTTGGGAAGCTGTACAGAGTTGTTAAGTATAATTCTTATTAGTGCTGCTAAAAGTCCAATATCCACATCAAGCCTTATAAACCTTTTACCCCATACCCTTTTCCAATGCTCTGCATTGTGCCCTTTCCACTGCTGCCTTGCACCATATTGTGCTCCATCTTTTCCAATGCTCTGCAGTGTCCCCAAGCTCAGCATTCTGCCCTATCCTCACTTTCATTGCTCTGAATGCTGTTCCTTCCACTCTCTTCATACTCAGCATTTTGCCGCATCCTCTTTTACATTTCTCCAAATGGTGTCCCTTCCATTCTCCCCATACTCAGCATCTTGCCCCATCCTCTTTTACAGTGTTCTCTATTGTGTCCATGCCACTGCCCCCAAGTTCAGAATTCTGCCCCATCCTCTTTTCCAATGCTCTTTTGCAATGCATTGTGCCCCCTCCACTAACCCATGTGCCACATCGTGCCTTATCTTTTCCAAAGTTCTGCCATGTCCTCCCCCCCACTAACCCATGTACCACATAGCACCTTATCTTTTCCAATGCTCTGCCATGTGTTCCCTCCACTACCCCATGTGCCACATTGTGTCCCATCTTTTCCAGTGCTCTGCATTGTGCGCCCCTCCACTGTTCCATGTGCCACATTCTACCCCATTTATTCAATACTCTGCATTGTGCCTCCCACTATCTCATACGCCACATTGTACCCCATCTTTCCAATACTCTGCATTGTGCCCCCCCAACTATCCCATGTGCCACATTGTGCCCCCCCAACTATCCCATGTGCCACATTGTGCCCCATCTTTTCCGATGCTCTGCATTGGCTCCCTCCACTGTCCCATGCGTCACATTAAGCTCCTTTTCCAATGCTCTGAATTGTGCCCCCTCCACTGTCCCATGCACCACATTGTGCCCCATCTTTTTCAATGCTCTGCATTGTGCCCCCTCCATTGCCCCTTGCGCCACATTGTGCCCCCTCCACTGTCCCATGCGGAACAATGCGCCACATCTTTTCCAATGATCTGCAGTGTACCCCTCCACTGTCCCATGCACCACATTGTGTCCCATCTTTTTCAACGCTCTGCATTGTGCCCCCTCCATTGCCCCACATCTTTTCCGATGCTCTACATGGCCCCCCTCCACTGTCCCATTGGCCACATTGTGCCCCCTCCACTGTCCCACTCGCCACAATGTGCCCCATCTTTTCCAATGCTCTGCATTGTGCCCCCTTCACTGCCACATGCGCCACACTGCACCCCATCTTTTCCAATGCTCTGCATTGTACTCCCCCCACTGTTCCACGTGCCACATTGTGCCATTTCTGCTGTCCATATGCTCCAAACTGAGAAAGAATCATACAAATCAATCACAATGGTTTGGTTAAGGATAAGCGCTCTTGGTTGACTCCGCTCATAAGCACATTTGCTGCATATTTGGGAATTTTATCATGGAATCCGTGAAGCATTCTTCTAAAATCTCAGTTATTTCCTGCAGGCACACCCATTCTGATCACTGCTCCTCTGGGGGGATTGTGGTTTCTGATACAAGCAAAGGAGGAATGCTTACAGACAGGAGTGAACAACGTAGAGTCCAGTTACTAAGCACATCAGCTCCATCAACCACTTGCCTTAAAGCGGCCTACACTGACAATAGCCAAACGCTTCTATCCAGGGGTGGTGCTACTGAATTTGTGCATTAGGCATAGGCTTCAACTTAGACATCGTGAAGTAGTCATCAGGCACTACATGGAAGTCTCATCCTCACCTGCACTAGGTGTAGAAACAGGGACCCGCCATTTGTTTTTAATTGTCTTGTGTTATGTGTATTTTGTGTATTTTTATGAATTTATATGTATTAATAATTTTTTGAATATATAGGTTTGTTAGAATTTTTTGGTGCTCCTCACAGGGAGGGAGGTGTGTTTTTCACGGCCACTCCCATTGGAATGGCTCACCTGCACTAGGTTTATACTTTTTTTCAGCCTCATATTTGGTCAACGGGACAGGCTTCCTCTGGGTACCACATGCCACACTTCTCCCATTCAAGTTACTCAGCTCATCCTTGTGCTGGTGGACTGGAAATCCCAACACAAATGCTGCAACCACAGCCTCTTATTAGGGGAGCATAGGCAACAGACAGGGGACAGGGTGTACTGCAGCTTTCAATCCCAAAGGGCCACTTATTTCTCTATTAGGGTGTAAATCCAATTTAATTTCATTGTCAAAAACCTTTTATTTTTTTATTTTTAACCCCCAAATCCACCTTCGCAACGGGCATCGGCACAGAAGTTCAGCAGTGGGCAGACTCCTGGTTTAAAATGGATCTAAGGGACCTATACCATGCAAGAGGGGGAAACGTGGTCCCTTGGCACAAAAGCTACCACCCCTTCTGCCAATAGGGAGATTATATTAACATGGGTCCTGGGGTTTGGGATCAAAAACTGAGGGACAGTCCTATTGGAGGAGGTGCCAGTCAGTGTAGTGATGGTTACTGCCCCCACTATACTGGAGAACAGCATATGGTGTTCCTGTGTGGGTAGGTAGGTGTACCAAGTGGGCAGGCCCACCTTTGTAACAGGCATGATGTAGGTCTGCTGTGACCTATACACTGGTGGGTGTCAAACTTGGAGGATAGGAGGTAGTTCCACTTTAGGACTGCTTCTAGATCAGGGATGCAATGACTATGGCAGACAACCTACAACAACCAGATGTTACCGTGTGGCCATGTAAAGCCATGTGGTTGTTAATAAGACTTTGCCTTTCATAATAGGCATTATAATTTACACAGCAACCCAATACTGTATTCAAAACAGATAATTGGCATTCATTTCAAACATTGAATGCAAGTCAAGCTTGAAAAGAATATATTGAGCAGAACAAATAATTGTAACATTAACACTATATTAACTTAATTTATAAGGTTTATGTACATAATTTAGTTTCTAGCACCAGTAAATCCTTTGTTTTGGTTTATTTCTCATATTCACATTAAAATCTTTGTTGACTCCCAGATCCTGATTTGGAAAGGCACTAAATTGTCTGTTGCAAGTCTTCCTTTTGTCTACAAACATCTTATGATATACGCTAGGCAAAAGGCCAACACCTAAATGATGTGATGAGAAGCAGCATCTTAGCAGCAGCAAATATGTCTCTGCACAATCACAAAAAAGCCACATATAATGTTACAATAAGATAAAACTACAACAAAAAACAGAGTTTGCTCAGTATTTATCATTTCCATCCATAACACCTATAACTTGTGCCATCACAGAAATGCAATTACCCAGACTGGACTTAGCTGTGTGTGGACCTTGATGCTACAATGGAATAGAACAGGAAGAATAGGAAGACTGGAATATAGGTTCCTTTTACACACACACCAATCACATATCCACATAAAGAGAAATGATTTATACAGTACAAACATTAGAGATGATCGTTAAGGATGTTAGATTGATAAGGTAAACACAACTACATCTTCTGATCTCGACCAGGACAACCAAGAATTAACTAGGACCAAAAAGTTCGGTCAGACCAGAAGATGACCAGTCCAGACACCAGTATATGTGCCGTACTCACCAATGCTTTAATGTGGTCCACCTACTCTCCTGTCATTGGCCTTTGTACCTCCAGACTTACAGCACTTTAGCTGGATGACGGGAACCAGAACTCCAGAACTGGAGAGGCCAACCCAGAGCTATCGGAGCAGTCTGACCATCAACCAGGAGGAAAGGTCCGAATTCCAGATGATCAGCAAAACGCTGCAAGCTTTGAATGCTCTCATTGCACAGATCACATCCCTTTGTTCCTCTTTGAATAGAATAGCGAGGGAGAATCTCTCCACCCCATGACGGGAGATTAACCCATCATTTGCATTACCCCTGGTCCCTCTACTCTTTAACTGTCCCACACGCACATAGAGACAGCAGGAATACAGCTGCTCCCCCAGACATCAATAGACGTTCATTAGACGGAAAAAAAAAAACCTACAGACGGACAGATCAATTCATCATACCCAGTGCTGGGTAGCTATGTGCAGGCCTATAAAACAAGAAAGTCATAAAAGGGACAGGTACTCTTTGATTAATGACAGCAATACCCAAGTTAACTGTATATAGAGTGGTTTATATACAAAGCCTGGGGATTATTTTATAGACTGCACAGACACATCAGTGACTTCTCCTGGGGACATCCCTAGCCCCTGCAGAACAATGACCCCAGCTAGTCAAGCTATTCAATCCCCAGCCATCTCCTTTCATGGGAAGAAGCAGGCGTTTCCAGAACACAGAATACCACCACCATTCATGGGAAAGGGCAGAATCTATCCATCTGACCGGACATTCAACTGGCCTAAAAAACAATGCCCCGGCACTGTGTGCTGGATAGCTATCCTCCCTCCATACTGTGCCCAGAGGTGCAAAGCTGAACAAAAGGCCACAGTCACAAGTCAAAGGTCCAAACAACTGGGGGAGAGGCTTGGCTGCATATCTCCACATACTACTTAACCAGTCATGGCCGCCGCACACAAAGAGCTACTGACTCCCAGGCCTGACAGCCATTCCTGCTCTTAAATGATCAATAGGACACTTAAATAACTGACCCAGCAGGATTTCCTCAACATTCAATAAGGCCAATCTCGAGAACAGCAATGCACAGTTAAAGAAGACCAAGAGTAAAAAAATGACTTTAGGTCCATATCAAAAACTGCCTCAAGGGAATCCTTATTTGAGATGCCTCTACAGTTAAAGCGGACCAAAGCCCAGGTTTTCACTTACCTGTGTCTGCATTATAGGGGCATCTGCCCATGTGTGAAACCCCCAGGTTCGGCTGTTTACTCACCTTAACCCATGCTCTGACACTTATCCAATCAGAACTCACAGTTGTGAATCATTATACCCTGCAAGGAGTTTTAAATGGAACCGATTGCTGGGCTCCTCCAGCAGGCCACACCTCTCATTCATTCAGATATGCTGGCAGAAGTGGCACGCATCAGCTAGAGAGGTTGCCGGAGGCCCACACATGTGCTATGGGATAAAATCTCAAGGCAAGTGTATGGGTCACTAGAAGAGTTTCAGACAAACCGGGATCTGCAAACTGTAACTTGGCCCAGAATTCTTTAAGACTTTAGAGCCGGGTTACCCGACTCTGCTTTAAAGGATCCTTAGCAAATTAAAATCCGCCATGGGGCTTTATATGGCTGCCAACATGTCTTAGCTATTTCCAGTACCAGGCAAATACTGTGTTATAGCTAATTGATGGAGCTTTGTTAGATGTCCTATGCAGCTCCATTAAAATTGTGATCAATGCCAAGGGCCTCCTAGAGACTGGTCAGACCCCACACATCAGGTGGGAGGATAATGAGGTAAGTAATCTACTTGCTAATCTGATAAGTGTAGAGCAATAGGGAAAGACCAGGAAACATTCTGCCTAAACTACCTTTAATCCATGCACAAATCTGATTGGTATTGGTGATAGTACATAAAATGGGAAGAGACCAGTACAGCCATAATTTACAATATTAAGAACCAGTTATCTGTCAAATCATACAAAAACCATGAGGGAAAACGTCTACGATTCATATTTTTGGCAAGAAAGCTAAAAGGAGGAGGACATCACAGATTACAAAGAACCCCCAAAAAGTTACAGCTATAGAGAATACTATATGTGAAGCCTAAGGGGGCAATTTACCCCAAGGGCGAATAAGTGCAGCAAACTCGTGCTTACTTCAAAAGACCAATCATGTGCAAAGCGATTTAAAAAAATCCAGCACATGATGTTTCACTTCACAGCTCTTTATCTCAGTAAATCATCCCCTTAGGCTTCATATTTGGGATGTTCTGTAGACCTCTTATTGTACTGAGTTTTTCCTTTGTTGGCCTGCAGTGAGGGTTATTACCTTCCAGGCACATGACCCCAGTGTAGCTTTCACCACTAAGCTCTGCAGTTATTTTACCATTTAAATACACATAAATTGACGAAGCTCGAGATTGATTGATCGATCGATTAGGCTAAAGATGATAGTTATATTGAGTGATTGTAAGCTTGCAAAAGGCAAGGGCTCCTTCATAATGTTACAGCAGTCCTGTAGTAGTATCAATGTGATGTGCTCTTCCGTCACATCTGACTATGCATTCGTTGTCATATTTCATATCATTTATATAGGACTCCCAATGGCCTGTGTATTATAACTATGTAACGCATGTTACCCTCCTGCAATTCCCTGAGTAGGTGTGCATAGTGCCGTGCATGTCCCTCCAGCAAACCCTATCGATCACTGAGGGCCACATGAAGTACGGGAGCAGTGCAGAGCAGGCGGATGAGTTCTAATGCCTGTTTCTGCCCATTTCTAGAGCACTGATAACAGACATAACAGACAACAGATAACAGGGATCCCAAATCCGATTACCTATTGGTTGGTGCATGCTGCAACCCATGCAGGTCTGCTGGAAATTACTCAAAATTAGTCCAGTGCATCTGCTCTGAACAGTCCACATGGGCAAATCATCTTGATGGAAACCTTCTGTGATGCCAGATAAAGCACAATTTACCTTCCATGCAAGGAAAAAGTGTGTCAAAGTTAGTGGGTATTCCCTTTGAAGGACATTTGATAACAAAAGTAATACCTAGACCCCTCCCCTCCACGCCATGTATTATTTTGCTCCCCTGGCTCTGCCACAGTGTGAAAGCCACATAAACGGTCTTCTGTGTGCAGGGCCGGCTCCAGGTTTATGTGGGCCCTTGGGCGGCATGGTCTCAGTGACCCCCCTTTGTGGTGAAGAGTCGCGTCACATCACCGAGGCACATCCCAAATCTGGATGCCCCCTAAGGATCATACTATCGGGAACAAAACTCTAGTTTTGGTCTACTTTGAAGTGCACTAAACCCCTTTAAACCTGACCTCTGAGTATAAACAAATCTAGATTCTCCTGATATTGGATGCCCCTGTGTGCCTCCCCCCTTTGTTCATTACTTTCCTGGAAGGGTGAATGCACTGTGGCATCGTCAGTTTGGGGTAACGGCCAAACCAGGGGGGTTCTTTCACAAACAGGGGCGTCCCACATTGATATCCCCCTGTGAAGCGGACCAAAACTCAGGGGTGGAATTGCTTGCATAGTAGGTATGCCAGCAATCCCAGGGGGCTTCACACAGTAGGGTATCACAGACTGGGATGATCCAGGGATAGGAAATCAGCTGGGGTGGGCAACTTAAAAGCAGAACAAAACCCAGCACTTCACCCCCGGAATCTAAATCGAGATGTTCCGTTGTGTGGAACCCAGCCATTCTAGGAAATGTGGGCACCAGCTGTGGCGGTGCCCACCCCAAAGGCTGGCCCTGTCAGTGGGCTTCCCCGGAGGGTGGGGGCCCCCGGCAGCTGTCCCACTTTGCCAGGTGCTGACGCCGGCCCTGTCTGTGTGCATGGCTGGCAACCATAAACTTCTAGAGTCACCTTGCAATTACCTTCCAAAAATCGCAATGACATTTCACACCCTAGATTATTCCAGTGACCACTTTCCTGCCTACTTTTTAGTTCATATGAATAAAAAGGACACACTAATCCCAAACCCTATTTTTCCAAACCATATGCATTTCACACAAAATTATTTACTCCAACACAAGGGAGATTTTAACTTCTGAATCCATATGTGACTCGTACAATGTTTATTTGTGTAACAATCGTTTACAAAGCAGGGCATCCTAAATCAAGGTGTTCTGGGGGACAGGATTTTCAAAATAATGGGCTTTGCTCCACTTTAAAAGGCACAATGAATGCTGAGCAGTAAATACTGGTTTTAGAACAACATCTAATCCAGACTCTTTCAGGAAGGCCTGGCATGTATCTGTGGGGCAATGCTAAATAATCTGTATCTATCAATACAGCATGGCTTTGCAGAAAGAGAGTCCAGACGTTTCATCAATAGAAAAGGATGGAGGCATCTTTCAAAGAAGACCCAGACTGTTGAGCAGCTAGAATCCTACATCAAACTAAACCTCTCTCAAAAATTCTGCAATTTGTCTCCTCACTCACCCGACCTTTACAGAATGTTGTCACATATGTTTCTGATATGTTACAGTGTAAGTCCAGTCAAAATTACCCCTCTCCACCCTGCCACCCCTTCCTGGGGCTAAAGCAGGATGGGGGGGGGGGGGGGTTACAAAGCAAAAAAACCTTACCTCAGCCATAGTCCAGTGCCATTTAAGTGAATGGCCAGTGAGCGCACAGAGCCGGAGAATGCCGCTTTGTGTCTTTTTGTGCCTTTCTGTAGCACCATCCCCCGGCTCTGTGCAAGCGCCCACCACCCATTCACAGAACCAAGAGGGTGCACGACTGAGGTAAAGTTTTTTTAGCTTTATAACAACTCCCTCCCCCGCCTCAGCACCAGGAAAGGTTAGTAGCCCAGGCGGTTGTTTTCTAACTGGAATTCCTTCGACTTTCCTAATATTAACTGTTCTGTTATATGGTTATATGAGACAATCTCATTTTTGTTTGTTTCTTTACATTTTACACAACCTCCTGACTATCTTGGGGTGTGGTTATATATAAAAACAAATGAAAAGTGAATTTGTAATGCCAAGATAGCCTAGAGGATGGTTAGTCTCTAAGCATACACAAATGAGAATAACTATACAAGCTGCTAATTATATTCTAGACTATAAAGAGTGTATATAAAACGTTTCTTCATGTACATAATCTGATAAATGTACTTTTAGCAGACACTAATTGTCTGTTTCCTGCCTGAAGAGATTTAAAAGGCTTCTTTTTATTTTCTTTGTATTCAGGAGAAGTCAGCTATCTACAGCTTATCAAACAGATGCCGATTCCTTTTGCCGGGTAAGTATACAGTACATAGGAGATTATGGTTTTTAAAAGGCATCTCACAAAGCCTGCTGACAACTGCATCCATATATGTGACGTGATGTCATTTAAGGCAAGTTTTGTTTACCAATTGTAAAAGGTCTGGTGAGTTTGTTTTACATAATTGGGGAAAGATATTTTCTACACACATCACTGAGATACAACGGCTTTGATAAATGGCTCCAGAAATAACACACTGAAACTGGCTTCCATACAAAAAAAGAGTGCACAAAGAAACGGGTTACAATTGTGTACTTGGTGAAGACATAATGGAGAGGTGCTGGGATAAACTGCACTAGTATCGACAAAACATACAAAAACAATGACTAATAAAGTAAGGGACAGTCCAGGTACTGGCAACTAAAACAGCAAGGGATTCACCTGAAGCCTGTCCCACGTGCCTCTCCTTTCACGACCACACTTCTGATGTGGTCACAGGACTGCCCCTCTTCCTCAGTGCTCTCTATGTGAGCGAGCCCATTGAGCATGCAACCACATTCACAGTATAGTAATGGAGGAAAGGGAATGAACGGAGGAGAAAACTTTGGAAGCCTGCTTCAAGATCTGCAGTTCACTGCAGGGAATGGAGAAAAGCCACATGGGGCAGGCAAGCTGGTTGCCTTCTTATTATTGACATTACCTGGACTGACCTTTTAAATCATTTTCAAAAAGCCTAAAATCTGCTTTCATATCAGCAGCTGGTAGCTTCTTTCACCAAGAAATGAGGAGTGAAAAAAGGACAGGGTCAGCCAATGATGTTTTACACAACCTAGCTTCCACTCCATTGGCAACTGCTTATAGGAGAGAGCAGGATGGGTGCACCATTGTGAATATGAGTCTATGGAGGGTGAAAAGGAGACCAAGAGACTGTAAAAATGCAAAAAAGATGATAGGAGAGGAGAAGATGGGAGAGAGGAGGCATGATTGAGACCTTTAAATATGTGAAAGGACTGAATAAGGTTCAGGAGGAAAGTTTTTGGACCTTCAGCATAATTTAATGAAAAGCCTAAACCCTTAAAACTATTCCCCAGCATATAAAATTAATACATTTTACATTTTTAGTCACTTACACTTTGTTCTTTCCCCCACTGGGCTGCAACTCTATTCAGGACTCAAGATGGCGGTGCCCGTATCCTAGCCTCCGAAGCATCACATACTGAGGGGAGGAGAGGGGGGGCTGGTTATAGCTGTGCTCTGCACAGACAGAGCAGAGCTGAGGTCAGGAGAGGAACAGCAATCCCAGAATGCAGAGCAGCACAGTCGAAAGACACTTCCTGTCTGAAGCCTAAAACTCCATGGGCCGCCATCTTGGATGTTTAAAGGCTTATAACATGCAGTAGATGCAGGTAGGATGATTTTAATGTGGGCAATCTGTATGTAAAGGGTGGGGGAAATATATAAAAAAGATAGACTCTTATTCAGGGTGAAGGTCTGTAATGATAGAATGATAGTCTAGAACGTTAGAAAATATTGTTTTACAGAAAGATTAGTAGATGCTTGGAACAAATTTCCAGCAGAGATAGTTGAAAAATCAACAAGGGCAGGCTGATTCATCACTAACGCCAGGTAGCGACAGATAGGCGTCTGCAGCAGGCATTTCAGAGCGCCCGCTAGTAGTCGCTGTGCTCGCCCGTGGTTCGCTAGTTCATAGAGACTCAGTCGCTGTGCAGCAATGATGAATACATTGTGAGGAGTCGCTATTTGACCAGTACAGCGCCGACTCACAACATATTCATTAAAAAAAACATCCTCACACACCTCCGGCGCTGAAAAATGCTTCTCTGAAGCCCAGAGCGCTGGAGGCTGTTTGAATAAAGTCTTTTAGCATGTATCCACTAGTAAAGCGAAAACATATGGAATTACATTGTTATTACATTGTAACATGAACACATTAATGCCAGACCTGTAATGTCAATTCTTCAGAAATATATAAAGCATTAAAAATATTTTTAAAAAATGGGGTTTTCTATGCCAGAAGAGGTCACAACATTATTTGAGATTTAAAAAAGAAAAAACAAACAAAAACCCTGTTTAAAAAGAAATAAAAGAGCGTTCATTGAAATGTATGGGAGAGCGACAGGTAGCGAGAGGTCATACCTGGCGCTCTGCAAGGCTGAGCGCCGGCGCTGTTCGCTGAGGCTGTGATAATGATGAACCGGACGCTACATGGCGTTATCCCAGTCGCTCAACAGATTCCGCTTCATAAATGTGTGATTGCGTGCCGTGTCCGGCGTTAACCTGTCGCTACCGGACGCTACCTCTCTTTTACAAGGCACTACCTGAATAAGGGCCTAAGTGAATTTAAAGATGCCTGGGAAGCATACATCTATTCTAAGATAAAGAAAACACCAACACATAAGGGCAGAATAGATGGACCATATGGTCTTCTGCTGTCAATCTTCTATGTTTCTATGGTAGTACAGTTATTACCTAGATCAAGGATTTCCCACCAGTGGCACTAGCTCCCCTCTGGTGGTGCTCAAGGGCCGCTGTGGTTGTAAGTGTGGGGACACAAGGGCCGCTGTGGTTGTAAGTGTGGGGACACAAAGCACTGCAAACAAACACATTCTCCAATAGGATAGGTGGTCAAGTCAACAAGTAGGAGTGCAGAAGTGGAGCACTATGGGAGGACTGCATTTCTGGCAGAAGAACTTTTTAAGAAGAAGCTTAATGATAGAACAAGGGGGCACAACCTGAAGCTAGTTGGGGGAAAGATCAGGAGCAATGTTAGAAAATATTATTTTACAGAAAGAGTAGTAGATGCTTGGAACAACCTTCCAGCAGAGGTAGTTGGAAAATCAACAGTCACTGAATTTAAACATGCCTGGGATACGCACACATCTATCCTAAGATAAAGAGTACATACAATATACACATAAGGGCAGACTAGATGGACCGTATGGTCTCCTTCTGCCGCCAACCTTCTATGTTTCTAAGAACTTGCATTGCTGGGCAGTATATGACCCTCCCCCTCCCCATGAATCTGTATTAATGGTGGTACTTAAGATAATTGCAAAATGAAAACCAGGTTAGGAACTCCTGACCTAGATGCATGTGCCAAGTAGACAATCCCTTTCAATCTGCACACAGAGCAAGGTTGCCACTGGAGGCCCACACATGTTCCATGGGATCAAGACTAAAAATCAGCATATGGGGAGCCGGTTTCACACTAGGAAGATATGGTACATACATTTATAGAAGTTTGGCTTCTCTTTAAAGTGGACCTATTCAATGGGAGTCATCAAATACATCATAACTTTTATACTTATCTCAAGAAGAACCTGGTTAGTCCATTTGGGCCAGCCAACTAAAACTGTGTCCCTTTAAACCCTTAATGTTAAATCTAAGGTTCTGCTACAAATGCAGTGTGATTCTTACTAAATCCAGGCATTTGCAAGTGGCAGATTGCTGAAACGTATGGGCCATTTGGCCGCTACGTGGGGATTGGGCCGCGAGGAGCATCCTGCATAGGACAGATAAATCCTTCCATGGCAGATGGGTGATAGAGATCAGGATGAGCAGTGCAGACAGTGTGATTAGCTATTATCTGAAACACACCAAGTGGATTGCAGTTTGTCAATACAGATAGCTGGACCAGCTGCATCCGAAGCAGTGCTGGGTAGAGTTTGAACACAAGATGTCAGCAGACTGCAATATGAAATGCACAGATATGAAATCATATGGCCTAAAATGGGAGCGACAGTTCAGAAGATCTAAGCCAGTGCCCTTTGTGTGCTACATATCAACATGAGCAAATAAGAATAATTAAAACAGTCATTTTAAATCGGTCCTTCACTCTACACATACAGATTGCTCACATTAAGAATCATCCTACTTGCATCTACTGCATGTTATGAGCCTTTAAACATCCAAGATGGCGGTTCATGGAGCATCAGGCAGCCTGCAAATAGGAAGTGTCGTCTTACTGTGCTGCTCTGCATTCTGGGATTGATGACCTTTTCCTGACCCCAGCTCTGCACAGCTATAGCCCACCCCCCTGTACTTTATCCCGCTCTCCTCTCCTCAGTAATTGTGATGTTTCTGAGTCAAGATGCCGATGCCCGTATCCTAAAGTCTTGAAAAGAGTTGCAGCCCAGTGGGGGAAAGAATAATAAGTGACTAAAAACTTAAAATATATTAATTTTAGATTCTGGGGAATCTTTTAAGGGTTTGGGCTTTTCAATAAATCATGGTGAAGGTCCTGTTTAAGTGTTAACATGGGTTACCCAGCCCTAGATTCTTAAAGACTGATCCCCTGGATGCGCTATGGGTTTTAGGACCGAGGTGAGTATATGGAGTTTATTTGGGTGGTAGGGGGGAAATAAAACCTGGGAAAGTCAAAAACACAGGTTTGGGTCTGCTTTATAGCAGTACACTATTTTTAAAGGTGCTCACCTCCCAAATGCATAAAAGCCCACAGAAATTACAAGTTAACAGACATGAAACTAACTTCTGTGCTCCTGAAGTGCCTAGTTAGGCAGCAGCAAATAGGGTTTGAGGGGGTATGGGACAAAAAGTTCATCCTTGCTTCACCTCCAGCTTCAAATCACCTTTTAGGTCTCCCTTAGGTCCCCGACTTCAGCTGCTCATTGGGCGAGTGGCAGGGTCCACACCTGCACTGGCATCTAGCCGGTCTGGTACCCCTCTCTGGGTCCCCGGCTCCTCCTGGCTGCCCCTTTACATCAGGCTACTCTCACCAGGGTCCACTTCGCTTACCCGCACATCAGGGATCCTTTTCTCCACCACTTTTAGCTCAGGATTGCTGGAACTCTCCCAGCCCCACCCCTGGGTCCCTCTTATACCCTCCAGGTAAACCCTATGTGCAAGAAAGCAGTTCTCTTAAACTATTCTATTTCTTAACCTATGGGGGCATCTAGTGGCCTCATGAAGTAATTGCATCTACACTACTCTACTAAATCTATAATCTAATGTAATCCACCCCACCCAGGTCATCCCATTCTCCAGGGAACCCTCTCCCAGGTGCACCCCCAGCCAGGGGACTAACCTGTTACACTTATATTAGTCCCTGCTGTTACCAAACACACATTGCTTTAGACCAAGCTATAAAAACCAGTGACCACCTGCTTCCAGCTATACTGATGAATGGAAGCCTCAAGAACTCTATTGAGACCACATTCAGCAGCAAATCAATCAGACTGATAAGTAAGTAAGTTGGGTGTTTTGACTCCATCTGGAACCTAAAGTCAAGAAACAGCATATGAAAGCAAAAAAAAAAAAAAAAAAGTATTTTGCTGCAGCACTTTATTACAGGTTCAGTGGCTTAATATGCATCCCATTCAGGAAATCCCACACCCACTGGATCCCTGCCAAAACAGCTTCCACTGGTCTAAGAGGGACTTCTACAAGCTTTGGGAGAACATCTGGGAATTTCAGCCCATTCACCTAGAAGAATATTTGTAAAGTCAGGAACGGACATTGGGCCAGATTTGCAATCTCTGTTGTTGCTCATTCCAAATGATTTGGATGGGGTTAAGATCAGCACTTTGTGAGGGCCAATCTGGTTCCTCCACACCAAAAGCTCACCCCACCATACTTTTGGGGTTCTTGCTTTGTGCACTGCTCCCCAGTCATACTGATTCAGAGTCCTCTTTCTGGCTGCCCAAAAAATACCCAGTTGCCGATTTAAGGAATGCTTCAGTCTTCTATTACTGGAGGGTCACTGCAAGTGGTGTGATCCAATAGCCTAATACAAAGGTAGGGAGTCGAGGCAGTGTCTGATATGCCCCCTTTGACTCACTGACTAGAGCAACAGGTTTCAGCCACTGTAATGAGGTGGAGGGTGGAGTTGTGTCCACCAATTCACTAGTGAATGGTGGAAGGACTCTCCCTCCCAAAAAAAAAACACTCAGATACCTACACACTATCCAGGGACTACTCATGTTGGTGTGGGGGATATGCTGCGAGTATAAATTGCTTCTTCTATTGTCCGGCCAGTTTCTTTACAGTACAACCAATAACATGCACATGTGGAAATAAAGCAGAAGGCCTGACTCACCCAGAGCCTTTGGAGATTTGAGGGGGTTTATCCTTCAGCCGGTCATTCCATAGTTACAAAAAAACAATGCCTTGATTACACATGGAATCACTTTACATTGTCTCACTCCCCTTTGCGAACATTTGTGCTTTTTAATTAAAATATTTCTTTGACATATGTGGTCCATAATTAATCCTATTCTCCTTTAACTGTTTTTTCCCACTGGAGGAGCTAAAGGTATTTGATGAATTTACTCAGACGTCACTGCGTGTCTTCAGCAGACTCTGATGAGGGAGCTTATTTGGCATGCCCCGCTGTATGAGACCCCCAAATCCCTAGTAAAAGCTACCTGATCCCTTGGCACATTTGTGGGCCGCGGCCACACTACGCTGTACCTTTAGCCAGGCTCTTGTCAATGGGGGTGTGGACGTGCCTCCCTGCTAGAGGCTAGCGGGGATGTAACATCTGCATGCTCTGCTTCATTTCGGCACTTAGCTGACTCTTAGCTGAAAGGACCAAATGGAGCCAATTGCACAGATTGGGATGCCCCATAGGCAAGGAACTAAACTTGGGATAGCCAAAATCCTTTGGTCCACTTTAAGAATGGTATAGGGAAAAAAAGTAAAAAAAAATAAATATCAGTAGCTTACCTTACATTGAGTAGCGCTCTCCTTCCTGCTATGCCGGTCTGCTTAGTGAGGAAATCACTTCCTCATCCAGCTTTCAGTCTCCACCCAGCTGACCTGGTCCTTCAATCAACCCTCAGCTATGAACCCCCGCTCCTCCCTGGTCTGGCTGGTTGACTGGAGACGCTCTTAGCCTGCAGCATCTCTCATCCCCTCTTTCTGGTCACACTAGGTGCTGGCAGTAATAACCAGAGGCAGAACAATGCATTTACTTTTTTATTATATATGTAGAGAACACAGTGTGCTTACATCACATCACTGTTGCCACACCCACAGTGTCTCCTAATTTTTTCTCTGGAACTACAGGGTCTTTTTGAAAACGGATTGACGTTTGGGACAGTGCAACATGTAGCTCGAGACAATAGGACAACAATCAGGCCTGCCTTTAGTATAACTTTAAATCCTGCCTTAGACACCATCTACATAGAACTAGATTCTGAATGTTCTGGTTCATGTCGGCAACTACTATACAACTACAACCCCAATACATACAGGTGTCTGACTAAATTGTCTGTAGTGCACATGTAAATAAGGCAGAACTATTGACATATCAGCCCATACAGTTGCTATGGTGCCCATGGGCAAGATGGGGCCTTGTTGGGGGGAGAATTCTAAGAGTTTCTACCTTTATCTCTTCCTGTATACCCTTATATTGTAAGTTCTTCTGTTTCTATATATTTGCCTTTGATTATAATCTATTGGCCCAGCAATGTCAGACTGGCCCAGACTGGGTACTAGAGGGTGTGATGTTGGTGGAGGGGGGTCCTGTAAAGTAACTGCTCTGTACCATGAACACCCTTTATCTGGCCTCATTTATACACCTTGCTTGGCTCCAGAAATTGAGCATGGCAAATGTTGTATGCCCCCCCCCCCCCCATTTTTATCTGATATATCAGATCTTCAGCTTCTTTGAAGAAGAGCAAGCGTTGTGAAGTTTTAGGTAATCACTGTGGAATAGTCAGGGCTATATATAATCAGACACACACTAAACTTCAAGCATCCAGTCCTATGCCAAATATCAGAACTGTCAAAGATCGAGCAACTCACAGAGCTGTGACATCTCTCAAACTTGCAAATTGTGATTGTTGAAGGTTTCTCAACGTGTTGACTATATCCTTTGTGCGCCCCAGAGCGAAAGCTCCTGGAACCTGGCAGCCGCAACAGAACAATAAAAGGTCAGCAATGGGCCAGTTGCTGTTCTGCAGATACAGGAAGAGCCTCTGCCGTCATCACACAATAACTACATTCCAGTACAGGTTACATTCAAAAAGAAAAACAAACCAAGCGGGGCTTCCATGGAACAAAAGTGATTTGAATATTCCGAAGTTTTAGATCTGGTGTGCCCAATGGCATGTTTTGTAAACTATAAAAAACAAAATACAGAGCTCCAAATTTCTGATAGGTTGACAATGTCCTTTGTTGAATAGAAATCTCTTCTTAATTCACCCGGTGCGTGGATATATCAATATTCAGTGCCAGCCACCACCATAGATCAAATAGCCTCTTACCAGATTTTGCAAGGAATTAAGCCTTATATGATAAATGCAGATATCCTTCTGGGGATGATTCTAGGTCAGCACCACACCAGGTCATCACCACATGACACTCAAAGAATCCCATGTATTAAAAAACAGATAGTTCCAGCATGGAAGAAAAAAGAACCACATCTAGCGTGACACCGTTTAACAGAATGACATATGGTTTTATTCAACACTTTATGCACTCACACTTCAAGCATTCAAAATAAAGGTGATACGTCTCACCAGCTCCTCCGGGTCAAAGTCCCAGTCGGGGACGAAACGCGTTGGAGCTAGTATCTGTTGAACGATAGCAGTGGAGTCCTGTGAGGAGCTGGTGAGACGTATCACCTTTATTTTGAATGCTTGAAGTTAACTTTTTAAATTGTGAGTGCATAAAGTGTTGAATAAAACCATATGTCATTCTGTTAAACGGTGTCACGCTAGATGTGGTTCTTTTTTCTTCCATGGGATTCTTTGAGTGTCATGTGGTGATGACCTGGTGTGGTGCTGACCTAGCCTAAAGAGGACCTAAGGAGTATAATCATTATTTTATGAATAAGAGTCATCCCCAGAAGGATATCTGCATTTATCATATAAGGCTTAATTCCTTGCAAAATCTGGTAAGAGGCTATTTGATCTATGGTGGTGGCTGGCACTGAATATTGATATATCCACGCACCGGGTGAATTAAGAAGAGATTTCTATTCAACAAAGGACCTTGTCAACCTATCAGAAATTTGGAGCTCTGTATTTTGTTTTTTATTGTTTACTATAGAGAGGGAGGACTTCTTATTAACACGTTGAGCTCCAGAGAGATACATCTCTGTATTATTTTTGTGTAGCGCGGTAATTTCTTGTCTTATTATGTTTTGTAAACTGCCTAGAGATACCCTTTAAAGAGGAACACCACACAAGAATTTCATTTTCCTGTGTGTTGTTTCTCTTTGAGTTGCATCCCAAATTGGGATGCCCACTGTGTGTACCGTCCCAGGTCACCCCGTTTCACTCAGCTTCCTTCTGCTCCCACGACGCAGACTAAGGCGAGAGCAAGTGTGCTGACGGCTAAGCAGCACCGAAGGCAGCCAAACGGCACTGCCAGCCACATCCCCCGCCCACCTTGCAGCCGCGGCATGCCTGCGTTGCTCATTCTGGAAGGCCGGGTGCGAGCGCGCGCACGGCTAGAGATGAGTGGGGATGAGCCTGAGCGAGGGTTCCAGGAGAGGGTTAGTGTTCCGGGGGGGTTCGTGGGGGTTTCACACAGGACTGGAACTCGGGAGGCCCTAAGTCTAAAAGCCTCCGACGTTCCTCTTTAAGAAAGTAGCATAAAATTCAATTCATTTCCCATCTTGAATTTATTTTTAGCAAAGTCTAAAATAGTAACACAAGATACAGCCGGATGACTAGTAAGAAGAAGTCTTTCCTTTACTGGAATATTCGGGAATGACAGTACAAACTCGCTTCACAACAAGGCCATTGTGGTTTATTTCTTTACCATCCAATAAGGACACTTCCTCCAGTCCAGTGAATTAGAACCTTTCACCTTTCATGAAGCAAGCCTCATATAGGTCAATGCATAGTATTACACCAGAACTCACC
Organism: Gastrophryne carolinensis; assembly: GCA_027917425.1. Taxonomy (NCBI): domain Eukaryota; kingdom Metazoa; phylum Chordata; class Amphibia; order Anura; family Microhylidae; genus Gastrophryne; species Gastrophryne carolinensis. The sequence goes on from CM051240.1 coordinate 187,958,803, forward strand.
AATACAACCAGTAAATAAAAGGAATTTCCATCTATCAGGGGTACTTTGGGGACCCTGAAACAGATATCACTGCAAGTTTCAGTCAGTCATCATGCACTTTCAGGACGTGCAGCATAGTGCTGCCATTACAGGACTTCATTAGAGCTGGTTGTTAGCCACACATATACGCATATATAATCTTTGCTAAACATTTGTTGTTTTCTAATTAATGTCTCCATAAATCTGGACTATTGGTTAATCTAGCTCATATGGTATTTGACTTGCATTTTAAAAAAAAGATTTCTTCAAAGAGGACCAAAACGCCAGAATTTCTTTGTTCTTTCCATGGTCCCACAGGGCTTTGCTGCGCATCCCGGGAAATCCCACTCCCCACCCACAGTGCATGGGAGCATCCGCACACAGGGGGATGTTTGCTGGTCTGCAAATGCTGTGGGAGCACAGGAGAGGAAAGAATACTGGTGCCCCAGGGACACAGACCATAACCCAAGATAAGTAAAATCAATCATTTATTTTTAAAGAGGAATGGCGGCTACTTTACTTTCTTTTGGGTATCCTATTTGGGATGCCCCACTGTGTGTAATCCCCCAGATCACTTGTATACTTGCGTTGCTGACTATCCTACCTGGCTTCTTTGAATGGCTGGCATGGGCCTCCATGCAGCTTTCCTATGCCACTCTGAATGGTGCACTAGCCATTTATTTGAAAATAGAGCCCACTTATGCACCCTGAGATTGACAAATAAACAAGGCAAACAGTGATGTATCCAACAAGATGCTGGCAATCACATGTGGTGTGGAACACAAAAAGGGTGTGGGCTGCTTAATCTCAGTCTTCCTGGGGAAGGGGGGGGTGCATAGCATAGCCTTACAAATTGGGATACCCCCATGACAGGATGTCAACTTTGTGCCAGTGAAGGTCCTGATCCATGGCCCCCCTTTTAAAAATGACCTCCAGACCAGAGGTGGTGGGGCAAAACACCAGGTTTTGGTCTGCTCTAAAACCCACAATATAGTTAATCTTCACTTGTCTCTAATTAGTTATTTTAAAAATGGGTTGTACATTTTCTGAACCTTATGTACAATGGTGAAATGATACAAGAAGAGCCCATGACATGTTATCAGCCATATAAATCTTTAAAACCACAAATTACACTGTATATTGTAATGAATGTTATGTGGTTTTAGTACTAAGAGCCATCTTCTGTGCACTGTGCCCTGACCTAAGCTTGAACTAGACTCCAGCATAAGCCAGTTAGCGATCTGATGGCTTTATCTGCTTGTGCTGGTAAATCAGGTCCTTCCTAAACAGACACAAAGGTGCTTCCCAGGTGGCAGCAATGGGGGCAAATCTGGAGGCAATAGGTAATTTTTTTTTCATGTCACATACATAATGTACAGCAAAAATATGCACTCCAATGTACACAAGTGTCTCCATGTTATGAATTTGGCAGCTAGCAGGGAGCAGCGGCGCCTGTCTCTGAATTCCACACACATGTCCTCACCCTTTCCTTAGAGACACAGAACAATAGCATGTAACAAAAGGTGTAAATGTTGGAACTTGCCGTCTGGAGGATTCCACCGCGGCCCCTCATCCAGCTCCATGTCAGATCTAAACAGGATGCTGCAATGTTGGCCAGACACACTGCTATATATGGCAGCAGGCCTGATCCTGCAGCCTGCACGCCTCACAAACCAGCACTATATTAATATGGCCAGGAGCATCCTAAGCTCCATGGAAAATGAAAGTATTGTTTCCCAAGTTACTTTGCTTTACTTTTCTTTTTACACAGTTGTGTGTAAGGAAAAAAATGTGAGTACTGCATGGGAGGAATCGACATTCATCCTTCCTTAGAGTTCTGCATACAGTAATGTACCTCACAGCTTTCACAGACGTTAAAGCAGAAGTTTAGTCATAAGAAGACCCCCCCCGCCCGCCCTGCCACCCTACACTGGCACTGAGGCCAGTGACATTATCTTCTCCTCAGGCCAGTGCCGCTCCCCTGGTCTCTGTGTGGCGCCGCTGCTGAGAAAACACAAAGCCGAATCCCCCGGGTCCGTGCAGTTGGCTTCACTGGAATGGGATGGGCAGAAGTGCGCACGGAGCTGGGGGATGCACTCTGTTTTCAGGCAAGATGGCTGCGCCCAGGATCCGGAGAGCCGAGAGAGCAGTGCGGCCCCCTGGCTAAGGTAAAGGGTCTTTTTTTTCTAACCCCTCCCCTGTCCTGCCTCAGTGCCAGGGTAGGGCAGGTCTCCTTTTCATTAAACTTTCACTTCAAAAGGAGCACTATCGCGGATGTAAATGGTGGACTGAGCAGTAAATAAGTGTTTAAAAAATAAGTGTATATTGTGGCGTTGTAGAGCGAAAGCCATTTTAAAAGTCAGCTGGGTGACGGGTCCCGTCACCTAGGGGCAAGCCAAGTGGAGTGAAGGGGGAACTTCCCCACACCACTGCATACTGAGGTGGGCAAAGCGGAGGAGGTGCTGAGTAAGCGGGTGGAATTTATGTGGAGGGAGTTTGTGCCGAGAGAGGATTGTTTGGCTGTGGGGAGCACAGTGTGTCTGGAGAGAGAAGCAGCAATTAGCAAGTTGATGAGAGTAAGGGGGTGGAGTAAAAATGGTGCCTGTGGACAGAGGCAGCAGTCGTTGGGAGAGGAAGCAGGCGGAGTTTATGTGGGTGGAGTTCGAGAGAGGGTTGGGCGGCTGCTGGCACAGAGCTAGAGTAAAAAATGAGGGAGAGAGATTCTATGGTGGAAACTTGGATCACAGTTATCAGATTCAAAAGTCTGCCTTAGCAGTAACTAATGGGCACTCAAAATCGACACTGTAGCCCATGGGTACTCAATCATTACTTGTAAAGGTCCATATACAGGCATCCGGTGAGAGGTGAAGGTCTGGGCGGGGGATGGTAGTTAGAAATCCATGCACTGGGGGGCAAAACAAAAAAAAAAAGGCTGGGGCACAATTGTATGGGGATGGGATTGATGGGGTAATGCTTGGGGGAACAAGAATGGATGGGGCAAAGCTAGGGGGCCAGGAATAGGTGGGTCTGGGCTGGGGGGGGCGGAGATGGCGGGACAAGATGGTGGGACAGGGATAGATGGCACACAGCTGGGGCAGCGGGACAGGATTGGATGAGGCAAAGAGGAAGAGGAACAAAGTTTGTGTGTACCTTGCAATGCGACTTCTCGTCCGTGCAGCACTTCATATATTGCAACGCTAGGTGCCAAGGAGCCATGACACTGGCAGGTAGACTAAGCACTACATCGCCGATCAAGAAAAGGGGGCAGCACTGAGCATGGCAACACAGAAGCAACTGAGTGCAGGGCTGTCAGGGCAAGGGTCCAGAAATCTGGTGTCTAGGTCCACATTCGGACATTGGTTCGCCAGTTAAGTAGTGCTGCTCTAGCCTGTAATAGAGCCCCCCCCCCCAAGCTAGATGGAGAGTTAAAAAAAAACCTTACCTGGTACCTGCAGCTGCAAATTCCATCAGTGCTTCTGGTGGTTGCCACAGAAAGGCTGGAAAAAGCAGTGGCGGTGAGCACAGTACAGAATGTGCTGATCTGTAAAGCATAGGCATCTTTCTTTTTTAACCCCCCCCCATCCTGTCTCCGGGGGAAGGAGGGCATGCAGGCTACAATGGAGACTATAGAGACTCTAATTACCCATGACACATTATAACTCACCAAAACACATTTTGCTATCCATTACCCCCCCAGCCCCAATTGCTTATTGGTTACAGGATTTAATTCTATTTCTAAACTCTATTATTTCTAATTAACCAACAACACTGAGTGCCTCTATCTTGGGTTGGCGGGGGGTTAGAAAAAAAGGTGGGGTGCCAAGGATGGATATCATGCCTCCTTTGAAGGAAGGAAGGACGTTTATGCTTTAGATTGTTGCCTACAGAAACGCTTTCCTGAGGTTGTAAGTGTAAAATCAAAACAGACAAGATTGCCTCCTAGATAGCTGCTTTCTCAGAAGAGTTTATTATTGAATTATTATCTCCCATTTTGGAGCCATGCCTGCAATTTTCTCTGTGGCCTGTTTAATTCACAGAGAAAAGCTTACATTTCAGTATGTGAAAGAGGGGATGCCTGTCTCTTTTCCTGTATATTTATTTCTAGTTCTGTTCAACATACAGTCAGCAAAGCAATCAGGTTTCCCTTTTCAATGGCAGTGTACTTTGCAATGAGCTTGAAAGAAACTATACAAGCAGAGAAATAAGCTAATCCCTGCACACACAGTGACGTGTGATACAAAACTGGTGGAATTCAGTCCAAATTCTGGTCTGGGTAAAGGTTGTCGTGGAAGATAGGAAATCAGGGCTTTGGCTATAAATATGGGGGCTAGAAATCAGCAACAACATCTTCATTCAGTAGAGGAAAGGAAAGAAAGCTTTGATTTTAGGCTTAGACCGAACAGTTTCTTTAAACAGCTCTACCTTAGCAGGGAAAAAACCCTTTTGGCTTGGGTTAGGCTTTAATTGGTCTACTTTGTATGGAGTCCACAAAATCTTGGGCGGACCCCTCCAGTTTAATAGCAACAACATGGCTACGCTGTAAACTTTCCAAGCTGCGGTTATTTTACGAAATGCCTGAAGCACAAAAGCAAATAATCCACAGAGGGATAATTATATTTTTAGCTATAAATATCCCAGATATCTAGCAATTATAGGCAGATCTATTATTCAAGATAAACCAAGGGTTGTGGAGGTGATTTGCTGACGTGCAATGGCCGGCAGAACATCTCAGACTAAAGCACGGCAGGGTCGGCAACACACAGTCACAAGACTGGATACAGGAGAAGGCTCAAAGAGAGTTCACACAAACTTGGAAGAGTCCACGCATTCTACTTTTGGAATCAAGGAAGACTGGAGAAAAGGTCTCAGAATGTTCCAGAACAAGGTCATGCTGGAAGGAGAATATGCAGTACAACATGCAGATCTGTCTTGGCGCTGTATTCTGAACATTACATGAAATACAGCTAAAGCTTTTGTAGCTGCAGCATTATGTACTCAAATATAAAATAATAACTTAATACAACACAGGCATTGGTCATATTTTATTAACGTTTTCCTGCTCTTGGTCAGAGATGTAGATCAATGGTCCCCAGCATTTTCTTGTTTCTAATTTTCAGACAATCCCAATTGTCCCTCATTTGGAGGTACTGTCTCTCCTTTGAGTCCACATCCCCCTGTCCCTCGTTGTACTCATTGGTCCCTCCTTTGGGGTGTAACATGAAGATCTTGCATTGGGCCCCATTCTGCCACGGGCCTGTTAGTAGCTGCCTCTATGGTATTTATGCCACTGAGAAGAGCTGCTATATTCCACCACAGAAACCTTGAAAGAGGGAAAGTTCATTGACTGTGCTCTGGCACTGTAGGGTATCCCAAGTCATCCTGGAACTTTGGACCAAGGGTGGCCTTTGGAGTGTGAGATTGGACAGGTTGCAGTCTGAAACTCTCTGTAAGGAGGCCACCAGAAGCTCCCAGCATGCCTCTAGTTTTTTTTCAAAAGACCTCCATTACTCCCTTTCTTTTCTCCACATTTCTTTATAATTCTTTAAACGTTATCCATCTCTCTCTTTGATTTCATAATCCCTCCATCTTCCTCTCATTCTGTATCCCCCCTCTTTTTCATGCCGTTTTCACCTTCCCTCCATCTTTCTCTTGTTATCTTCTTCCCATCTCCCTCTATTTTCAGCTTCTTCACACTTTATCCTTGTTTTTACCTTCCCTCCATCCCTCTTTTTCAGTAACTATCGTTCAATATATTTGTCTCTCTCTTTATCTTTTTCCTTCTTTCCTCTCTTTCCTCCGCTTATTCTCCTTTTGTTTCTTTAATTCATCCCCCCTCTCTCGCTCTTTAATTTCTCCCTGCCCTTTTTACCCTTTCTCTCTTTCTTTCCTGTTTCTCCTTTCTTCTTTTTACTCTTTTTTTTGTTTCTTTCATCCTCTTTCCCTTTCCTTTGCCATCCTTTTTTCTTTCATTCTTTCTCCCTCATTCTCTTTAATTTCTCTCTCTCTCCTGTTTTTTCCTTTCTCGCTTTCCTTCTCTGCAGACCTAGTTTTTTTCTATTTTCTCTTTTTCCTCCACTCTCTTGGTTTTTTCCTTTCCTCCCATCTCTGTCTTATTCCCTCATTTGTTATCTGTTTCACCGTTTCTTGAACTCTTTTCCATGTTTTTCTTTTTCTGCATTCCCTCTCTTTGTCTTGCCCCATCTCTCCGTCTCCCTCTGTTCCATGTTTCTCTTCCCAGTTTGTGTGTATGTCTCTAGAGGGCCCCATCCTGAAATCCTGCACAGGGCGCCACTTACCCTAAGGCCGGCCCTGCCTTAGACAGTGAACTATTCTAAGCCTATGAAGACTTTTTGTCTACATTAAACCCCCCCTGCTCCCAAATGCTTTGCTTATTTATTAGAAATCAATCACATAAGCCTTTGGATTCTTAGTTATTTGATTCCGTGTCTTAAAAGAAAAACACTGTTAGAAAATCAAGCAGTTTCCCATTGTACCGTATATTAAAATGCATCAGGTTATATTACTAAAAAGGAACTTGCAGGAGCCTTTTCTTTGAAGCATTCTTTTCCGATCCTTTACTTAACACACCCTGATTAATGTCACATGTACCCTCCACGCTGAAGGGCCGGCTCCTTGCGCTACGCAGACCTCTCATTTCCACCAGCACATATTCTGCATTTCTTTCCAGTGCTTACCACACCCAGTTCCAATCCGCCTCTGACCACAGTGAGCGATTTGCTGGTAATTTAACATACTAGGGGAAAAAGTTTAATATCAACACCTTGTTGCAAATTTCATGCCAAAGTAAAATAACTGCTATTAAAGCAGACCTAAACCCTTGCTGTTATCTGAACAGTCAAAATCCAGTGTTAAAGAGTTCACTTTAAACTAGCACCCCCCCCCCCAACCCTCCCTCCAGTAGACCCAGTTGGGATTAAGTCCATACAAAATAAAAAAAACAAGAATACATGATTTTCATTTTTACCTAGAATTGGACCAAAACATTAAATCCACCCCCCGGGTGAACTCCAATTTGGGATTCCATACAGTGTCCGCCCTGATTCCCCCCATGGATACGCAGATTCCATGGATCCGTATGCATGGGCAGACTTGAATAGCCCAAGGGGGGATAAATGCCACCTGGTGCAGTGGCACTGAAGAGCCCACTCTTCCAGGGAATGCTGACGGGAGACCCATGTTAAAAGGTAATATTTTGATGCCAGGGTTTTACACAATTTGGGATGCCTGGGGGTCAGGGAATCAGGCGGCTACTCCAGCAGGATATTGATTCTTTTGTAAAGTCCTTGTCCAGGCACTGCAGTTAACCTAATAACCAAGTAGCCATACAAGTCCTCATGCTCCCAGTTGTTTTTTTTTTTTTTTTTTTTTTAAACAGACAAAAACATGCACGGATTATCGGATTATTACACTTCCCAGGCGGTGGGATTGTCCTTACCCTGGAAGTACTGCCTGTATTAGCATGAGGCTTTCCTTTAGTGTGTAGAGAGAGGGGGGTGGCTCAGAGGATTTACAAGAGGGGGAAAGGAGTGATTTGTTAGCAGTCGGGGGGGGGGGGGTGGAGTAATAGAGGCATACATTCTGAATGGGGGGGCGTCCATCCATCATCCAGCGGCAGCCTGATCTGAGGGGGTTGCCAAACTGAATAAAGAAAGGGGTGATCCTTGGGCTGAAAGTGAAAGCAAACACATAGGTTGGCAGCACATTAGGCAGGGGACATGCATGGTAAGATTTAACCCCTGCCTGGACAGTGATTTAAGCCAGAAATCACTTCCCAGTCATTATTGACAGCTCTCTCTACCAATAGCAATGCTTGCTGGATAAAGGTTGCAATACTCTAAATTTTGTTACAGTACAATGATTAACATTAAAATAGAGGCAGCTGTGGGAAAATATTACTATGGCAGTCACCTACAATGACGTACGTGTAAGCCTCACAGCATTATGAATGTATTAAATGATTAACCATTGCTAATATTTAGATCTGGCTGTTGGGAGGATATAAGGTCATGAATTCTTCTAATACAAACATGGAGCTCTGCTGGCTTTGCCAGAAGCTGGTCTGGTTGAGCATGTTTGTATCTGGCAGTGATCCTGGAGAAGCAATGGAGGTTGGCTGAGCGTGTAGCCTGGCAGTAGAGGCTCTTGCACGCTGGGATCACTACCCCCCCCCCCAAGCTGGAAGTGACACATAAGAGGGTCTGACACATACAAAGAGGAGTCAGCAGTGCAGAGTGAGGTCACCATGGCTCCTCACACAATGAGCGCTTTAACATCTGGGTCCTTTTCCTCCTCTACTTCCTGTAACAACAATGAGCCGGACAGAGAGCAATCTCCAGGCCATTTTCTCATCTAGAGGGGCATTAGACCCTGCTCACACGTGAGTTCCTTGCTGGAGGTTTAACCAGTTCAAGCAAAACTAGCCAACAGCACAAACATTTTACCAGTGCCAACTTTCCATGTGACCCTTCCCAACTCGGCCCACTCCAATCACGCACATGTACAAAGTGATTTCCCCTCACCTCAGAAATCTATTCGTGCAAGAGCCAGTGGCTGTCAAAAAGCCCGAGATTAACTTTAAGACACTTCAAGAGACACTCTTAAAGTTGACCTAATGCCAAAAATTATTTGGCATCCAATTTTTTTTTTTTTAAAGTGGACAAAAAGAGGACCTAGAAACTAAAAAATTACTGCTGCAAGAACTAAACTAGTATCATACTAACATCCAATCTGGGATCCCCTAAAGCAAATGTTTCAGCTGGACCAAGAGTCCTGTGGTCTGTTTCTGGTTCACAGTAAAGCGAACCAACAGACATTTTTTAAAAAATGGGTATTGATTGCACCTGAAAGAAGCAAAGAAGCAGAATTTTATGACAGCTCTCCACAGCCAACCATGTCCAACTGCCAGGATCTAGAGGGAGCTGGCTGTGCTCCAATAGTAACAAAAGGAAGAATGCTCAAGCTGCAGGGTCTCTTTAAAACATCTTCATCAAATATTAAAAATGATAATCCAGTAGAATTACCGGTTGTCAGGAGACAATTATGTGTTTCGGGGGCTTTCTCCCCCCTTAGTCATATATTAGAAATTGTGAACCTTAAATAGGGCACTCACCCAGGTTGGCGCACGTGTTGATTGCACTTGACAGCATCCCAATAGCTGATGCCCCCCGCCATACCCCGCAAGCCCATTTTTTCCCCTCTTCTGGGTCTTTGCCAACAACAGTACTCCAGACCATGTGACCACCAGTGGCCAATCCTGAGGGTGTGGGGAGGGCCCTAACACACTTTTTTAAATAAATGTGTTTCAGATCTCCTTAAAGCAGGCTAAGCCCTCATTCACACCTGTCCGGTTCCGCATGCATTTGTGGCAGTCACAATGGTACCGCAAAGGGAATCCAACAATGGTACCTCTAGGGCAGCTTTTAGAAGACCTCTCTGGTGCCGCAGATCAGAAGTAAACGCATCCACACAAAGTCATGCCTGCATCCGCCACTATAGATTTTAATATGGATTCTATATATAGGTAGGCAGGGCATAGGACCTGGAAAATGATTTTTTTTTTATTTATAATGAAGGAGTAAATGCAAACAAAATAAACAAAAACACAAACCCAAAATGGAATCCCTACCACAATCACTACTACATAAATGCATGTTGCCAATGTGTGCCGGACAGATGTGTGCCAGCCTAAAATACAGGACAAGTTTTGGTCCACATTACAAGGACATTTCTATCTGGGATACCTGTGTGTGTGCACCTGTCATGATTGGCTGTTTACTCATCTCAATCCAAGCTTCCATAGTGCATGCACAGGCTCTCGTCTAATCAGAACTGCAATTATGCCTGGCAATGAGTTCTGAATGGAACTTCTGCTGCACATAGCCAAGGCCGGTTATTCAGATATACATGTATTAGCTAGAGGAGCACCAGGGGTGGCACTGGAGACACATGCATGCGCCATGGATTGATTCCTGAGTTGAGTACATGGTCCAGTAGTCTTTTTGGCCTGCTTTAAAGTGGACCAAAACCCAGGATTTTGACTATCCTGGGTTTTGGTCATTGCCTCATGGTTGAGGGGTGCCCCACTGTGTGAAACCCCCAGGTCGCCTGAACGAACTTACCTCTTCCCCGTCCAACAACGCGCATGCGCGGCTGCTCGTCCAATCAGCGCACTGGCGGCCGCCCCCCACCACCCTCTAACACAGTGGTTCTTAACCTTTCTAAAGCCGTGAGCCCGCAATACAGTTCCTCATGTTGCGCTGACCCCAAACCAAAAAATAATTTTGGTGGCTACTTCAAAACTGTAATTTTGCTACAGTTATGATTCGGAATGTAAATACCTGATATGCATTATGTATTCTCATTGCTACAAATCAAATATAATTTAAACATAGTGATTAAACCGGACCTTCAGCGTGATTTAATGAAAAGCCCAAACTCTTAAAAAATGGTCCCTCAGCATCTAAAATTAATATATTTTACGTTTTTAGTCACTAACTTATTATTCTTTCCCCCACTGGGCTGCAACTCTGTTCAGGAATTTAGGATACGGGCGCCGCCATCTTGACTCACAGCATCACACTTACTGAGGAGAGGAGAGTGGGATAAGGTACAGGGGGGCGGGTTATAGCTGTGCTTTGCTCAGACAGAGCAGAGCTGGGGTCAGGTAAAGGTCAGCAGTCCCAGAATGCAGAGCAGCACAGTCAGGAGGCACTTCCTGTTTGCAGGCTGCCTGATAAGATGGCGGCTTCCATAAGCCGCCATCTTGGATGTTTAAAGGCTCATAACATGCAGTAAATGCAGGTAGGATGATTTTTAATGTGGACAATCTGTATGTACAGGGTGTGGGAAACATATAAGATAGACTCTTATTCAGAGTGAAGGTCCGCTTTAACCACAAAAACAATATTTAATTATATGTTGAGAAATATTTATTACTAATTCCAATAAATAACATTTCACCATGGCATAGCATGTGTCGGAAACTGTTATTTCTCCGCCTCTTATTGAAATTAATAGGAGGCTGCAGCGGATTGTGTGGTAACTGGAGATTCTCGGGAGCTCTCTTCCACAAAATCCGCCGCACTCACAATGAAAAATATAGGAGGCGGATTCAATGCTGGAAACCGCTGATTTCAGCAGTTTTCTCATTCAGAATATGGGAAAATAGTGGGAGATAATTATACATTGAGGAACAGTGTGAACTACATCTTATAGTGGTGTCTTATAAATATAAGACCGATGTAGTTCACACTGTGTAAATGTATGGTGCTTTGTGTAAGTGTGAGCTGCTTTGTGTACTGTGTAATGATTACACACAAAGCACCTTACACTTACACAGTATTGTGTGTATGGTGTGTGTACTGTTTTTATATTAACCTTTTTTACACCAGCAGCAGGCTGTCTGGCAGGCTCTGTTGTCTCTCTACCTCCTAGGCTTCTGTCCTCCAGCGCTTGCTGCGTCTGCCCACTGATGATGTCAGCAAGCGCCAGACACACGTAATGCGCTGCTATGGACTGTGGAGCGTTCCCCCCGCTTCCCCCGCCCTTTAGGCCCCGGACGGATGATGCAATGCGCATGCATTCAGTTTGGAACGCGCATCCATAACGGCGTGCGTTCCAGCTGAATATCGCTGCTGCAGACGGTAGCCTGCAGACGGGGTCCCAACCCACAGGTTGAGAGGGATAGCGGGGGGGTGGGGGGGGGATTTTGGGGAGTATGCCTACCCTGGAGTCTGGATAGCCCTGGATAGACCCCAGGGTGGGTTCTGGTCCCCTTAAAATGGATCCTCCAGTCAAAAAAAAAAAAGACTGAACTAGGCAGCAGTGAGGCATCTCTAGGACTCTAGATTCCCCAACCCACCTAAGTACTCTGCTTTCAGCTCACCGATCCGGTATGTGGAGCCAGATTAATTGTTGCCTAGATCAGGGATGCTACAGTCAAACAAGAAATTTAAAGATCTTGGGAATCCCAAAATCGGGTTTAGAGATCTGAATGATAGGAGGACAGGAAACGTGGGCACTGCAGTAATACATGCCTTCTATTGGATAATTTTCAGCTGCCATTTCCTGTCCCCATCAGATGATGCTCATCTAGAAAATATGATCACTTATGACATGAGGGGATGGATTAGGCAAGTTAAGTGTTTGGTCAGGGAGGGCTTAGGTCCACTTTAGAAGCACAATTGTCAGAGGAAGGGCATGGCACACCCACCTTGGCACACCATCTCCACTGCATTTAAAGCGATGAGGCAGGATGGTGGGGGCTACAAAAGTTCTTACCTTGCCTGCAATCCATCCTGAGACTCCATGGGTCGCCATCTTGGATGTATAAAGGCTCAGAAAATGCAATAGGTGCAGGTAGGATGATTTTTAATTTGGGCAATCTGTATGTACAGGGTGGGGGAAACATATAAGAAATGCTATTATTCAGGGTGAAGGTCCGGGTTAATGAAGTGGGTGTGATAGGGGCATAAACAAATCTCAATGAAGGCTGCCATGCAAGGCCACCAATGCTGGAGGACAGAATCGCTTGCTCCCCTTGATCAGTAAGTATGAAAACAGAGATGTTGCATGGGAGGAGAATAGGCGACTATAGACCTTTTTATTTTGTTGTCTGGACAATCCCTTTAAAGAGGAAAAAATCCTGGGACTTTCACTATCCCAGGTTTCGTTTCTTGTCCCTTCTGATTTGGGATGCCCCACTATATGAAACCTCCAGTTCAGCTGTAAAATCTTAGCTTTGCCCAGTTGAATGTGCAGGCTTTTGTCCAATGAGCCAAAAGTTGTGATTGAGAATCCAGCCAAAGTTAAAATATAACTTTTACTTGTAAGTTTAAAAGTCCAAACCACGAAAATCCAGACATGTGCTGTCAGCACCCCCTCAGCACCCTTCACCCTTTTGTCCAATGAGCACTGGCTCTGTTTAGACAGAGTGCTCGGGAGTGGAGGTGGCTGCATCCCTGTTTCCCTGAAAAGTGTGGGGAGTTTACCGGGGGCTCTTCCAGGGAAGGCCGGTACAGTTGGTTTGGTTCCACGTTAAAGTGGACCAAAACCCACTCTGGAGTCTATGAGAAGCAGGCCACCAGTGCACTTCGATCGGCTCGCTTTAGACAAGCTCTTGGATGAAGGAGCGGGAGTGGATCCAAGCGTGCTGACTGGACGAGAGGCTACGCATGCGTCGTAGGAAGGGCGAGTGAGATCGGGCGACCTGGGGGGGTTTCCCACAGCGGGGCATCCCTGTTTGGGGTGCCTGGGGGGGGGGGACCAAAAGCCAGGATAGTCAAAATCCAGTCAAAAAATAGTCAAGAAAAGTCAAAATTAAAGCTCAACATAAGTATAAGTATAAGCCGAAGATGTTTCAGAGTCACTTGTTTTTTTAGTCCCTGACACAATTACGGAGATGGTACCGTAATTTTCGGTCTGATCACTGGAGACAAATAGTAGTATTAATAGTAATAATAGTAGTATAGTAGTATTTTTAATGGCTTTCATTGGCTTCATCAGCCGTCTTGTCCCTGGGCTTTACCATTAGATGAACCATTTTGTTTTAGCCCATCTTGTCTCAGATCAGTGGCCCCAGTACAGGCACATATACAAAAACAAAAGGTTTTGGTATGAGAACCATTGCTGTAACCTATAATCTCCAATAGGTACACCCACAATGGTGCATAGCTCTCCAGAGTAGAATGGGCAGAAACCTTTGACCCGAGAATCATGGTGGATCCCAGAAGCCATGAGAGCAGCCAGCTCGATGTGTGCTTGTGGTTTTGCCAGTTTCAGCAGAGGACGGGTTTGCTTTAGGATTACTGGCTGTTTTTCTTTTGCGCTGTTGGTATGAGGAAGTAGACGGAGCCGGCCTGGAGTGTTAGCGAGAAGCTAGTGGCTAGAGGATCGGAATCTGCTCAGGCTCAGCATTGTCTCACTAATAAAAACACTATCGCTGCCAGAAAACTGCACTATAAATTATTTACAAGTGTTTGTTTACATTTGCTAAGATGACAAAACTATACAATAAGAACTTTTGTACACACTTCATTTTTGATTGTTGATTTCTATCCGTTCCCACCATCCAAAGTTTTCTTTTTCCACAGTCACTTAGGGAGAGACCCATGTAAGGCTTAAATCGGAACAAAACCCCGGATTTGACTTTGATCTGCTTTCCCTGTGGTATCCTGAATTGGGATGCCCCGCTCTGTGAAACCCCCCAGAATGTTGCTATTCACTCACATCCTCCTCGTTCCTACAGCACATGCGCAGGCTCTCGTCCAATGAGAGCAGTCTGCTGTGACTATGTCATTCAGCAATGCCATTACAGCAAGGGGACCTCAAGTCAGTTTAGATGGGCGGTCCTCTATAAAAAGGACCAAAACCCACCAGTAATGCAAAACCAAATTAGACTCTGCACCGATAGTCCTGTCTCTGGGAACAGAAAAATAAATTGATAATTTTGCTTACTCTACCATATTGTAACCCCTGTTTCTACTCTATTTCCATGCTTTTAAGTCAGATTGCACGTAAACTCACGATTCAGTCCCACGAGCTGTTGGCTGCTTCCATCGCTCCTACATGTATCGCCCCAGCTATTCAGAAATGCCTGGTGTGGGCATGTGCCTCAACTGAAGGTAAGCAGGGATGCCAGTGCGGCCTGCTCGGAGGCGAATTTATGGGTGATCTGGGGGCTTTCCCCATATTGGGGCATCCCTAATTGGGTAGCCACACAAAGGAGAGACCACTGGTCCTAGAGCCTTTGGAGTCTCAGGCTGCCTGCAGACAGGAAGTGTTTTTTGTATATGCCGCTCTGCATTCTGGGATTGCTGTCCTTTTCCTGACCCAAGCTCTGCTCTGTCTGTGCAAAGAACAGCAATAACCCTGCCCCCTGCACTTTTCACCCCTCTCCTCAATATGTGATGCTTCTGAGGCAAGATGACAGCACCCATATCCTAGAGTCCAGTGGGGAAAAGAATAAAAATGGATGGATGAATAGGTTGAAATAGAGGAAACAACTATACATTTTTAAGTTCAGTTGGTGAGTTTAGAGGAACAAGCGCCATCATACAGTGACATCATGTATATACTTGGCAATACACATTTCCCTTTTCCCAAGAAGCTATTGTCAGGATCAGGATGTTCACACACAAATCAGCCGTGTTGTGCATGTCAGTGCAGGTGAGTGCAGAGCAGCGTGGGAGCCAAAATCCAGACTGTGAAATTGGAGCATCCATTACAGATCATCAACTGCATCAGTCTTCCAGGAGATGACATTTAACTGATCAGCAACACTGACATGGAGAAGCTCAGCAACTTCATGGATGAAGTGTTTT
Organism: Gastrophryne carolinensis; assembly: GCA_027917425.1. Lineage (NCBI taxonomy): Eukaryota > Metazoa > Chordata > Amphibia > Anura > Microhylidae > Gastrophryne > Gastrophryne carolinensis. The sequence goes on from CM051240.1 coordinate 187,974,162, forward strand.
GCCCAAAATGTATGGGAAAATAGTGTCTGCTGCTCTCCATCAAACTCCAGTTTGGACCTATTTCAGGTATCTCAATGCATTAAGGAAAAAAGAAATAAATAAAAAGGGGAAGGCTCTGGACATATGATTTGTAAGTAAAGTAAATCGCTTGATATGAACTTTCACCAATGATTAGGTGAAACGCTTGATATGAGCTTTCACCAATGATTAGGTGAAACGCTTGATATGAGCTTTCACCAATGATTAAGTGAAACGCTTGATATGAATTTTCACCAATGATCAGGTGAAACGCTTGATATGAACTTTCACCAATGATCAGGTGAAACGCTTGATATGAGCTTTCACCAATGATTAGGTGAAACGCTTGATATGAGCTTTCACCAATGATTAAGTGAAACGCTTGATATGAACTTTCACCAATGATCAGGTGAAACGCTTGATATGAACTTTCACCAATGATCAGGTGAAACACTTGATATGAGCTTTCACCAATGATTAAGTGAAACGCTTGATATGATCTTTGACCAATGATCAGGTGAATTGCTTGATATGAACTTTCACCAATGATCAGGTGAAACGCTTGACATGATCTTTGACCAATGATCAGGTGAAACGCTTGATATGAACTTTCACCAATGATTAGGTGAAACGCTTGATATGAGCTTTCACCAATGATCAGGTGAATTGCTTGATATGAACTTTCACCAATGATCAGGTGAAACGCTTGACATGATCTTTGACCAATGATCAGGTGAAACGCTTGATATGAGCTTTCACCAATGATTAGGTGAAACGCTTGATATGAACTTTCACCAATGATCAGGTGAAACGCTTGATATGATCTTTGACCAATGATCAGGTGAAACGCTTGATATGATCTTTGACCAATGATCAGGTGAAACGCTTGATATGATCTTTGACCAATGATCAGGTGAAACGCTTGATATGATCTTTGACCAATGATCAGGTGAAACGCTTGATATGATCTTTGACCAATGATTAGGTGAAACGCGTGATATGATCTTTGACCAATGATTAGGTGAAACGCGTGATATGATCTTTGACCAATGATCAGGTGAAACGCTTGATATGATCTTTGACCAATGATCAGGTGAAACGCTTGATATGAGCTTCCACCAATGATCAGGTGAAACGCTTGATATGAGCTTTCACCAATGATTAGGTGAAACGCTTGATATGATCTTTGACCAATGATTAGGTGAAACGCTTGATATGATCTTTGACCAATGATTAGGTGAAACGCTTGATATGAGCTTTCACCAATGATTAGGTGAAACGCTTGATATGAGCTTTCACCAATGATCAGGTGAATTGCTTGATATGAACTTTCACCAATGATCAGGTGAAACGCTTGATATGAGCTTCCACCAATGATTAGGTGAAACGCTTGATATGAGCTTTCACCAATGATCAGGTGAAACGCTTGATATGATCTTTGACCAATGATCAGGTGAAACGCTTGATATGAGCTTTCACCAATGATTAGGTGAAACGCTTGATATGAGCTTTCACCAATGATCAGGTGAATTGCTTGATATGAGCTTTCACCAATGATCAGGTGAATTGCTTGATATGAACTTTCACCAATGATCAGGTGAAACGCTTGACATGATCTTTGACCAATGATCAGGTGAAACGCTTGATATGAACTTTCACCAATGATTAGGTGAAACGCTTGATATGAGCTTTCACCAATGATCATGTGAATTGCTTGATATGAACTTTCACCAATGATCAGGTGAAACGCTTGACATGATCTTTGACCAATGATCAGGTGAAACGCTTGATATGAGCTTTCACCAATGATTAGGTGAAACGCTTGATATGATCTTTGACCAATGATTAGGTGAAACGCTTGATATGATCTTTGACCAATGATCAGGTGAAACGCTTGATATGATCTTTGACCAATGATCAGGTGAAACGCTTGATATGATCTTTGACCAATGATCAGGTGAAACGCTTGATATGATCTTTGACCAATGATCAGGTGAAACGCTTGATATGATCTTTGACCAATGATCAGGTGAAACGCTTGATATGAGCTTCCACCAATGATCAGGTGAAACGCTTGATATGAGCTTTCACCAATGATTAGGTGAAACGCTTGATATGATCTTTGACCAATGATTAGGTGAAACGCTTGATATGATCTTTGACCAATGATTAGGTGAAACGCTTGATATGAGCTTTCACCAATGATCAGGTGAAACGCTTGATATGAGCTTTCACCAATGATTAGGTGAAACGCTTGATATGAGCTTTCACCAATGATTAGGTGAAACGCTTGATATGATCTTTGACCAATGATCAGGTGAAACGCTTGATATGAGCTTTCACCAATGATTAGGTGAAACGCTTGATATGAGCTTTCACCAATGATTAGGTGAAACGCTTGATATGATCTTTGACCAATGATTAGGTGAAACGCTTGATATGATCTTTGACCAATGATTAGGTGAAACGCTTGATATGAGCTTTGACCAATGATCAGGTGAAACGCTTGATATGAGCTTTCACCAATGATTAGGTGAAACGCTTGATATGAGCTTTCACCAATGATCAGGTGAATTGCTTGATATGAACTTTCACCAATGATCAGGTGAAACGCTTGATATGAGCTTCCACCAATGATTAGGTGAAATGCTTGATATGAGCTTTCACCAATGATCAGGTGAAACGCTTGATATGATCTTTGACCAATGATTAGGTGAAACGCTTGATATGATCTTTGACCAATGATTAGGTGAAACGCTTGATATGAGCTTTCACCAATGATCAGGTGAAACGCTTGATATGAGCTTTCACCAATGATTAGGTGAAACGCTTGATATGAACTTTCACCAATGATCAGGTGAAACGCTTGATATGAGCTTTCACCAATGATCAGGTGAAACGCTTGATATGATCTTTGACCAATGATCAGGTGAAACGCTTGATATGATCTTTCACCAATGATTAGGTGAAACGCTTGATATGAACTTCAATCTCCCTGTTACTCTAAATTGGCCATTTTTGGCAGCTTCATAAAAGAAGTTGGTAATTGAGCTAATGTTCATCCGATCCATGCATTCCACTATCGACATTCAGCCAAATAGTCAGAGCAGTTGTAAACCAGCCAGACAATCTGCACACTGCATTCGGTGCGACATTCTTCCCAGTAAAGTCAGCAAAGCGCACTCTTGTCCCCGGGGCACCCCGATTTGGGATGCCCCGCTGTGTGAAACTCCACAGGTCGTCCAGCAAAATTCACCTTTCCCCAGTCATACAATGCATGTGGACTAACAGCCAATCGGCGCGCTCGTCAATCTAGATAAAAGCAATAGTGGAGCTGAACGCCGGTGGTCTCTTACAGGGTGCATGCCTGCAGCAGCCATTCACAAATGCCTGCCATGGCTAAAGGTATAGCTTACGCCAGCTGCAGCCTGCAAATGCACTGTTGGATCAGGGAGAAGGTAAGTTTTACAGGGGAATCGAGGGGAGGGGGGTTCTTTATTACAGCAGTTCATCCCAAACCAGGAGGCCGCTTTTGGTCCACTTAAAGCACCCTCAGAGTTTTCAGAAGAACAAAATTCCTTCAAAAGTGTGACCTTCCCAACAAATGTGAGACATCTGCTCCATTTATGTTCCTTACTTTACAACCAGGGGCCCAAGACATACCCTGCTCTCCACTTAGGGGGTAGCGATACATCCAACGTAGTAATACAATCAGCAAGGTTAAAGAGTGGCTGGCTGGCTGCTGACTGTATACATTTATTCTATCCAGAGGCCCTACACTAAATGAAATGGGATCCCACATTTACAGATTGACAGAGGAACAGTACACCAATAATAATATTATTAATATTATTATTGAGAGGGGAGACCATGTAAAATTCCAATGGGATCATCGCTGCTGGAAGTCAAAATTAAATCGGAACTTCACCACGATTTATTGAAAAGCCCAAACCCTTAAAAAACGATTCCCCAGCATCTAAAATTAATATAATTTAAGTTTTTAGTCACTTACCTATTATTCTTTCCTCCACTGGACTGCAACTTTGTTCAGGACTTTAGGATACGGGTGCCGCCATCTTGACTCAGAAGCATCACACTTACTGAGGAGAGTGGGATAAAGTACAGGGGGGCAGGTTATAGCTCTGCTTTGCTCAGACAGAGCAGAGCTGGGGTCAGGAAAAGGGCAGCAATCCCAGAATGCAGAGCAGCACAGTCAGAAGGCACTGCCTGATGTCCCATGAGCCACCATCTTGAATGTTTAAAGGCTCATAACATGCAGTAGGTGCAGGTAGGAGGATTTTTAATGTGAGCAATCTGTATGCACAGGGTGTGGGAAACATATAAGATTGACTCATATTCAGAGTGAAGGACCGCTTTAAGGAATTGGCAAACATACATTAATAACCCAATGATGCTCGATCGGTCTATCTTTGCAAAGGACAGGATCCCCCAATACGAGAAGGTAAACACATATAGGTCAGCATAAAACACTATTTCAGCATATAGTATGCACCTCTGAAAGGAAATATAACCAGGAGGACAATGGCTAAATTGAAGAGCGCAGTCATTGCAGAAAACATCGGAGGGATCAATGAGGTCATTAAGCAAAGTAGTTCCCGACTCACAGTAACCAGATACATAGTGCTGAGCAAGCATCTGCAATCACACAATCCTCACTAGAACGTAATCAGCTTGCTGATACAGTCTCGCCAAGTGGGGCTCCTGACATCATCAAAGGGCCACATGTTGACTTTGTATTTGTTGCACCCTGAGCAAAACACCCCTGGACATAGGCTTGAAGGGCAACTTCGATATCTTGGGTCAGTAAAGGATGTGGATGATGGACCTATACTCAGCCAGTCCAAACATTCCAACAGTTGACCAAATGTCCTGGATTTGTTGGGGCAGTCTTCCAAATAATGGGGGGGGGGGGGGGGGTAGGACAAGATTCCTCAAAGTGGGATTGTCCCTCTGAAAATGGGATATCTGGTCACTTTAGCCCTGAGCTCAGGAGTGATAAGTAATGTGGGATTTGATAAAAGGGGTGTTAAGATTAAAGTGACCAAAGATGACCCGTTCACTGCAATAGAGAGGACCTGCCAGGTCCTGACATGGAAGCCTGAAAATTGGGCAAAATAACCATCCACATTCTCGTGCCCACCTTCGCCAACTACCAATGGGATTCGGCAGACGTGTGAATTGTGTTGTGCTTGCCTGGATTCTTCGATTGGTTGTTGGTGAGCCAAAAAAAAAAAAAGTACCTCCAGAACCACTAACATATTTTTCAAACATCTGGATGTGATCCATCGGACCCAGTTACCTGGCCACATTGCCACACAATTGCCATTAGCTCCAAATATAAAAGACACATGCATATGACCAAGCAAGCATGGTCAGCTGGCCCACTGAAGTCCCCATGCTGCAAGCTGTCGCTCCCCCAACAGAAAGAAACCAACCTGACTGAAACTAAGCAGGTAAGAGTCTGATTTATTTTTTTGAAAATAAAGCTTTATTTAGTAATGATAAAATTCACCTTGCTAACTCTAACCATAGCAATCCACAAGCTCTGCCTACTGCTAAGAATCATGGGTAAATCCTGTTATTCTTGGTCTGTATGTGCTATATTAATACTTTCTGTTTTAGAACAGCGCTTGTTAACCTTGTACCTTGAACTTGAATAGAGGGCTTTTTGGTGTCTTTTAGCCAATATACTAAACCTAACATAGGCCTATCTCTAAGAGGTTTACCCAGTCTATTACAGCACTTACAAGCACTACCTACCATACAGGTAGGTAGCCAATATACTAAACCTAACATAGGTCTATCTCTAAGAGGTTTACCCAGTCTATTACAGCACTTACAAGCACTACCTACCATACAGGTAGGTAGCCAATATACTAAACCTAACATAGGCCTATCTCTAAGAGGTTTACCCAGTCTATTACAGCACTTACAAGCACTACCTACCATACAGGTAGGTAGCCAATATACTAAACCTAACATAGGCCTATCTCTAAGAGGTTTACCCAGTCTATTACAGCACTTACAAGCACTACCTACCATACAGCCATCACATGTGCAACCTTGTCCTGAGGGCCACTAGACCCAAACATAAGTCCGCAAGTAAGAAGCGATAGTTGTGTAGATATTAGTACCGGAAGATATTAACTTGCACAACCAGCCTGCTATCTCTGAGTGCTTGAGATTTAACAAAGGCAACAAAAGATGACTTGTATATTGTCTACTTCTAAGAATCAGGACCGGCCTGTGAAAGTGAAAGTGACGCCCTGTGCAGTTTCATGATGGCGCCCCCCAGAGACACACACACACAAAGTGCAAAGAAAGGAAACATGGAAAAGAGGTAGACAGAGATGGGGCAAGGAAAACAGAGGGAATGCAGAAAAAGAAAGACAGGAGGTAGACAAAAGAGAAATAAGAGGAGGAAATGTGGAAAAAGATTGAGAGAGGGAGAAAGTGAGAGAATGAATGAGGGAATAAGACTGAGAAGGGAGGCATGTAAAAACCAAAAGAGAGGAGGAGAGACACAAAAAGAGAGAGCAAAATAGGGCTAGAAAAAAGGACAGAGGAAGAAAGAAAAAGCAAGAAAGAGGGAGAGAAAGGAATGAAAGAATAGATGGAATGAAAGAAGGGAGAGAAAGAAAAATAGAGGGTGAAAGTAGGAAAAGTGTGAAAAAAGGGAACAAAAAAGAAAGAGAAATAAAGACAGAGGGATGTGGGATCCCATTTAATTTAGTGTAGGACCTCTGGATAGAATAAATGTATACAGTCAGCAGCCAGCCAGCCACTCTTTAACCTTGCTGATTGTATTACTACGTTGGATGTATCGCTACCCCCTAAGTGGAGAGCAGGGTATGTCTTGGGCCCCTGGTTGTAAAGTAAGGAACATAAATGGAGCAGATGTCTCACATTTGTTGGGAAGGTCACACTTTTGAAGGAATTTTGTTCTTCTGAAAACTCTGAGGGTGCTTTAAGTGGACCAAAAGCGGAGGCATGTAAAAACCAAAAGAGTGGAGGAGAGACACAAAAAGAGAGAGCAAAATAGGGCTAGAAAAAAAGGACAGAGGAAGAAAGAAAAAGCAAGAAAGAGGGAGAGAAAGGAATGAAAGAACAGATGGAATGAAAGAAGGGAGAGAAAGAAAAATAGAGGGTGAAAGTAGGAAAAGTGTGAAAAAGGGAACAAAAAAGAAAGAGAAAAAGACAGAGGGAGAATAGAGGAAGGTGACAAGAGCAAGATACAGGGAATGTGAAAACGAAACGGGGGAAGGGTGGAAAATGAAGGGCTCATGAAAAAGAACAAAGATGGAAAACATTTAAAAGAAATAAAGAGAAATGTGGAAAAAAAGAAAAGGGAGAGATGGAGGTACTTTGAAAAAAAAGAGAGACTTGCTGGTCCATTTGAGAGCTTCTGGCGCCCACCTACAGAGAGGTTGAGATGGCGCCCTGTGCACTCCAAAGACTGGCCATGCTAAGAATCATGGGTAAATCCTGTTCTAGACTGTATATAACATTTAAATGCTTTCCGTTTGAGCACTATGCACGCCTAATCTAACCAGACAAGATTTATGGGCATGTGAACCGGGCTGCAGCAATATGTCCATGTGGTCACAGCATCTTCCCAGTCTAGCATATACACAATCATCCAGCCTGAATCAGCAGCAGCCTACAGACACCTCTCACATGAGATGCCGCCTGATTTCCAACCGCTTCCCAACCAGGCTGACAGCAATGACACTGTCTGGATCATGGCTCAGGAAATCCCAGCAGCCTTCTGTTCCCTGGACAAGTACTGCAGTTCAGGAAAGCAGCTTGTGAATACCAAGTACCATCCAGGAGGCCCCCTGTCTAGAGGATCTCAGCAGAAACACAAGATGGTTAATAAGTAATTAGCCGAGGCAGCGGTGAAGAAAAAAAAAAAAAAAAAGATACTGTCTGCAGAGCCATCATAATGCTACACCAAATACTACTGCATTAGACATAAGTGGAAACGCAGGGAGCAGATCACCTGTACCCAGGGGCATCCCAGAATTGCCTCTCTCTAATCTCCTTCCACATTCCTAAGGTGCATCCACATACAGCCCCCCCCCCCCTACCATGCACCTGGCAGGTTCACTCCCTGTGGCTGCGCACACCCGCCAGCAGCCATGTAAAGCCGCTTGGTGAAGGAGATGCAGAGGAGACCCATGTGGCGCCTTGGGAGCGTCAAGATGGGTAAGAGCACCAATAACGGAAGGGTTTCACACAGCTGAAGCATACCAAAAGTGAGGGGGGGGGGCATATTCCTAGGTTTCAGTCTGCTTTAAAGTGGACCAAAACCCAGGGTTTTCCCCAGGGGCACCACGATCAGGGGTGCTCTGCTGTGTGAAACCCCCAGGACGCTGAGGCCAGCTCACCTCTTCCCGGTCCCATGGCGTGTCTAAGAGCAGCAGCAGCTCTGACGCCCGCATCCTCCAACAGGGAGCGTGCCTGCGCTGGTCATTCACAAATGCCCTGCTAGAGGGATAGCGGGATGCGTCCGCTGCTCTTAGATGCACCATGGGACCGGGAAACAAAGTGAATAGGGCGACCTGGGGGGTTTCACACAGCAGGGCATCCAGCTTTTGGATGCCCCCGGGGGGAGGGGAAATCGATTGGAATCTATAAGATTCCCGGGCTGATTGAGCTGGGTTTTGGTCCACTCTAAAGTAGACGTCAAGGCACCAAACCTAACAGTAGAGGGCGCTGTACAGCTTGGTTTTGTCAGTGAAGCTGCAGAAAGCTGGATTCACTGCTAAGTCGGCCGACCAATGCAGTAGCAAGTCCCCTGCGATCTCCGATGCCACCGAAAAGGTGTTTTTCCCTATAACCATCCAAACCAGGCTTAGCATGGTTTAAAGTGATGCTATAGTTTTTGTTTTCACCGCCGATCCCCAGCACAGTGCCACAAAATGCCCTTTTTTTTTTTAAACTAAAGCCTTTGCCCAATATTCATAAAAACACTAACAGGAAGTATGATGTCCGAATGGTGGCCATGCGCTAAATAACTCCCCAAGTACTCCCCAACTCGCTGAGTTGTGTGTACTGTAACAAAGTATCATAGTTGGAAAGCACCAGGGGACAGGGCTGCTGGGCCAGGGAGCAATATGGTCGACTGCATCCGGTTAGTGTTATGAATATTGGGTTTAGTAAAAGGAAAAAAAAATAGTCTTGGGGCACTTGCCTGGGAATAGAAGATGATGACAAACTTCCTTTCTGTGGATAGGATCACTTTAAAGTGTACCTAAACCCTTCTTTGCTCAGTGTTCTGGTTCATGGCACCCCTAAAAACCTCCTCCTGTCACCGGTAAGGTGCTAAGAGAAACTCAGCTTTATCTAGAGGAGCTCCATTGCTAGGTCCCTATCTTGCTCTGCCCTAAATAAATTGAGGGGGTCTTTTAATACGGCTTAAACCAGAACCCTTTCATGCCACAGAGGTTTAGGTGACGTTTATTGTAAACCTACATCCTGAAGTGAAGCCTGTGCATATTGCGTTTTCAGAACACCACCCATTGCTGTCATTCAGCCAATAATCATGGATCCTGCAGCCAATTCAAGCTTTTTCTTGGAGAGTAATGCTTGGTGGTAGAATCCTGCACCAGCCACATTTGATGGGTATCGTTATCATTTGGGTCAGGTATGAAATCAGGATTTCATATATGAGAAGATGTCTTATAAGGAAAGAAATGTGTGGACCCTGGGAATTGCTGGTCAGGAGCAGATGTGATAGAGGTGATCAGAAAGGCTCATTGGAAGGATTATGATGGTTTATAATGTGATGTGACATTTGGCAGCGGTTTGCTCTAGAAATTTAGAATGTGGCGACCAAGTTTCCTGTAACAGGGAGAATTCCCCTATAAATACAACATGAAAGAGGCAAAGCAAGATTACCAGTTAGGGACGGGCTTGTCTATAGAGACATAACAAACCATCAAAATGATAAACTACAGAAAACATTTTCACCAGCCCAAGCTAGAATTAAAGGAGCCATCCATTAGGTGGGGTTTTCTAACTATATGAAATAGTAACTATATTCGTTAGTCAGGACAAGTTGGCAGTTTATCATTGGAGGATAGAAGCTGCTACTGATTGGACAGGCTGATACGGTCATGGGGAATCCCCCCCCCCGCATGCTATACATGGGAAATCTTCACTGCTGAATCATCAGATGGACAGTTTCTTTTTTTAAGAAGAAAAGCACTTGTCACAGTTCCCAGTGTTTTCTAGAATAGTTTTGTCATAGTATAAGAGAAACACCCTATGACATGTGTCAGCTATATATACAGGACTGGTGACTGCAAGGCTTCAGGTATGACAGCTGTCAGAAAGAAAAGTGTGACACAGAATGGATACAATAAACTGGACACTGTGGCTGTCACAGTATGTGTCCCCATAGTGTTACATAGTAAGACATCGGGCTGGCTTCAGGTTTAAACCAAGTCTATCTTATATGTTTCCCCCACTCTGTACATACAGATTGCCCACATTTAAAATCATCCTATCTGCATTCTATGAACTTTTAAACATCCAAGATGGTGGCCCATGGAGTCTCAGGCTGCCTGCAGTGTCTTCTGACTGTGCTGCTATGCATTTTGGAATTGCTCTCCTTTTCCTGACCCCAGCTCAGCTCTGTCTGTGCAGTGCACTTATCCCCCTTCACAAATGCCTGGCACGTGCACTGCTAGAGGGAAGCGGAGGATGCTGCCGTCAGAGCCGCTGCTCTTAGACGTGCCGTGGGTCCGGTATAAGGCAAGTTGGCTGAGGCGATCTCGGGGGGTTTCATACCCCGATTGGGGTGCCCCCAGGGAAAGAACCAAAACCAAGGATAGTCAAAATCCTGGGTTTTATGTAAGCCCTAGGGCGAGAAAGTCTCTGTGAGCCCCTTTGCAGCACATCACATGCACGGCACATCACCCTTCAGTTCTCAAAGCTTTCTCCACTGCCGCCAATTGTCCAATTTAATCCTTAACATCTTCTTCACTGCCACCAATTGTCCCATATAGTCCTTACTATCTTTTCTCCTTCTGCTGATTGTCCTATAGTCCTTGCAACCTTCTAAACTCCTGCTGATCATCTTCTGGGCCTTGCCATCTTCTTCACTGCTGCTACTCACATGCTAGTCCTTGCCACCTTCTCCTGAGGGATCCACCATTACTGATAACTGTCCTCTGGCTCCTGGCACCTTCTACATTGTGCCTGAAGAATCAGCAATCCTCCCTTAGTCCTTGCCACCTTCTCCTGAGGGATCCACCATTACTGATAACTGTCCTCTGGCTCCTGGCACCTTCTACATTGTGCCTGAAGAATCAGCAATCCTCCCTTAGTCCTTGCCAACTTCTCCTGAGGGATCCACCATTACTGATAACTGTCCTCTGGCTCCTGGCACCTTTTACATTGTGCCTGAAGAATCAGCAATCCTCCCTTAGTCCTTGCCAACTTCTCCTGAGGGATCCACCATTACTGATAACTGTCCTCTGGCTCCTGGCACCTTCTACATTGTGCCTGAAGAATCAGCAATCCTCCCTTAGTCCTTGCCAACTTCTCCTGAGGGATCCACCATTACTGATAACTGTCCTCTGGCTCCTGGCACCTTTTACATTGTGCCTGAAGAATCAGCAATCCTCCCTTAGTCCTTGCCACCTTCTCCACTTCTGCCAATAGCCCTTCAAGGGGAGCAACCAGCAGCCTAGAATATAAGATACTCGGGCCAGTTCTTAGAGCGGCAAAGTTAATGCTAAATGGAGCGGAAGGTGCTGATTGGCTGGAATCCAGCACAGGCGCCTTGGGTTTGCCAGGGAGTTTAATTTTTAGGTTGATCCAGGAAATTTCACACAGCGGGGCATCCTAAATTGGGATGACACCAGAATATTTAAATTCCAGGTTTCTGTTCCATTTTCAGCCCTTACGGATTTCTCTGCTGATCATCCTCCAGTCCTTGCTGCCTTCTCTGCTGCTGTTCAAGGGTCCACCACTGCTGCTGACCGTCCTAGGGGCCTTGCCACCAATCTCAACCCACCTTCTCCATTGCCAATGATTGTCTTCTTATCCTGCAGCCAACTATGAGTAGGTCTGCACATGGGACAACCAGCTCATCAGTCCGGTGGGTGGCGGTCTTTGGCGAATCATGCTGAGGCCCAGTTCAAGCCGAAGTGGGACCTGGAACTTGCCCACCCAGGTATGAGCAGAGCTGGCACCAGCCCCGATAGTTCACAAACACTACAAAGCAATATCATTTTGAATGAGGCTGTGTTTGGGGGTAGGTGGGCTAGCTGAGTGTAAATCATTTAGTGTACAGGTGGGAATTCATTTGACTACTGATGATGAACAATTACCTTAATAAATGACCCATATAATAGGTGAACACAGAACACTGGTCCAGAGTGCCTATCTGCCACCGCTTCCAGATGTCCACCCCGACATCACGTTCTGCAGCACAGCGCCCTTTCTCATTTTGACCTGTTCCCACACCCACTGTTACTCACTGCTTGCTCTAATACTTTTTACAGATAACTTAGGAACTACAGGGTCTTTTTGAAAATGGATTGATGTTTGGGACAGTGCAATGTGTAGCCCGAGCCAATAGGACAACAATCAGGCTTGCCTTTAGTATAAATTTAAACATCAGACTTTTAGATTGCTTCACTTTTTTGCCATTGGAAGTGCATTGGTAGTTTAACTACTGAATCCTAAATCAAAACATAGAAACATAGAAACATAGAAGGTTGACGGCAGAAGGAGACCATACGGTCCATCTAGTCTGCCCTTATGTGTATACTGTATGTACTCTTTATCTTAGGATAGATGTGTGCTTATCCCAGGCATGTTTAAATTCAGTGACTGTTGATTTTTCAACTACCTCTGCTGGAAGTTTGTTCCAAGCATCTACTACTCTTTCTGTAAAATAATATTTTCTAACATTGCTCCTGATCTTCCCCCCGATCAGGAGCCCTGCATCACAGTAGATGGCAAAGGGTCTTGGAGGGATTTCTACTACATTTTAAAAACTAATCTACAAACATGTAAAATGTCAACAAATGCCAAACTGAATTAAAGAGGAACACAACCAAATGTGGCCAGCCCTGGAATCCAAAAGGCCTTTGCCTGGAGCATCATCCCTGATTGTGATGTCCTGCTGTATGAAACACTCCAGGTGCCAGCAAAAAGTCACCCTCTGTAATGCAAACCAAGGGAAGTGAGAACAGGCGCATCCCCGGCATCTCTGGGCAAAGACACGCTCCTGCACTCAGCCACTCAGATAGGCTGGGGGTGGGAGCGTGCCCACGGCTGGGGATGCGTTTGCTTTTGCTCCCAATTGCAGAATGCAGAGCTGTTTGCCAAGCACTAATATGCATGACAAACGGCTCTGATTGGACATCCCTGTGCATGGGATAGTCAAAATCCCAGTTTTGTTCCGCTTTAAATAAAAAAAAATAATAATTATATATATATATATATTATATATATATCTATATATATATATCTATATCAAAGATGCTGCCGAGTATGGCAGGATGTCACCTTGTAACTTGCAGGTACAATATACCAAAGATGCTGCCGAGTATGGCAGGATGTCACCTTGTAACTTGCAGGTACAATATACCAAAGATGCTGCCGAGTATGTCACCTTGTAACTTGCAGGTACTGAGGGCATGAGAAAGAAGCTGGACACATCAGACCTACATAGGTGGATGTCTACATATAAAGTGGTGCTTGACATTTTTCAAATTCTTTTTCTTTTTTTGGAAGCAACTTAAAACTATCATATTGTTACACAAGCCCTAAAGAGTAGATGAGAGAAAGAGAACCAAATGAAACAAGTCAAAAATATTAGACTTAGCCATTTATTTTTGGGCAACATTATCCATTAATTGTGAGTGGCAAAAGTATGCGCGCCTCTGATTTCAGTATCTGCTCTAACCCCTCTGCACCAACTGACTATAAACTTTTCCGGTGATTGTTGGTTAGTCCTGCACATCAGCTTCAAGGAATTGTAGCCTTTTCCTCTGTGCAAAACATGATCCGAGCACACAGGCAATGGCCCAACTGATCACAGTAGACAAATTGGGCATCAGATCACACCTCTGTAGCTCAGGAATATGAAGGTAATGGTATAAGTCTGATCGCTGACACCTCTGTAGCTCAGGAATATGAAGGTAATGGTATAAGTCTGATCGCTCACACCTCTGTAGCTCAGGAATATGAAGGTAATGGTATAAGTCTGATCGCTCACACCTCTGTAGCTCAGGAATATGAAGGTAATGGTATAAATCTGATTGCTCACACCTCTGTAGCTCAGGAATATGAAGGTAATGGTATAAGTCTGATCGCTCACACCTCTGTAGCTCAGGAATATGAAGGTAATGGTATAAGTCTGATCGCTCACACCTCTGTAGCTCAGGAATATGAAGGTAATGGTATAAGTCTGATCGCTGACACCTCTGTAGCTCAGGAATATGAAGGTAATGGTATAAGTCTGATCGCTGACACCTCTGTAGCTCAGGAATATGAAGGTAATGGTACAAGTCTGATCGCTGACACATCTGTAGCTCAGGAATATGAAGGTAATGGTATAAGTCTGATCGCTGACACCTCTGTAGCTTAGAAATATGAAGGTAATGGTATAAGTCTGATCGCTCACACCTCTGTAGCTCAGGAATATGAAGGTAATGGTATAAGTCTGATCACTCACACCTCTGTAGCTCAGGAATATGAAGGTAATGGTATAAGTCTGATCGCTCACACCTCTGTAGCTCAGGAATATGAAGGTAATGGTATAAGTCTGATCGCTCACACCTTTGTAGTTCAGAAATATGAAGGTAATGGTATAAGTCTGATCGCTCACACCTCTGTAGCTCAGGAATATGAAGGTAATGGTATAAGTCTGATCGCTCACACCTCTGTAGCTCAGGAATATGAAGGTAATGGTATAAGTCTGATCGCTCACACCTTTGTAGCTCAGAAATATGAAGGTAATGGTATAAGTCTGATCGCTCACACCTTTGTAGTTCAGAAATATGAAGGTAATGGTATAAGTCTGATCGCTCACACCTCTGTAGCTCAGGAATATGAAGGTAATGGTATAAGTCTGATCGCTCACACCTTTGTAGTTCAGAAATATGAAGGTAATGGTATAAGTCTGATCGCTGACACCTCTGTAGCTCAGGAATATGAAGGTAATGGAATAAGTCTGATCGCTCACACCTCTGTAGCTCAGAAATATGAAGGTAAAAGTAAAACCCCATTTATAACAGTCTATGTACTGTATGTTCTTCCCTGTCTGTAATCACTATGGAATATGATGGTGCTTTATGAATAAATAAATAAATAAAAATAAATAATGATATAGGTCTGATCACTCACACCTCTGTGGGTCAAGAATATAAAAAATTATTGTACATCTGATCGATCACATCTATGTGGCTCTGAGATATAAAATGATTGTATAGGTCTGGTTGATCACAGCTCTGTAGCTCAGCAATATAAAGATAATGGAATAAATCTGTTCGATCAAACCTCTGCAGCTCAGGAATATAAAATCCTTGTATAGGTTTATTCGATCACACCTCTGCAGGTCAGGGATATAAAATGATTGTATATCTGATCAATCACACCTCTGCAGGTCAGGGATATAAAATGATTGTATATCTCACTGATCACACCTCTGTATCTGAGTAACATGAAGCTATACTGTAGGTATGATGGATGGCTAGAGCAGTGTGGCTTCGGGTCCTCCATGTCCCGGCATCCTGCTATCACTGGAGCACGGATGCTGCAGAGTCCCGGCATGCCTTGCTGTCAGGGGCTGTCATGGCACGCTGGGACTTGTAGTACGCCAATATATATATATATATATTATATATATATATATATATATAGCGACCTCCTCCTTCTTACCTTCGGATAACTCGAGCTCCAGCTCGGCCAGGCTCTCCCGGATCTCCACCGGCAGTGTCTCCAGAATGGTACATCCCGCTCTCTCCGCCATGCCGGGCTGTGTGTCATGCGAGCTCCCAGCAGCAGGCAGCCGGCATAGCCCCCGCACGGTGCCAGGGCCACAGCGTCTGTGTGTCTCCCGTGCAGCTCAGGCCTCGCCTCTCTCTTCCCTTCCTCAGCTGCCAACCCCGCAGGACCGGGCTGGCGCGGGGACGCGCTTGGGAGCGGCCCGGGAGCGCGCTTAGAAGGGGTGTGTGATTGTTATGGGAGCGGGGAGTCTGCCTAGTAACAGTGCACAGTGGCGTCTCGCTCGTCATTCATTCACAAGCACATTGGACACGCCCACCGTGCGCGTTCTAGTCTACGAGCCGGCATCCAGAAAGCCACGCCCACTCGCCACTCGTTGGCTATAACATAAGACGCCTGAACGTGATTGGACGTCGGAGGCCGCACCTTTACACGTGCTGGGCATTCACCATGGGCGGAATGAATGGGCGAGCGGTGCGGCATTTACCAGGCTGCTGCCGGGGAGCATAGGAGCAGGATTATTAGAGGCTTTATTATTAGAGCAACCAATCGCATGGCCGACTAGGAGGCACGTCACCCTACTATGGAAGATGTCACCCGGCACACCCGCTATTTTTAGCATTTCTTTCATTTTACTGGTTTACAACTGCGCTCAAGCATCACTCGCCTGCCATAGCTGATGCCGGTGACCCTGGCTGGGCATGCGCACTGCGGCAACCACAAGAAGGAAACATGTAGCCACTATGTAACATCTCCTCCATCCTTGTTCTTCTGTAGATGAGGCTACTCACCCCGCTCAGGCTCGGACTGGCCCACAGCATTACCATTGAAACCCCAGTGGGCCCCTTGGAGGGCCTTTATCACCAAGATCTGAGCTATGTAGAGCTTATTTTGGTATCCCAAGTATATATATATATATATATATGTATATATATATATATATTACACACACCAGTTTGGTATGTTTCTGTGCATGATCCCTTAAAGTGGACCAAAACCCAGGGTAGTCAAAAGCTGTGTGAACCCCCCCCCCCCCCCCAGATCGCCGCAGCAACTCACCTTATCCTGGTCCCACTGCGCATCGAAGGGCAGCGGCTCTGATGGCTGCATCCTCCACCTTCCTCTAACAGGAAGTATGCCCATGCACAGGGCCAGCTCCAGGTTTTCATGGGCCCTTGGGCGGCATGGTCTCAGTGGGCCCCTCTGTGGTGAAGAGTCACATCACAGAGGGATGTCCCTAATCTGGATGCCCCCTAAGGATCATGCTGTTTGGACCAAAACTCTAGTTTTGGTCTACTTTAAAACGCACTAAACCCCTTTAAACCTGACCTCGGAGTCTAAACGAATCTAGATCCTCCTGATTTTGGATGCCCCTGTGTGTGACCCCCCCCCCCCTTTACTCATTACTTTCCTCGATCTGGTGAATGCACTGTGGGGTCGCCAGTTTGAGTTAACGGCCAAACCAGGGGGGTTCTTTTACAAACAGGGGCATCCCAAATTGAGATCCCCCTGTAAAGCGGACCAAAACTCAGGAGTGGAATTGCTTGCATAGTGGGTATGCCAGCGATCCCAGGAGGCTTCTCACAGTAGGGTATCACAGATTAGGATGCTCCAGGGATAGGAAGTCAGCTGGGGTGGGCAACTTAAAAGCAGAACAAAACCCAGCACCTCCCCTGGAATCTAAATCGAGATGCCCCGTTGTGTGGAACCCCACCATTCAAGGATATGTAGGCACCAGCTGTGGTGCACACCCCAAAGACCAGCCCTGTCAGTGGGCCCCCGGCAGCTGCCCTGCCTTGCTGGGTGCTGACGCCAACCCTGCCCGCGCAGGTCATTCACAAATGCCTGGCGCGGGTATGTGCACTGCTACAGGGAAACGGAGGATGCGGCCGTCAGAGCTGCTGCTCTTGGACGCGCCGTGGGACTGGGATAAGATCAGTTGCTGGGGCGATAGGGGGGGGGTATCACACAGCGGGGAACCACCGGGTAAAGAACCAAAACCCAGGATAGTCAAAATCCTGGGTTTTGGTCCACTTTAAAGTGATATTTCAGGCATAGCCACATTTTTTCAGGCTAGGCACTGTCCTAAAAGGTTTTCCACTTTTAAACTGGACCAAAACCCAGCTCGATCTGCCCAGGATCGATTCCCTCCCTCCAGGGCATTCAAAATTGGGATGCCCCGCTGTGGGAACCTCCCCAGGTCGCCCCGTTCACTTACCTTACTTCCTGGTCCAATGGTGCATGCGTGAGCCGCATCCCTGCTATCTCCCTAGCAGGGCACGTGCACTCCTGAGGGATGCCAAATGGCTGGCGCGCGCACGCTACCCGTTAGAGGGAAGCGGGGGCTGCGGCCACCAGCGCATGTGGAGCCGCTGGCCTTAGAACCAACCCCCCCCCCCCCCCAAGCACACTGATTAGACAAGCGGCCACGCATGGGCCATAGGACCGAGAAGAGGTGAGTTTCTTCTGGCAATCTTGAGTTTCATACAGCAGGAATGGACCAAAACCTGGGATAGTCCACATGCTCTTCTGAAGCAAGTGGGCATGGTGTGTTGCTGCCTAATAATCAGCATAATGGGTGGAGTAGAGCTGAGAGCCAGAGTTCTTGCTATGAGGATGCTGGATGTGGAGGGAGGAGTTAGCTAGGCTTGAATGACAGCTCTGAGAGGACCATTCAAACCAATCAATATAGAGGGGGGATCATTATCTAGACCAGCTCCTCAAGCTAGTATTGGTTGCCCACATCCGCAGGGTGGTGCTGGAGGGGCAGATGAGAATGTATAGTTCCTCTAACACGGCGCAGAGCTGGGAGATGGCAGAGCAATGGAGGCATGCCTTTATTTTTTTTTTAACCTTTTGCCTGAAAAATCCCTTTAATAAGTACAGTACTACTTGCATCTAAGTATGGGGTGGACCCCAGATACTCCAGTCTGACACCATCCCCGCTTTTCAATTAGTAATACCCCTTAGGTTAAAAATCTTTATGAAGGCCAAAATCTGGCAGAATTATTCACCTGGCCCTGGTCTCCCATGTGACCACTGGTATCCAATGTGTTTTGCCAGATGCACACAGCATATAGATGTCCACCCAGTAAATCTGACTGGTGGGGAAGGGGATGCCCGAGATATAGATGCTACAGCCCAGGGAAGTTAGAGTCCCAAATCAGGCTGAATTGCTCCTTTTTAAGGATGGAGCTGTCCGGCTGTGGAGCAAATTATCAGCTTCCTAAATGTTGATTAAAGATCCAATTTATGAAAAGCCCAAACCATTAAAAAACTATTCCCCAGCATCTAAAATTATATATTTTAAACCGGACCTTCACCCTATCTTATATGCTTTTCCCATCCTGTACATAGCTTGCCCACATTCAGAATCATCCTACCTGCATTTACTGAGCCTATAAAGTGAACCAAAACCCAGGATTTTGACTATCCTGGGTTTTGGTCCTTGCCCCCGGTGCCCCCTGTGTGAAACCCCCCCCGGGTCGTCTGAGCAAACTAACCTCTTCCCGATCCTACGACGCATGCACTCGTCCAAGCAGCGCGCTCGGATCCGCTCGAGCCCCTTCATCCAGGAGCTTGTCTAATACGAGGGGATCATACCCTCTAACAGAGCATGCTTGTGCTGGCCATTCACAAATGCCTGGCATAGCAGGGATGCAGCGAACTGGGGGGGATGGTTCAAACAGCGGGGCACCCCCCGATCAGGGTGCCGGGGAAGTGAGTATTTTAGACGTTGGGAGAATAGTTCAAGGGTTTGGGCTTTTCATTAAATTTTTAGTCACTTATTATTCTTTCCCCCACTGGGCTGCAACTCTGTTCAGGACTCTAGGATACGGGGTCCACCACTCTGCTTCAGAAGCATCACATACTGATGAGAGGAGGAGGGGGAGGGGGAAGTGCAGGGGCAGGTTATAGTTGTGCTTTGCAGACAGAGCAGAAATGGGGTCAGGAAAAGGACCGCAATCCCACAATGCAGAGAGGCATAGTCAGAAGGCACTTCCTGTCTGCAGGCAGCCTGAGACTACATGTGCCTAAATTTCCACTTTAATATGCATGGCTAAATATGCTGATTGGAGGAAAGCCGACAGATGCTCAGTGGGATCGCAGAATAGGTAAGAATCCCAGCCTTTTGCCTGCCACAACTAAATGGCTTTGCAGGGAGGTACCCAGCCAAAGGGAGCCAAGTGATGCCATGCGGCACTTGCAAGAGTGACTAGAATTCCCTGCAGCTTGGTCTAGCCACAGCGTGGACTCGAGGAGAGGTAAGTGATCTCAGCGAACAGTGGGGGCCCAAAATCCAAGATAGTAAAAATTCCCAAACATGCATGTGCGCACTTCCAAAGTGGCATGGGAGAGAGGAGGTGGTAGGGCAGCAGACGCAGCTCTCTCCTGGCGTTGGCCGGGGGAAAGAGGAGGGGGTGGGGCGGCAACGCTCTGCACTGACAGCCATGTGAAGCTGGAGGAGAAGGAAGGAGG
Source organism: Gastrophryne carolinensis (assembly GCA_027917425.1). Classification (NCBI taxonomy): domain Eukaryota; kingdom Metazoa; phylum Chordata; class Amphibia; order Anura; family Microhylidae; genus Gastrophryne; species Gastrophryne carolinensis. The sequence goes on from CM051240.1 coordinate 187,994,652, forward strand.
GACGTGAAGGAGACCAGCAATTCTGTCCCGCTGAGCTGATTGGAGGAACGGGAGGGGTATGTCAATAGGTAAACCCCGATATCTTCATTTATTTATTCAATTTTAAAACGGAAAACAGTTTAGGACAGTGCCAAATGCAGCCCAATGCAATGGTGTTACTGCCTACTCACTTCAGGTGCGGGGCCTTTTTACCTGGAAGGTGTAAATGGTAACTGCAACGTCTTTCTATATTACAAAGTGTCTGCTGGAACCAAATTTGTCACGTAGGAAATTGCCAGCTAAGTGTGGCCACAATAAGCAACTTGTCTTTGAGGCAAAAAGGTGCCCCAACATCGCCATCTAGTGTTATGCAAAGAAACAGCACATACTACAAAAAAACCCAGGTATTTCACCATCCTTTTTCTCCTGCTGCCTACAATGGGATCTGCATTTGGGATGCCCCACTATGTTTGATAGCTAGGGATCCATTCAGCGTTTCTAAGCCACTCTGGCAGCATAGTAAAGCCGAATAGAGCGCAAGACTTTGGGTGCTCCACTTTGGCTGTCCATACCTGTACCAGCTAATCAGAAATGCCTGGTGTGAGGATCAGCCTGAGGGATGCCACTGCAGCCCACGTGGGAACATGTGAGGCAAGTATACTAGACATTCCCAGAAGATGTCACACAGTAGGGAAAGGAAATTGACCAAAGGCCTTTGTTTCTCTTTAAAGTGGAACAAAACCCACTGTGGACGGCCCTAGAATCTAGAAGACGCACAGCAAACCGCTCTGATTGGACGAGTGCATGTGCTGTAGGACTAGGAAAAGGCACGTTTGTATGGGCATTCTGGGGAGTTTTACACAGCGGAGGAACCTCAACTTGGGCTGCCCCTGGGGCATGGAATTAGGCACCTGAGTAAGTCAAAATCTGCTTTAATTTAAAAATAAGGCTCTACTTCTATTAAATGTGCACAAAAAGTTCCAACTTTGTAGTGGGTTGCACTGTTAGCCTCAGATAGTAGTGGAAAAGATTTGGCAGTACCTTTTGTATGGATGTTAAGGTGAGCATTACAGTTCTTTTCCTCAAACATGATAAAAGAAAGCTGAATAAAGTGCCTTCTATGTATCCCATTGGGATGACCTCCCAGGGGTGTTTATCACAGCTGCAGAATGAGAAGCAGAACATATGTCTTGTGATCAAGGTAAAGCTCTGTAATCTGGGTTGCCTCTACCTCCTTATAACCAAATCTTTTTTTTTCTTTTTGCCCAATAAAGTCCCTATTAGGAACACTGGCTTCAACATATTTTACTTAGAAGAGCAATCAATCACTTTTTGTGGCCGGCTCCTCTGATCCAGGTTGGAATGGTTTGGATACCAGGTTACATATCAACCCTGGTTCTGTGTGCTCAGGTCAGTGGTCCCATTACTTTCAATTCTGTATGTATTTTGTATTGTCTCCAGTTTTATTTCTGAATTAAAATAACAGCAGTCTTTGATGGTCATGGCACACATTCCACCCACCAGTCAAAGATGGAGCCTGCAAGGGCTGGACTGAGCAAAGTTTATTTCTAATGCAGAAATTGTGTTTGGTGACAGAATAGCAGGCCCATGGATAAGTTGGGGCTACAGTAATGCATAAGGCTCTGTTCACACCTCTCAATTGCAATAAGAGCAGGCATTTTGAAGTATGCCAGAGGTGTATTGTATCAAAACTACTGCGCTTTTGGTGAGTTGGCAATGCATTTTCTTGCGTTTTTAAAAAGAAAAAACAAATACAATTCTGTGATTACTCACCTGTAGAATTGATATTATGAGTATACAGTACGTCCTGCTCCAGATAAGAATCATTACACTTGGGTATTACTCCGCCAGATGGCGCTGGACTGCAGAGACCGCGAAAATTGACTCCTCTCGGGACCTCCCACAAATCCCCAGCATTGAAAAGCAGTTAACGAGAAGCCGGGAGAAAGATAACAGAATCAACCCTTAACAATGATAACAATCACCATACAGGGGATCCAAGGATAATGCAAAAAACAAGGGTGGGGTGGAGCAGGACGTACTGTATACTCATAATTCTACAGGTGAGTAATCACAGAACTGTATTATTCTTAGTATACAGTACGTCCTGCTCCAGATAAGAATCATTACACTTGGGACATCCAATAGCAGTGTCCATAAAATAGGGTGGGATCCCCAAAGGTAACAGACAGGTCAGACCACTGCCACCTGCAGAGCTTTGCAGCCAAAAGCAGCATCAGCTGAGGCCCTAACATCAACCTTGTAAAACTTTGAAAAGGTATGAACAGAAGACCAAGTAGAGGCCTTGCAAACTTGTTCAACAGAAGCCTGGTGCTGAAAAGCCCAAGAGGCACCAATAGCACGAGTAGAATGAGCAGTAAGGCGGAAGGGAGGATTCTTCCCCTTAGCAGTGTAGGCCTGAATTACAGCCCGATGGATCCACTTGCTGATAGTAGATTTGGCAGATTTGACAGGAGCCTTCCTAGGACCAGAGGGAACCACAAAAAGAGCATCAGTTTTTCTGAAAGGTGCAGTAGCCACCAGATAATACTTCAGATTCCTAACCACATCCAAGGAATGCAACACTCGCTCCTTAGCGTTACAAGGATTAGGGCACAAGGAAGGAAGAACAATGTCCTGATTCAGATGAAAAGCAGACACAACCTTAGGCAGAAAGTCTGGCTTGAAGCGAAACACCACCTTGTCCTGGTGTCTCTCAAAGTAGGGGGGCTGGATGGAAAGCGCCGCCAACTCAGAAACACGCCTAACAGAAGTGATAGCCACCAAAAAGACAACCTTGAGAGTAAGACTGGCCAGGGCAGCATCCTGCACAGGTTCAAACGGAGCACCCTGCAAGGCAGACAAGACCAAGTTCAAATCCCAGACAGGCAACATAGGTTTACGTGGGGGACGCATATGAGTAAACCCCTGGAAAAAAGTCCTAATCAGAGGATGCTGGGCAAAGGACTTCTGGAAGAAAACAGCCAGGGCAGAGACATGACCCTTCAGAGTACTGAGTTGGAGCCCCAGCTCTAACCCATGCTGCAGGAACTCCAGGATCCTGGGAATAGAGAACACACGACAGGGAAGAGACCTAGACTCACACCAGTCAATGTAGGCACGCCAAACCCTATAGTAAATGGAAGAAGAAGACTTCTTTCTAGCCTTTATCATGGTATCAACAACAGAGGAAGACAGCCCCTTCTTCATCAAGATAGAAGTTTCAGCAGCCAAGCCGTCAAAGCCAGCATTTGTAAATTGGGATGGCGTAAGTGACCCTGAGTGAGCAGGTCTGGCACCCTGGGCAGAACATACTGATCTACTGCCAGCTGCACCACGTCTGCGAACCACACTCTTCTTGGCCACCAGGATTGCTGGCACCCCCTCCTGAGCTATTTTGCACAGAACTCTGCCCAACAGAGGAAATGGGGGAAAGACATACAGAAGCTGAAAGCCCCGCCATGACATTGCTAGTGCATCCGTGGCCAAGGCCAGAGGATCCTGGGACAGGGAGACAAAGGCCGGGAGCTTGTGGTTGTGACGGGACGCAAACAGATCCACATCTGGTTGACCCCCAACGGTGACAGAGACTGAAACACCCTGCCGCAGAGGGACCATTCTCCCAGGCGAGAGGTCCCCCTGCTCAGAGAGTCTGCCTGCAGATTCTCCACCCCCGGAATGTATACAGCTGATATGCAGGGGACATTCTCCTCCGCCCAGGCCAGAATCAGAGACACTTCCTTGAGGGCCCCCTTGCTCTGGGTCCCTCCCTGATGATTGATGTAGGCAACCGCCATCTGGTTGTCCGAGCGCACCTGAACAGAACGGCCCCACAGGTGTAGGGTCAAGTGAGCCCGAACCAACCTGATCGCTCTCAGCTCCAGAACGTTGATAGGTGTGTGGGCCTCCCGAGGGCCCCACCGCCCTTGGAACTGGAGGGACTTCCAGAAGTCCCCCCAACCCGTCAGACTGGCATCCGTGGCGACCGTGTCCCAGCAGGGGGCCAGAAAGGATCTGCCCACCAACAGGTTCTTGGAGTCCAGCCACCACGAGAGGGACCGCCTGACTAGGGGAGACAGCACAAGGAACTGGTCCAGGGACGCAGGATCCTTGTCCCATACTGACAAGAGGTGGAGTTGCAGAGGCCTCATGTGAAACTGGGCATAAGGGACCGCCTCGAAGCACGACACCATCAGGCCCACCAGCTGCATTCCCTGCCTGATGGAGGGATGAGGGCAAGATAGCAGGAACTGAACCTGGGCTAGCAGACTGTCCACCTTCTGCTGAGGAAGAAAAATCCTTGCCTGAACTGTATCCAGATTCATTCCCAGGAAAGGAGTCACCAAGGAGGGAGGACTTGGGGACGGTTGATCACCCAGCCAAATGACTACAGCGTGGACACTACCAGCTGAGTATCCCGCTCTGCCTGTTGAAGGAACTGAGAAGTGATGAGAATGTTGTCTAAATAGGGCAGCATGCGAATGCCCGAGACCTGAGCAGAGACATCACTCCTGCCAGCACCTTGGTGAACACTGGGAGCCGAAGTGAGACCGAAGGGCAATGCCACAAATTGGTAGTGCTGATCCTCCAGAGCGAACCTGAGGAATCTTTGATGACCTGGAAAGACAGGAATATGAAGGTAAGCATCCTTGATGTCCACAGAGGTCATGAAGTCCCCTAGACGCAGGGAACTGATGGCAGAGCGCATAGTTTCCAGGCAAAAGTGCCTGCACCTGACAAATTTGTTGAGGATCTTCAAATCCAGGATGGGCCTGACGGACCCATCTCTTGGAATAGAAACCCTTGCCCCTTTCTCATAAGGGGACCTGACAAATGACCCCCAGCTCCAAAAGGCTTTGCACCGCCAGAACTAGAGCCTGAGCTGACATAGGGTCCTGAGAGATCCGGAATCTGATGAATCTTGGGGGCAGCAAACTATCTTGTAACCGGAGAACACTACCTCCTGAATCCACCGGTCTGAGACATGAAGCCTCCAAACATGAGCAAAATGCTGAAGCTGCCCCCCCACCCCTGAGGGGGCTTGGGAGAAGACTTGGAGCCCCAGGAAGAGCCAGGGCGTCCACATCCTCTGCCCCTACCCCAGAAATCTCCCCGGGCCCCAGTAAGGGAGACCCCCCCCCCCCTGTCTGGCTCCACGGTAGGGGGAGGAAAAGGAGCCCTGACCCCGAAAGGGCCGAGACTGCCGCCTGCGTTGGGGTAACCTACCTCCCTTAGCAAACAGGTCCAGGCGGTCTCCAAACAGGCGTAGTCCCTTAAAGGGGAAACCAGTGAGAGCCTTCTTGGCAGCGTTGTCAGCAGCCCACTGGCGCAGCCATACCGAGTGGCATATAGCCACCACAAGGCCAGAGGTTCTGCCACACATCCTAATGGTATCATCCAAGGCAGAGAGGACATAAGTCACAAAAATACAATTCTGTGAAATACTCACCTGTAGAATTGGTATTATATGTATACAGTACGTCCTGCTCCAGATAGATTACTTACACTTGGGTTATCCTCCGCCAGATGGCGCTGCACTGCAGAGACATGTAAAACAGGCTCCTCCCGGCCCCTCAAATACCCGGGACCTCCCACAAATCCCCAGCATTGAAAAGCAGTGAACAAGAAGCCGGGAGAATTTAACCACCCAAACTGGTAACTATAACAATGATAACAGTCACCATACAGGGGATCCAGAAAAAAGCAAAACCAAGCGTGGGGTGGAGCAGGACGTACTGTATACATATAATACCAATTCTACAGGTGAGTATTTCACAGAATTGTATTATTCTAAGTATACAGTACGTCCTGCTCCAGATAGATTACTTACACTTGGGACATCCAATAGCAGTGTCCATAAAGTAGGGTGGGATCCCCAGCAAAAAAGGTAACAGCAGACAGTTTAAACCACTGCCGCCTGCAAAAACTTTTCGGCCAAAAACAGCATGAGCTGTTCAACCTTGTAAAACTTAGAAAAGGTATGAACAGAAGACCAAGTAGCGGCCTTGCAAACTTGTTCAACAGAAGCCTGGTGCTGGAAGGCCCAAGAGGCACCAATAGCACGAGCAGAATGGCGAAAGGGAGGACTCTTCCCCTTAGCAAAAATAGGCCTGAATCACGGCCTGACGGATCCATTTGCTAATAATAGACTTGGCAGTAGCCAAAACCTGCCTGGGCCCAGAAGGGACCACAAAAAAGCATCAGTTTTCCTGAAGGACGCAGTGACCACCAGGTAATACTTCAAACACCTGACCACATCCAAGGAATGCAAAACCCTCTCCTTAGTGTAGCTAGGATTCAATGAAAGGCAGACATCTGGCTTAAAGCAGAACACCACTTGTCCTGGTGTCTTCCCCAAGTATGGGGCTGAATAGAAAGAGCCACCAACTCAGACACACACCTGACCGAAGTAATGGCTAGGGACAGCCGAGAGACAGCCTTGAGGGTAAGAACAGCCATAGCAGCATCCTGCATTGGTTCAAAGGGAGCACCCTGCAAGGCAGAAAAACCAAGTTCAAATCCCAAACAGGGACCACAGGTTTACGTGGGGAACGCACATGAGTGACCCCCTGGAAGAAAGGTCTTAATCAAAAAATGCTGAGTAAAAGAAAGAAAACAGACAGGGCAGAAAGAAGTTTTCTTCCTAGCCTTCACCATAGTATCAACCACCGAGGCGGACAAGCCTATTTCCATCAAGATAGAGGTTTCAGCAGCCAGGCCGTCAAAGCCAGAGTTTGTAAATTGGGATGGCGTAAGGGACCCTGAGTGAGCAGATCTGGTACCCCTGGCACAACGTGCTGGCCTACTGCCATCTGCACCACGTCTGTGAACACACCCTTCTTGGCCGCCTGGGGGCCACCAGAATTGCTGGCACCCCCTCCAGAGCAATCTTGCGCAGAACCCTGCACAACAGGGGGAATGGAGGAAGGACATACAGGAACTAAATGACCTGCCATGACAGTGCTAAAGCATCCGTGGTCAAGGCCAGAGGAACCTAAGATAGGGAGACAAAGGCCGGGAGCTTGTGATTGTGACGGGACGCCAACAGATCCACACCTGATTGGGCCCAACGGAGTCACAGAGATTGGAACACCCTGTTGCAGAGGGACCATTCTTTCTGGCGAGAGGTCCCCCTGCTCAGAAGGTCTGCCAGCAGATTTTCCACCCCCGGAATGTACATCGCTGATATGCAGGAAACATTGGCCTCCACCCAGGTCAGAATCAGAGACACTTCCTGGAGGGCCCTCTTGCTGACATTGATAGATGTGTGGGTCACCTGAGGGCCCCACCTCCCCTGTAACCGCAGGGACTTCCAGAAACCCCCCCCAACCTGATAGACTGGCATCCGTGGTGACCGTCTCCCAGGAAGGGGCAAGAAAGGATCTGTCTCCCAACAGGTTCCTTGAGTCCATCCACCACAAGAGGGACCTCCTGACCGGGAAGGGGGGGGGGGAAGCACACAGACCCTGTCCAGGGACGCTAGGTCCTTGTCCCATACAGACAATAGGTGAAGTTGCAGAGGCCTCAAGTGGAACTGAGCATAAGGGATCGCTTCGAAGCACGCCACTATCAGGCCCACCAGCTGCATCCCCTGCCTGATGGAGGGATAGGGACAAGCTAGGAGGGACTGAGCCTGTGCCATCAGACTGTCCACCTTCTGCTGAGGAAGGAAGATCCTTGCCTGAACTGTATCCAGATTCATTCCTAGGAATGGAGTTACCAAGGAAGGGGACAGTGAGGACCTGGAGTGGTTGATCACCCATCCAAATGACTCCAGAATGGGCACCACCAGCTGATTATCCAACTCTGCCTGATGTAGAGACTGGGAAGGGAAGAGGATGTCGTCCAGATAGGGAAGCACGCCAACACCCTGACATCTGAGTAGAGACATCACTCCAGCCAACACCTTGGTGAACACCCTGGGAGTTGAAGTGAGGCCGAAGGGCAAGGCCACAAACTGGTAATGTTGATCCATCAGAGCGAACCTGAGGAACCTTTGATGACCTGGTAACACAGGAATATGAAGGTAAGCATCTTTGATGACCACAGAAGTCATGAAATCCCCTTGGCACAGGGAACTTATGGCAGAGCGCAGAGTCTCCATGCGAAAGCACCTGCCCTTGACAAAAAATGTGTTAATAATCTTTAAGCCCAGGATGAACCTGACAGAACCATCCTTTTTGGGTACTGTGAATAGGTTGGAATAAAAGCCCTTGCCTTTTTCTCTTAAAGGCACCTGGCAGATGACCCCCCCCCCCCCCCCCAGCTCCAGGAGGCCTTGCACTGCTTGCACTAGCTCCTGAACTGACACAGGGTCCTGGGGAATCCGGGACCTGATGAATCTTGGAGAGGGATCGGCGCAAACTCCAACTTGTAACCGGAGGACACTACCTCCTGAATTCACCGGTCTGAAGAAATCTCCTCGGGAAGGATACCCCCCCTTCCCTGTCTTGCATCACGGTAAGGGGAGGAGAAGGAACCCTGACCCCTAAAGGGCCGAGGTTGCCACCAGCGCCGGGTCCCTCCCTGATGATTGATGTAGGCAACCGCCGTCTTGTTGTCTGAGCGCACCTGTACCGCCAGACCCTTCAGGTGGTGAGTCAACCGCTCCAGTACCAACCTGACTGCCCGTAACTCCAGAATGTTGATGGGTAAGTGGGCCTCCTGAGGGCCCCACCTCCCCTGGAAGCGCAGGGATCTCCGTTGTCCGTTGTGACCGTCTCCCAGGAGGGGGCCAGAAAAGACCTGCCCCTTGTCAAGTTCCTGTGGTCCAGCCACCACGCAAGGGACTGTTTGATTGAGAGGGGGGGGGGGGGGGGGGGGGGGGAGTACACAGACCCCGTCCAAGGACGCAGAGTTCTTGTCCCACACTGACAGAAGATGAAGCTGTAGAGGCCTCAAATGGAACTGGGCAAAGGGCACCGCCTCGAAGCTCACCACCATCAGGCCCACCAGCTGAATTCCCTGCCTGATGGAGGGCTGGGGGCACGAAAGCAGGAACCTTGCCTGCGCCATCAGAGCTTCCACCTTCTGTTGAGGAAGAAATTCGTGACTGAACCGTATCCAGAATCATTCCCAGGAACGAAGTCACCAAGGAGGGGGACAGAGAGGACTTGGGGTAATTGATCACCCAGCCAAAGGACTCCAGGGTGGACACTACCAGCTGAGTGTCCAACTCTGCCTGCCGCAGAGACCGAGAGGTGATGAGTATATCGTCCAGGTAGGGTAGCACTCGTATGCCCCTCAACCTTATCAATGACATCACCCCTGCCAGCACCTTGGTGAACACCCGGGGAGCCGAAGTGAGGCCGAATGGCAAAGCCACAAATTGATAATGCCGGTCTTCCAGAGAAACTTTTGGTGGCCTGGGAACACTGGGACATGAAGGTAAGCGTCCTTGATGTCTACGGACGTCATAAAGTCCCCTGAGCGCAGAGAGTCGATGGCCGAGCGCAGAGTTTCCATGTGAAAGTGCCTGTTATTGACAAACTTGTTGAGGATTTTTAAATCCAGAATGGGCCTGACTGACCCATCTTTCTTGGGTATTGTGAAAAGGTTGGAGTAGAACCCCGTGCCCCTGTCTCTTAAGGGGACCTTGCAAATGACCCCTAGATCCAGGAGACCCTGTACGGCCAGCAACAAGACCTGAGCTGAAGCCGGGTCCTGTGGGATCCGAGACCCTAGGAATCTGGTTGGGGGGGCCTTACAGCAAACTATCTTGTAGCCGGAGGACACTACCTCCTGAATCCAACGGTCTGAGACATGGTGTCTCCAGATATGCTCGAAGTGCTGCAGACGTCCCCCCACCCTGACGGGCGAGGGTGCCCCTTCACGTCTGAGGGGTCTTGGGAGGGGCCTTGGACCCCCAAGAGGAACCAGGACGGCGTCCTCTGTTCCTGTGCCAGGAGTCTGCGCGGGACCCAGCGAAGGACACCCCTTTCCCCTGTTTAGCCCCACGGTAGGGGGTTGAAAGGGTGCCCTGGCCCCAAAAGGGCAGAGTCTGCCGCCTGCCTGGGGTAACTTTCCTCCTTTGGCGAAGAGGTCTAGTCGGTCCCCAAACAGGCATAGCCCCTTAAATGGGAGCCCGGTAAGGGCTTTCTTAGTAGCATTGTCAGCAGCCCACTGGCGCAACCAAACCGCGCGGCGTACAACCACCGCAAGGGCAGAAGACCTGGCACACATCGTCCGATGCAGACAGGATAAAGTTCACAAACACATCACAGTGAGACAGTGCATTGATAATATCAGGAGGCAGCTCATCAGGGCCGTCGAGTGCATTCCTGACCATGGCCCTAAGCACCACTGCCGTAATGGCCAAGGCACAAACCGGGCGCAGAGCCGCTCCCCCAAATGTAAAGGCATGGCATGCCAGTTGGTAAATACGCCGGTCCTCAGAGTCCCGCAGTGTAGTGGTGTCAGGGGAGTGCCTTATAGAGGTGTTGGACAACCCTAAAATAGGAGCATCGATCTCGGGGGGCGATAACCAGCACTTAACCATGTCAGCAGGGAAGGGGTACTTCCTGTCCAAACTCTTAGGGATCCCGGGAAGTCTACTGGGATGTTCCCATTCTTTAAGCACGAGGTTATTGAAATGGGTTTGCTCGGGAAATTCCAAACAAGCCTTAGCAGTATGAAAAAGCTCACCCCTTTGCCTGGGAGCCGCAACAGGGGGAGAAATTGACAAAACCTCAAAAATCTGGGCCAACAGCCTGTCAGTATCATCCGGGGTCCAATGCTCGGACCCAGATTCGTCATGGCCCCTTGACTTATCGTCAGATGACCCAGAATCAGAAAAAAGCTCCCCTTCGTCCGAAGGGGTACATCCATAAGCATGCAACAGCTCATCAGAGTCAGGGGTTAAATGCCGCTTCTTTGAGGTGGCCTTACACGTTAGCGAACTAGCAAGCAACTTTTCAACACTGGCCAGTCTAGTAGCCATATCAGGATGAGAATCCCCACTAGTATTGGGGGAGGCTTGGGGGAGTGGGTGAAGTGAGGCGAGGTGCAGGCCCAGCCTCAGAAGAGACGAGAAGAACCGATAGCGCCTGCTGTGCACAAGGAATGCAGACCCGTGCATTGTCACCGCTGCCAGGTAAGACCCCACAAGCTACACACAGCCGGGCTTGTCTCCCGAAAGAACCCCGGTCACAATATCCTGGGATGCCTCCATATGGTGATTAATCGGCGCAATAGGCCAGTAGGGATTAACGCTGCAAGCTACCCTGGATGCCCCAATAACCCGCGGGGAAGTGGGAATAAAAATACCATTTTGTGAATACTCACCTGTAAAATGGGTATTATAAGTATGTCACACACCCCGCTTCAACTTTAATAATTACACTTGGGTTAACCCACCTGCAGGTGGCGATGTTGCAGAGAAGTCTTGAAAAACGAGCCCCTCCCGGGCTATAAATACCTGGGACCTCCCACTTATCTCCCAGTTTTCAAACAGCAGTAAAGACAAGGTACCAGGAAAAACCATTGGTAACCCTCAAACTGTAAACGAAGCTTCACCATATAAAGATCCAGGATACCAAAAAGGGTGGGTGAAGCGGGGTGTGTGACATACTTAGAATAATACCATTTTGTGAATACTCACCTGTAAAATGGGTATTATAAGTATGTCACACACCCCGCTTCAACTTTAATCCAAAAGCAGTGTCCACAAAGGACGGGTATCCAACAAGGCAATAATGCAAAACTCAAACCACTGCAGCCTGCAGAACTTTGCGGCCAAACACAGCATCCGCTGAAGCCCGCACATCAACCTTGTAAAACTTGGAAAAGGTGTGAACAGAAGACCAAGTAGCAGCCTTACAAACTTGTTCAACAGAAGCCTGGTGCTGAAAAGCCCAAGACGCTCCAACAGCACGAGTAGAATGAGCAGTGATACGAAAAGGAGGAACCTTCCCCTTGGCAGAATAGGCGCCAACAACAGCCTGATGAAACCACTTGCTGATAGAAGACTTAGCCGGAGCCAAACCTTTCCTAGGCCCACAAGGCACCACAAACAGAGCATCAGTCTTACGAAAAGAAGAAGTAGTAAGCAAATAGTACTTCACACAGCGTACCACATTCAAACAATGCAAAACCCTCTCCTCGTCGTTCCTAGGTTTAGGACACAAGGATGGAAGAACAACGTCCTGATTAAGGTCAAAAGCAGAAACAACCTTAGGAAGAAAGTCTGGTTTGAAACAAAAAACCAACTTGTCCTGATGTCTCTCAAAGTAAGGAGCCTGAATCGACAAGGCCGCCAACTCCGAGACACGCCGAACAGAAGTGATAGCCACCAAAAAGGCAACCTTCTGAGTCAAAGTAGAAAGAGCAATATCCTGTAAAGGCTCAAAGGGAGGACCCTGAAGAGCAGACAGAACCAGATTCAAATCCCACACGGGGAGCAAAGGTTTTCTGGGAGGTCGCACATGCGTAACCCCCTGGAAAAAAGTCTTAACCAAAGGATGAAGCGCAAAAGCCTTTTGAAAAAAAAGACAGACAGAGCAGAAGCCTGCCCTTTCAAGGTACTGGATACTGGAGACCAAAGTCCAGCCCCGATTGCAGAAAATCCAAAATTCTGGAAACAGAAAAGACCCTACAGGGCAAAGACCTAACCTCACACCAGTCAATATAAGACCTCCAAGTCCTATAGTAGATGGTAGAAGAAGACCTCTTCCTAGCACTAATAAGAGTCTGAATAACAGAATCAGAAAGCCCTTCCTCTAAGATGGCAGCCAGGCCATCAAAGCCAGCGTTGGTAAATTGGGGTAACGCAGTGGACCCTGAGTGAGCAGGTCTGGCCGAAGAGGCAGAACGAACTGATCCACCGCCAGCCGAACGATGTCTGCGAACCACACCCGCCTTGGCCACCTTGGAGCCACGAGAATGGCGGGAGCCCCTTCCAGGGCCAGTTTTTGCAACACCTTGCCTAGCATGGGAATTGGAGGAAAGAGAAAGGAACCCCAGGTCCCCCCAGCTCAGGGACATGGCATCCACTGCCAGAGGATCCTGAGAGAGCGACACGAATGTCGGAAGCTTGTAATTGTGACGAGAGGCAAACAAGTCCACCTCCGGTGTCCCCCACCGGAGACAAAGAGACCGAAACACCTTGGGTTTGAGAGACCATTCCCCCCGGCGGGAAGAGCACCTGCTCAGGGAGTCCGCCTCCGTGTTTTCCACTTCCCGGAATGTACACCGCCGAGATGCAAGGGACATGGATCTCTGCCCAGGCCAGAATCAGGGACACCTCTCTGAAGGCACCCAGAATGCGAGTCCCTCCCTGGTGATTGATGTAAGCAACCGCCGTCCGATTGTCTGACCGAACCTGAAAGCCCTGCAACTGCTGTGTCAAGTGAGACAGAACCAACCTGATGGCTCTCAGCTCCACAACATTGATGGGCAAGTGGGCCTCCTGAGGCCCCCACAGCCCCTGGAACTGAAGATCCTTCCAGAAGCCTCCCCATCCCGAAAGACTGTCCGTGGTGACAGTTTCCCAAGGAGGCGTCAGAAACGACCTGCCCCTCAAGAGATTGGCCGAGACCATCCACCACTGAAGAGACTGCCGAACCCGGGAGGACATCCGGAAGGGCAGATCCAACGACCTCGGGCACCGGTCCCAAGACGCCAACAGAAGAAGCTGAAGCGTTCTCGTGTGAAACTGAGCAAAGGGAACTGCCTCGAAGGAGGCTACCATCAACCCCACCAGTCTCATCCCTAACCGGATGGACGGGCGAGGATTGGATAGAAGAAGCTCTGCCAATTCCTGAATCAAGAGAACCTTGGAATGAGGCAGAAACACTCTGTGTTGAGAAGAATCCAGAGACATTCCCAGCAAGGACACCACCCTGGCCGGAGAGAGGGAGGACTTGGGATAGTTGATCACACAGCCGAAATCCTCCAGAGTGGACACCACTGTCCTGGTGTCCGTCGCCGACTGACTGACTGAACGAGGAAGCCATGATGAGAAGGTCGTCCAAATAAGGAACAATGCAAATCCCCTGGGCTCTGAGAAGGGCTATCACCCCTGCCAGGACCTTGGCGAACACCCTTGGAGCCGAGGTAAGGCCGAACGGAAGAGCCACAAATTGAAAATGCCGGTCTTCCACCACGAATCGGAGAAACCTTTGATGTGCCGGAAAGATAGGAACATGAAGGTAGGCCTTCCTTGATGTCTATGGAAGACATGAAGTCCCCCTGCCGAAGAGAACTGATGGCAGAGCGCAGAGTTTCCATGCGAAATTTCCGGGGACGGATAAACCTGTTGAGGATATTCAGATCCAGGATGGGACGAACCGAACCGTCTTTCTTGGGCACTGTAAAAAGATTGGAATAATATCCGAGGGAGGAACCGGACAGATGACCGCCATGTCCAGAAGATTCCCGACAGCCGCTAGGAGCCCCTGCGCACACAAGACCTGAAAAACCTTGGAGGAAGTCGGGACTCGAACTCCAGCTTGTAACCCGACGACACCACCTCCCGAATCCATCTGTCTGAGACCGCCTGGTCCCAGACCTGGGAGAAGTGTCGCAACCGTCCCCCCACCCGCAAGGGTGAGGGCGCCCCCTCATTGCTGATCGGGCTTGGCAGTGGCAGCGGGTTTGGGCTTGGAGCCCCAGGAGTGACCGAGACGGCCACGGCCTCTGCCCCTGTTCCAAGCGGCACCCCTGGTGGCCGAAGGCCGAACCCCTACCAGCTCTGGCTCCCCGAAAGGAGGGATTAAAAGAGGCCGCCCCCGAAAGGAACGGCGTAGTTTCTTGCGCTGAGGTAACTTACCTCCCTTGGCAACAGAATCCAATTTCTCACCAAACAAGCACAAACCCAAAAATACCATTTTGTGATTACTCACCTGTAAAATGGGTATTATAAGTATGTCACACACCCCACTTCAGATACTCATTATAATTACACTTGGGTAACTCACCGCTAGGTGGCGCACTTGCAGAGATCTCCAAAAACTTCAGCAAGCCCCTCCCGGTCTATATATACCTGGTACCTCTCACTAATTCCCCAGTGTTCAAAAAGCAGTAAGACAAGGTACCAGAACTAAACAAATTTAACCCTCAACCGTAAATAACAAAACTTCACCATATAAAGAACCAGGATACCAAAAGAGGGCGGGTGAAGTGGGGTGTGTGACATACTTATAATACCCATTTTACAGGTGAGTAATCACAAAATGGTATTATTCTAAGTATGTCACACACCCCACTTCAGATACTCATTATAATTACACTTGGGACATCCAACAGCAGTGTCCAAAAGAGGGCGGGTATCCAAACCAGGCAATAACGCAGATAAAACTCAAACCACTGCAGCCTGCAGAACCTTACGGCCAAAAACAGCATCCGCCGAGGCCCGAACATCAACCTTGTAAAACTTGGAAAAGGTATGAACTGAAGACCAGGTAGCAGCCTTACAAACTTGCTCAACTGAAGCCTGGTGCTGAAAAGCCCAGGACGCACCAATCGCACGAGTAGAATGCGCAGTAATACGAAAAGGGGGGTCCTTCCCCTTGGCAAAATAGGCAGCAACAATCGCCTGGCGAATCCACTTACTAATGGAAGACTTGGCCGGAGCCAAACCCTTCCTAGGACCACAAGGCACTACAAACAAAGCATCAGTCCTACGAAAAGAAGACGTGACACGCAAATAGTACCTAACAGATCGCACCACATCCAAGCAGTGCAACGCACTCTCCTTATCATTCCTAGGCCTAGGGCACAAAGAAGGAAGAACAATGTCCTGATTAAGAAGAAAAGCAGACACCACCTTAGGAAGAAAATCTGACTTGAAACGAAAGACCACTTTGTCCTGATGTTTCTCAAAATAAGGAGCCTGAATCGACAAGGCTGCCAACTCCGAAACACGCCGAACCGAAGTGATGGCCACCAAAAAGACAACCTTCTGAGTCAGAGTGGATAAGGCAATACCCTGCAAAGGCTCAAAAGGAGGAGCCTGTAACGCAGAGAGCACCAAATTCAAATCCCACACTGGGAGCAATGGCTTCCTAGGAGGCCTCAGATGCGAAACCCCCTGGAAAAAAGTCTTGACCAAGGAATGGCTAGCAAAAGACTTCTGGAAAAAAAATTGACAAGGCAGACACCTGCCCCTTCAAGGTACTCAGCTGAAGACCAGAGTCCAGCCCAGATTGAAGAAAATCCAAAATCCGAGAAATAGAAAAAACCCGGCATGGCAAAGATCTATTCTCACACCAATCAATATAAGATCTCCAGACCCTATAATAGATGGAAGAGGAAGACCTCTTCCTAGCACTAACGAGAGTCTGAATGACCGAGTCCGAAAGACCCTCCTCCTTCAAGATGGAGGTTTCAGCAGCCAAGCCGTTAAAGCCAGCGTTGGTAAACTGGGGTAACACAGTTGTCCCTGAGTGAGCAGATCTGGCCGAAGAGGCAGATCGAACTGATCCACTGCCAGACGAACGATGTCTGCGAACCACACCCGCCTTGGCCACCTTGGAGCCACGAGAATGGCGGGAACTCCTTCCTGAACTAGCTTTCGCAGCACCCTGCCTAGCATGGGAATCGGAGGAAACAGATACAGGAACCCCAGATCCTTCCAGCTCAAAGACATGGCATCCGTCGCCAGTGCCAGAGGGTCCCGAGACAGCGACACGAATGTCGGAAGCTTGTGATTGTGACGAGAGGCAAACAGATCCACCTCCGGCGTTCCCCACCGAAGACACAAGGACCGAAACACATGGGGATGGAGAGACCATTCCCCCCGGCGGGACGAGCACCGGCTCAAGAAGTCCGCCTCCGTGTTCTCCACTCCTGGAATGTACACCGCCGAAATGCAAGGGACATACGTCTCTGCCCAGACCAGAATCAGAGACACTTCCCTGAGGGCACCCAGACTGCGAGTCCCTCCTTGGTGATTGATGTAAGCAACAGCCGTCTGATTGTCCGATCGAACCTGAACAGGCAGGCCCTGTAACTGATGCGTCAAGCGAGACAGAACCAACCTGATGGCTCGCAATTCCAGAACATTGATGGGCAAGTGAGCCTCCTGAGGATCCCACAGCCCCTGAAAACTGAAGATCCTTCCAGAAACCTCCCCATCCTGACAAGCTGGCATCCGTGGTGACAGTCTCCCACCGCGGAGTCAGAAACGACCTGCCCTTCAGAAGATTGTCCGGAAACAACCACCACCGAAGAGACCGCCGAACCCGAGGAGAAATCTGGAAGGACCGATCCAACGACCGCGGGCGCCTGTCCCAAGACGCCAAAAGATGAAGCTGCAGCGTCCTCGTGTGAAACTGTGCGAAGGGAACCGCCTCGAACGAGGCCACCATCAACCCCACCAGTCTCATCCCTAGCCGAATGGACGGTCGAGGAATGGAGAGAAGACGCTGAGCCAATTCCTGAATCAAAAGAACCTTGTCCTGAGGAAGAAACACTTTGTGCTGACAAGAGTCCAAGGACATCCCCAGAAAAGTCACCACCCTGGCCGGAACCAGAGAGGACTTGGGGTAATTGATCACCCAGCCGAACCTCTCCAACATGGACACCACCGTGCTGGTATCCCCTTCCGCTTGACTGAAGGAAGGAGCCATGATGAGAAGATCGTCCAGGTAAGGAACAATGCGAATCCCCTGAGCTCTGAGCAGGGCCATCACCCCTGCCAACACCTTTGTGAACACTCTCGGGGCCGAAGTGAGGCCGAATGGGAGAGCCACAAACTGAAAATGACAATCCTCCACCACAAAGCGAAGAAACCGCTGATGTGGCGGAAAGATAGGAATGTGAAGATACGCGTCCTTGATGTCTATGGACGTCATGAAGTCCCCCTGCCGAAGCGAGCCGATCGCCGACCGCAAGGTCTCCATGCGAAACTTCCGGGGACGAATAAACCTGTTGAGACACTTCAAATCCAAGATCGGACGGAAGGACCCGTCCTTCTTGGGGACAGTGAAGAGATTGGAGTAATAACCTCTTCCCACCTCCGAAGGAGGAACCGGGCAGATGACTGCCAACATCAGAAGATTCCTCACTGCCGCCAGGAGCCCCTGCGCGGCCAAAGGATCGAGAGGCACCCGAGACCTGAGAAACCTTGGAGGAGGGCGGGACTCGAACTCCAGCTTGTAACCGGTCGACACTACCTCCCGGATCCACCTGTCCGATACCTCCAGGTCCCATACCCGGGAGAAGCATCGTAACCGTCCCCCCACCCGTACGGGTGAGGGCGCCCCCTCATTGCTGAGCGGGCTTGGCAACTGACTTGGGCTTGGCGCCCCAAGCGTGAACGGGGCGGCCACGGCCTCTACCCCTGTTCCAACCCGTGCCCCTGGAAACCGAGACGCCCGCACCTCTGCCGGCTTTGGCTCCCCTAAAGGACGGATTGAAGGAGGCCGCCCCCCGAAAGGAACGGCGAAACCTCTTGCGCTGAGGCAACCTGCCTCCCTTGGCCACAGAATCCAGCTTTTCACCAAAAAGCCTCGACCCCAAAAAAGGAAGGGCCGTGAGAGATCTTTTAGAATTAAGGTCAGCTGTCCACTGTCGCAACCACACAGAGCGACGAATAGCCACCAACAGAGCAGAAGCTCTGCCACACATCAACATGGCATCATCCTGGGCGGCCAGAACAAATTACAAAAAAGAGTCACAACGCTTAAGCGCAAGAAACTCATCACCAGAGGGATCAAGGTCCACACATAAATCCCTGACCAAAGACCTAACCGCCAAAGTCAAAAGAGCCGAAGCACAAACAGGCCTCAAAACCGAACCCGCACAAACAAAACCATGGCGGGCCAACTGATCAATCCGGCGATCTTCGCCATCCTTGAGATAAGTAGTGTCAGGAAGATGAACAGTCGCCGTATTAGACAGTCCCAAAACCGGAGCATCCACCTCGGGAGGGACCGACCACCGTTTTAGCAAGTCCGCCGGAAAGGGATATTTCCTATCCCAGCTGGGCGGAACACCAACAAGCCGTGTAGGCTGCTCCCATTGCTTAAGGACAACATCCTCAAAATGCTGTTGACTGGGAAACTCCAAACGCTGCTTGACCCCCCCAAAGAGCTGACCCCTAGGCCGAGGAGCCGCCTCGGGAGGGTCCAAATCCAGAACCTCAAACATCTGGGCTAAAATAGAAGGCGTGTCAGGAACGGGACCATCAATATGGTCCCCCTCAGCACCCAACACCTGCTGACCCACTGAAACATCCAATTCCTCCTCAAGCTCACCCTCCTCAAGAGGGCGATCCGCCCAATCCAAATCCTCAACAACCTCCTCATCAGAGTCCGGCGGAGGCGGAGATAGGTGTTTACGCTTCGCGGTAACCTTCAGAGCGGACATATCTGAAAACCGTTTCTCGAGGCTGGCCAGGCGGGCGCACACCTCAGATTGCGAATCCCCACCCGTGACAACGTCACACGGGGTCCGGAACAGGCGAGGCGAAGAGGGAGATGGCGCGGACGAAGAAGTCCCAGGCACCGGAGTGCTGGATTGACGCTCAATGTTCCGCTTTGCACATGGTATACATATAATGACATCATCCCCCGGGAGCGGAGTCCCACAACCCCCGCACAGCCTGGATTGTCCCGAAGGATCAGTTCCGGTATCCTTGGCAGCCTCCATATGGTGAATTTATGGTATTCGCGGAACCCAGGGATTTATGCAGTAAGCAACCCGGGATGCCCCCAATGATACAATCTAAGTATATATATATATATATATATTATATATATATATATATACAATCTATACTGCCCAGACCAGGGAAAAATTTAGCCAGCCACCCAAGAGGGACTATAAGGCCGAAACCCAACTAGCCAGGTATATGAGACCGGGAGAGCCCCACAGGATGGAATCCCGGAATCTGAAAGACAAAGACAAAGACAACAGTCAAAACCAGCACAACATGGCAGCAAACACACAACATAGCCAAAATACTGGGATGCCAGGGAGGGCCAGGCTTAGCAGAAAAACAGGGAGGAAAGGGGCCAAGAGCATATAGGCATGAAATAATGGCTGCAAAATACCCCACCTGCTTCTATTTTCAAAACCGGCATGCCCAAAAACCTGGCTACATACACCACCAACACCCCCGGTCGGAGGGGGGGGGGGGGGGGAAACAGAGCCCGCAATAAGGCCCAATAGCCGGCGATCCCTGCCCCACTATCCCCTATAGGAAACCGCGGAAGAGATAATAACAGAAAACCTACCTGGATCCTGCCGCAAACTAACAGACGCCACGAAATGGCGGCCAGCCAGGGAGAGAAGGAGCGAGACTCGGGGCGGGCCCAGCAAAAACGCGGGAGCCGCCAAGGCCCCGCCCCTCCTCGTCCCGCTAGTCACGGCGCGGGCCGCGCGAGCCGCGGCCCCGCCCACCTCTGAGGCAGAGCGAGCAGCGGGCGCCACATGAATGGCGCCCACGGAAACCGCCAAGGCGGACCGGCAGCGCACATGCCGCCCCGACCCGCCCGCCAATGAAGCACCGGCGAGCGCGACCGCGACCTACGGGCCGGCGGCGCAGCGCGCCTGCCGGCCCCGCCCACAGAGCGAGCAGGGGACCCTAGGCCAAAGACAGGCGCCCTGACATGGCGCACGCCCCAATACCTACAAAAAACGGGCCGGCGAGCCCGCCGCCCGCGCAGCCCCCTAAGTAAAAACACGGGGCTCAGAGAGCCCCCCAAGCACCAAGCACAAAACAGAGACAAACGGACCGCCAGACCACTCATCCCTGCCACTCATACACACAAACGTGAATAAAAGTCAAGGGCACTAAGGGCAATTAATGGGGATATAAGGGCTGGGGCATCCCACGTCCGGATCACCAACCGGAGCACCGCTATGCCCCATCATATAGGGTCGAGCGGAGGAGCTAATCTCCTAGGCACCTTAAGTGCCATCTACCCGTGCCCGGCCTACAGCCTGAGCTGGGAGGCTGCCATAGAATAAGGGGATAAACACAAAAAGAGCCGGGCAGAAATAGACCATGGGGGGGGGGCCGGGGTGATACCCCGGCTACCTGCAAGCAGGAGACTTCTCTCTTCTGTCTTGTCGCCATCTTGCAGAGACCAACACTGGGGAATTAGTGAGAGGTACCAGGTATATATAGACCGGGAGGGGCTTGCTGAAGTTTTTGGAGATCTCTGCAAGTGCGCCACCTAGCGGTGAGTTACCCAAGTGTAATTATAATGAGTATCTGAAGTGGGGTGTGTGACATACTTAGAATAAGGGAAGAGCCGTAAGCGACTTTTTAGAATTAAAATCAGCAGTCCATTGCCGCAGCCCCACCGACCGCCGGATAGCCTCCAACAAGGCCGAGGTCCTACTACACATCACCATGGCATCATCCTGAGCGGCAAGCACAAACGACAAGGACTCAACGCTTGAGAGCCACAAACTCCTCACAAGCTGGATCAAGGTCCAACAACAAATCCCTGACAATGGACCTGGAAGCCAACAACAAAAGTGCCGAAGCACAGACAGGCCTCAATGCTGAACCAACACCGGCAAAGCCGTGGCGAGCCAACTGATCGATCCTCACCATCCTTAATGGTAGTACAGTTAGGGGAGTGCAACACAGCCGTGTTAGACAGCCCCAAAACCGGGGCATTGACCTCAGGGGGAGAAGACCATCGCTTAACCAGGTCCGCCGGGAAAGGGTACTTTTTATCCCAACCTGGCAGAACACCAGCAAGACGAGTAGGCTGCTCCCATTCTTTAAAGATGACATCATCAAAATGCCTTTGATTGGGAAAAACCATGCGCAGCTTGGCCACCGCAAATAACTCACTCTTAGGCGGGGGAGCCACCTCAGGAGGGTCCAATGCCAAGACCTCAAACATTTGAGCCAGGATCGAAGGAGTGTCAATGACCTCCCCCGTCGCCTGCTCACCCGCAGCACTAAACAGTTGCTGGTCATCAGATTCCACAAGGAGCTCCCCCTCCTCAAGCGGGGAACAATCGGACCAGTCTAAGGACTCAAAAACATCAATATCACAGGCCGGCGGAACCGGGGAAAGATGTTTTCGCTTAGCCGGAGCCTTTTGGGCAACCACGCGGAAAACATTTTCTCAAGGCTGGCCAACCTGGCGCACACCTCGGATTGCGAATCCCCGGAGCAGGCGAGGAGGGGTAGGTGATGACACGGGCAGCGAAGAGCCGGAGTACCGGCCTGCCGCGCAATGTTCCGCTGTGCACATGGAATGCAGATTATGACATCATCCCCTGGGAGAGGAGCCCCACAACCCCCACATAGCCTGGATTGCCCCAAAGGGCCATTTCCGGTATCGCCTCCATAATGGTGAAATTGTGGTATTCGCAATTACCCAGGGATTTATGCAATAAGCGACCCGGGATGCCCCTTTAAATGTCCCATGTGGGAGGATTTGAATGGAAAAATAAATTAATTAGGGAAAAACCCAACTAGCCAGGTATCTAAGACCGGGAGACCCCTTCAGCATGGGATCCCGGGATCTGCAATGGAAAGGACAACAGTCACTCCATAGGCCAAGGAATATGAGCAAACATACAACCAGGCACAATAAAAACATACACAATACATGTACATGATATAAGGCTAAATTTTGCCTTTTTATGGGCACACAGAGCAGGCTGAATGAATGGCACTAATAAAGCCATGATTCCTTCTATAAGAGCCATACTACAGTAACAGCAGAGTGCCCTAAACATCCCAATACAATGCAGCTACAGAGGGAAGCATGAAACGAACTCACAATGGCGGCGCCAACGGCAGCAGCAACGCAGCACATCTCAGAAACTAGGAGGAAGGAGGAGGGCGGGCAGCCCCAGACGTGCGAAGCCCCCCGGCCCCGCCCCCCTCCAAGATACGTCCCGCCCCCCCGCCATGTGAGGCCCAAGAGCAAGGAAGCAGCCTCCCGACTCGCAGGGCGTCAGACGCCGCCATCACACAAATACCGGGAACCCGGCCATATACCCGGGCTCCCACAATGGCGCCATGCGGAAGCAGGCAGGACGCCGGCTCTCGTCCCGAGGCCGGCCCCGCCCCCCGCCATCTCAGCGAGCCCTAACCAGGAACGGAGCAGCGCAGCCGCCGAGTGCCTGAGGTGCAGATGCTCTCTAACGCGAAAATGAGCTAAACAAGGAATAACACACAGCACTCACACAAGCATGGAGGACCCCCCCCCCTAGCGTAGGGAGAAAGGGGACCGAGCGGGGGACAGGGCCATCACCCATAGGGTGGAACGGGACGGGGCATCCCAAATCCGGGATCACCAGACCGGACATCCGCGTTGCCTCATAGTATGGGGACTGCGGAGGAGCTAAGCTCCGAGGCACCCTAGGGTGCCATCTACCCTCGCCCGGCCAAGCAGCCTAGGCTGGAAGGCTTCACAAGGGGCATATCAACAAGAGCCGGGCAGAAATAGACCAGAAGGGGGGCTGGGGTGTTACCCCGGCTACCTGCAAGCAGGAGACTTCATTCTTCTGTCTTGTCGCCATCTTGCAGAGAAGAACACTGGGAGATAAATGGGAGGTCCCAGGTATTTATAGACCGGGAGGGGCTCGTTTTTCAAGACCTCTCTGCAACATCGCCACCTGCAGGTGGGTTAACCCAAGTGTAATTATTAAAGTTGAAGCGGGGTGTGTGACATACTTATAATATTTTTAATAGACCCAATTGGGTATTACACCGGGCCGGGAGAAGCCTCCGGATTCCACAGTCTGAAAGACAAAGGGAACAAGAATGTCTGAGCCACGCGCAATACAGAAAGAATAAAGCAAATCGCCCGCGAGGGCACTTACAAAAGCGAGGAGGGAGGACGACCTTCACCATGCGCGCTGACTAGCAGTACAATGGCGCCAAGTGAACCTCGAAGGGCAGGCCAGAGCTGGCCGTGACGCAGAGAGCGCCAAGCCAGGGCCCCGCCCCCCCGGAGAGCGTGAAGCTCCAAAAGCGTAGTCAATGTAGACAGCCAGAGTAAAGGAAATGAACGAGTGGAGTACCTCAGCAGAGCCACTACAGCACTAAAGGGGGCCGCCACCGCCCGTGCAGTAAAGATAATACAGGAAAGCGCGGCGGCGACCAAACAGAGCGTGACTCTGACACCCATTCCCAGTCAAGTATAAGACTAAGGCCATAAGCGTGTAATAGGGTACACTGAGGCCGCCATACGCACACACCCCCTCCCCCCCCTTTCCTTTCCCCCGGACTAAGGGGGAAACGAGGGAGGATGGCGACCCTTTGGACAGGGTCCACCGCTACACGGGGCGGGAGGCAACTCAGTGGGAGGGGCATCCCTTAAAGGCTATCCATCAGCCTAACCGCCTACCCTTTGGTGGGGGACTGCGGTGGAGCGTGGCTCCAGAAGCACCATGGTGCTGCCTACCTTCACCCGACCAGCGCAGCCAAGGCTGGGAGGCACTTCACAAAGGAGGGTGGGTGGGAGTAGTCCAACAGGGCCGCAGGCTAAAATAGCCCCGCTCACCTGCGAGAGAGTGATACCTCATGTCTTTGCAGTAAGCGCTGCAGTGAACTCTGGGTATTTGTGGGAGGTCCCTGGGTATTTAAGGGGCCGGGAGGAGCCTGTTTTCTCATGTCTGCAGTGCACAGCGCCTCCTGGCGGAGAATACCCAAGTGTAAGTATTATATTTGGAGCAGGACGTACTGTATACTAAGAATAGGAGCTCCCCTTCATCAGACGGGGTATAGCCACACAGATTCATAACTCCTCAGTTCCCATAGGGAAAACAGTAATATTAGGCATCAAGTGCCGCTTCTTACCAGGGCCCTTACGCTCTAAAGACCTCGCAATAATCTGTTAAACAGTAGCCAGTCTAGAAGACACATCAGGCTGAGAATCCCCACTAGTATGCGACTCAACGGGAGTGAGATTTAAGCTTAGGGGAGTAGGTGAAGCGAAACGAGGCGCAGCCATAGGCAGGCCAGATTGCAATGCAAGCACCTGCTCAGCACAGGGTACACAGACCCGTGCCTTGTCAGCGTCAGCACGAGGCTGCCCACACGCTACACACAGCCGGGCTTGTCCCAAAGGGACCCCGGTTCCTGGGATGCCTCCATATGGCGATTATTAGGCACGATATGCCAGTAGGGATTTACGCTGTAAGCAACCCTGGATGCCCCAATGACCCGCTAGGGAAGTGGGAGTAATAATACAAGGCCCCAACTATCAATTACACCGGGCCGGGAGAAGTAAATGGCTTCACCCATCTGAAAGACACAGTGAGAAGAAGGGGTGTCTGCAATGAGTATAAAACCGCCTGCGAGGGCACTTAAGGACCACGGTAAGTATAACCGCCGCGCACGCTGACAAAATGGCGTCGAGAGTACCTCGAAGGGCGGGCCAGAGCGAGCCGTGACGCAGGGCGCGCCAAGCCAGGCCCAGCCCCCCCCCCCCGAAGCGCGCGAAGCCCACAGACAAGCAGCCAATGATAACGCAGAAGCGTCTGAGGTGATGCCGCTGCCCGGCGCGGAACATCCAAATGAAGGAAGAGACGCGCGCGGCGGCGGCAGCAATAGTAAAAAAAATACAAGTCAGCGCGGCGGCAGACACCACAAATACTAATCAAAATACATGACAAACGCGTATGCACGAATCACGGTCACCCCCCCCCCCCTTCTTTCCCTCCCGAAGGCTACAGGGAGAAAGAGGGAGGATAGCGGCCCTCTGTACAGGACCCACCTCTACACGGGGCAATAATGCGGGAGGGGCATCCATAAAGGCTCACCATCAGCCTATACCGCCTACCCTTTGGTGGGGGACTGCGGTGGAGCAGCGCTCCATAAGCACGCATGGTGCTGCCTACCTTCACCCGACCAGCGCAGCCCAGGCTAGGAGGCACATCACACGAGGAACGGGTGGGAATAGTCCAACAGGGCCGCAGGCTTAAAAGCCCCGCTCACCTGCGAGAGAGATAACTAAATAAATAAATTAATGTCTTCGCAGTAAGCACTGCAGAGAAATCTGGGGATTTGTGGGAGGTCCCGGGTATTTGAGGGGCCGGGAGGAGCCTGTTTTACATGTCTCTGCAGTGCAGCGCCATCTGGCGGAGGATAACCCAAGTGTAAGTAATCTATCTGGAGCAGGACGTACTGTATACTTAGAATAACCTCACAACGAGAGAGAGCATTAAACTTCTCACTAGACACATCAGGAGCACCATCTAGGACACTTCTTAGCAGGGAAGGGCATCCCATAGAGGCTCACCATAAGCCTATACCGCCTACCCTTTGGTGGGGGATTGCGGTGGAGCAGCGCTCCTAAGCACCTGACAGCGGTGCTGCCTACCATCACCCGACCAGCGCAGCCAAGGCTGGGAGGCACATTACTAATGGAACGGGTGGGAATAGTCCTACAGGACCGCAGGCTAATAGACCCGCTCACCTGCCAGAAGAGAGAGCCATCTTCTTGTCCTTCGCAGTCCAGACTGCAGAGAAATTCTGGGGATTTGTGGGAGGTCCTGGGTATTTGAGGGGCCGGGAGCAGCCAATTTTTGCGGTCTCTGCAGTCCAGCGCCATCTGGCGGAGTAATACCCAAATGTAATGATTCTTATCTGGAGCAGGACGTACTGTATACTAAAGAATAAAACACTTTTTGCATAACAAGTAAATGGTAAATTCTATGGCAACGCAGGTACCCTGCGCTATACATGCATTGCACTTGCGAAGTCTTAGATTTCTATTGACCTGCGATGTTACTATGTTACCCTGTAAAGGTGTCTGCAACGCTTTTTGGTACATTGCGTAAAGCAGCACACGTGTGAACTAATCCATCTAGAATTACTTACAGTGTTCTTTCTGCACAGCCACACAGAGTCCAGAGGTGTGAACAGAGCTTTAGTCTAAAGTGATTTGGTGTCCCCTCCCTTATAAAAAAGGGTCCATTCCCAGATTCACTGCCTAGACGTTATTTGCAGTCCAGCTAATCCTCTCCCGTTGTGGTGGTGGGGCTCTAATGAAGGTTGGTCTTCAATCCCAGGTTGACGTTCCTGTTGGACCCACCCGGTTACAAGGTTCACATTACAGAGTTTCTGCAAGCCAACAAGGGGGCTTAGTCTCTTACATCACTCACCCTGCTTGTCGGCCAGATAAGTACACATGTTGCTTCTGAAAATGCAGCAGTATGGGTGGAGTCTCCGTATTTTATTTTTGGCAGGGGACTCGACCCTGCATTTCAGATGACTAAGGAGGCCCTGTAAAAATACCTATGCCAAAACAGTCAACAGGGGCTATAATATATTTCTTTTTTGTGAAAAGGTTTGTACTTAGATAGAACATACATTACACCAACTCTCTTACATTACTAATAGGTTTATACATACAAACAATATTTTAGAGATTTATTTTATGTTTGTACAAATAAAAAATACATACAAAAAAAAAAACTGACAAGTGTGTGATCTCAATTTGTGTGCCCGTAACCCATGTGATTGAGCATCCTGCTACAAATATACAAAATGTTAAAAATACAAACTTTTTACAAGTGCTAAAATTGTATATAAATACATTTTACAATAGAAAAATACACAAAAATACATTTAAATATACAAAGAAAGAAGAACTCCCTCATGTGATTACTTTCGTGCATACTTCATACCAGGCAGTTCAGGTGACTGGGCTGTGAAGAGGAAAGTTTCTAAAGTTAGGGAAATTAGTTCACAAAAAAAAAATTAAAAATTACATATCTATATATAATTACAATAATAATAATTACAATAATAATTACAATAATAATATTTACAATAATAAAATTACAATAATAAAATTTTTATTATATCTAATCTATATCCATATCTATATCCATATAATATCTATATCTTTTAACTCAAGTACAAATTTATTCTCCTTTCCCTGATTCAGCTACAACCTGTTGGGTCATTTCAATAAGTTCTGTTTTATTGCAGAGCCGACTCAGAAGGCATTTTGTGTATTCTAAGTATGTCACACACCCCGCTTCAAGATATCCATAACCTGTGGGTAATACCGACCTGTAGAGGGCGATCTGCAGAGATGATAGGAAAAAGAAAGCCCCTCCCGGTCCATAAATACCTGGGACCTCCCACTCATTCCCCAGTCTTCATCTCTGCAGACGGCGAGCAAGTCAGAAGATGCCTCCTCCTTGCACAGGGGGATTTCAGGTAGCCGGGATGACTCCCGGCCCGCTTTTTTCTCTATTTCCGCCAGGATTCCTTGATGACACCCTGCCTCCCAGCCTAGGCTGCAGTCCGGGTGAGGGTAGAATGGCACCTCTGGTGCTCAGGAGCCAAGCTCCACCGTGAGACCCTGTACCAGAGGGTAGGCGGTTATCCGGGCTGGTGACCCCGGTTTGGGATGCCCTGTCCCTCGGCCATTTCACCCTTGGTGGTGTTCCCCTCTCCGGATGCCCTTCTCCTCAGAGGGGGGGGGGGGGGGGGGCAGTCGTGGGCCTTTACTCATGTGTAGGTTTTTTATTTACTCTTTACTCTTTATTTCACTTTACTCTTGATTTCAGTGTATGTGTGTGCATGTCATTTGTGTTTCACTGTCATTTTACCGCCGCTGCGCCGGCCTTTCCCGGCGGTATGATGGAGGGGAACTTTTCCCCTCAGATTATGTGAGCAGGGGGCGGGGCCGGGCGTTGGCACGTCGCCGCGGCCCGCTCCCCTGTCTTTTCTGCTCTGTGACCGGCGCCGCGGCCGCCGGTCCCTGTCATGGCGGCAGCGCGGGTGGCGAGGGGAGATCTCCCCTCACGCGCTGGGAACAGGGGGCGGGGCCGGGCTTTCGGCGGGACGCCGGGGCCGGGCTTTCGGCGGGACGCCGCGGCCCGCCCCTGTGCGGCAGGCGCCACTGCGAAGCCTGGTCTCCGTCCCGGACGGGGGCCGGAGCAATGACGTGCGCTCCGCGCTGGCCACGCCCCCTCTCCTCTCTGCCTCCGTTTTGCTGATGCTGCTGCGCTGTGTGTGTGGTGCGGACGCCATTTCCCCGGCTGACTGGAAGACACAGTGAGTGGCCCTATGGGCCCCCTCTATATTTTTTACTTATTATGCTTGTCAGTTTCCTTTATGCTTATCCTATGTTTTCTGTTATGTCTTCCAGGTAGACCTACATTTGGTTTTAGGGGGTTTCTCCCGGTTCTAGGGTCCCTAGGTTAAAATTTACTGATTACAAATTCTCCCACTTGGGACATTAAAGGGGCATCCCGGGTTGCTTATTGGCGTAATTCCCTTGGTCATAGCGACTACATATAAGTTCACCGTATGGAGGCATCCCCGGATACTGGGCTCGGGCTCCCCTCGGGGCAGTCCCGGAAGTGTATGGGGCATCCCTTACTGGGGATGATGTACTTCTGTGTATACCATGTGCACAGCAGACTATTTCACGGCAGTCCGGACCCCAGACGTCTGGGTCAGCACCGCCGGTCGCTTCTCCTCTCCCTCCCAGCTTGATACGTACCCCGTGTGACGTTGTCATGGGTGGGGAGCTGCAATCTGAGATGTGCGCCAGATTGGCCAACCTTGAAAAATTATTCTCTAGCGCGGTCGCCCGTAAGGCTCCGGCTAAGAGAAAGCACCTGTCACCGGCCTCGCCGGTGGTTGACGTTGATGATGTTGATAACCTGGATTGGTCCGATTACTCCCCACTGGAGGAAGGGGAGGTATATGAGGAATCGGACAATTCAGACGATCAGCAGTCTGTTGGCGCTGACTCCGAGCGGGACCTGGGGAGATCCTCGGATACTCCTAACGCTCTGGCTCAGATGTTTGAGGTTTTGGCCATTTCTCCTCCTGAGGCAGTTCCACAGCAAAAGGGGAAGTTTTTCGAGGAATCCAGGCCGCGCTTGGAATTCCCTAATCAAAAGCATTTTGATGGAATTATTGCTAAGGAATGGGAGAGGCCTGCTGTTTTAAATACCCCTGATTGTTCCACTCTCAAAGATGGTGAGGATAAACGCATTGACCAGATGGCTTGTCATGGTTTTGCCAGTGTTGGGTCAGCCATGCGGCCCGTTTGTGCTTCAGCGCTGATGGTGGTGGCTACCAGGTCGGTGGTCAGGGACCTGTTGACCTCTTCCGGACTTGATCTGCGTAGTGATGAGTTTCTTGGCCTTAAAAGGTGTGAATTGTTTTTGTCTTTTGTACTAGCCGCCTTGGATGACACTCTGATGTGTGGCAGGACGTCGGCTCTGCTAGTGACTATTCGGCGTTCGGTTAGGTTGCGCCAGTGGGCGGCCGATTTTGTATCAAAAAAGTCGCTGACGGCTCTCCCTTTTGTAGGATTAAGGCTCTTTGGAGACAAATTGGATTCAGTCGCCAAAGGCGGTAAGTTGCCTCAACGCAAGAAACAACGCCATCCCTTTCGGGGGGCGGTTTCCTTTGCTCCTTCCTTTCGTGGGGCCAGAGCTGGCAGGGGATTTGCCTTCCCGTCATCTAGAGGAGATTCCGGGAACAGGGGCAGGACGTGCCCGTCCAGGATACAGCTGGGGCTCTAAGCCCAAACCCGCTGCTAAACCAGCTCAGCAATGAGGGGGCGCCCTCACCCATGTGGGTGGGGGGACGGCTGCAACACTTCTCCCAGGTCTGGGATCGGGAGGTCTCTGACAGATGGATCCGGGAAGTGGTGACTTCCGGTTACAAGCTGGAGTTCGAGCTCCGGCCTCCTCCCAGGTCTCCGGTGCCTTCGGACCCTCTGGCCGCGCAGGGGCTCCAGGCGGCAGTAAAGAGTCTTCTGGATATGGCTGTCATTTGCCCAGTGCCCCCCTCAGACCAGGGCCAGGGCTTTTATTCCAATCTGTTCACGGTACCCAAGAAGGACGGCTCGGTTCGTCCCATCCTGGATCTGAAGATACTCAACGGGTTCGTCCGTCCGCGGAAATTCCGCATGGAAACGCTGCGTTCAGCTATCTACTCTCTTCGCCAGGGGGATTTTCTGACGTCCATAGACATCAAGGACGCTTACCTGCATGTTCCGATTTTTCCAGCGCACCAGAGGTTTCTCAGGTTCGTGGTGGAGGATCGGCATTTTCATGTGGCACTCCCTTTCGGTCTTACCTCGGCCCCACGGATTTTTACCAAAGTGCTGGCTGGGGTAATGGCTCTACTCAGAGCCCGGGGTATACGCATTGTGCCTTATCTGGACGATCTTCTCATTATGGCGTCTTCCTTCAGCCAAGCAGAGTTGGACACCAGGACGGTGGTATCCACTCTGGAGAGATTCGGCTGGGTGATCAACTACCCCAAGTCCTCCCTTTCTCCGTCCAGGGTAGTGTCTTTTCTGGGAATGTCTCTGGATACTTTCCAGGCCAAGGTGTTTCTTCCTCAGTCCAAGGTTCTTTTGATTCAGGAGTTAGTTCGGCTTCTCTTGTCCATCCCTCGTCCGGCCATCCGGCTAGGGATGAGACTGGTGGGATTGATGGTGGCCTCATTCGAGGCAGTTCCCTTTGCTCAGTTTCACACAAGGACGCTCCAGCTACATCTGTTGGCAGTTTGGGACAGGTCTCCACTATCGTTGGATCAGTCCTTCCTGATGACCCCCCGGGTTCGGCGCTCCCTTCACTGGTGGCTGAATTCAGTCAACCTGTTGAAGGGCAGATCCTTTCTGACTCCTTGTTGGGAGACGGTCACCACGGATGCCAGTCTATCAGGATGGGGGG
This sequence comes from Gastrophryne carolinensis, assembly GCA_027917425.1. Classification (NCBI taxonomy): domain Eukaryota; kingdom Metazoa; phylum Chordata; class Amphibia; order Anura; family Microhylidae; genus Gastrophryne; species Gastrophryne carolinensis. Next base: position 188,026,242 of record CM051240.1, read on the forward strand.
GGGGGTTCTGGAAGGATCTTCAGTTTCAGGGTCTGTGGGGGCCTCAGGAGGCTCACGAGCCCATCAATGTACTGGAATTGAGAGCCATCAGGTTGGTTCTGTTTCGCTTGACTCATCAGTTGCAGGGCTTGCCAGTTCAGGTTCGATCGGACAATCGGACGGCAGTTGCATACATCAATCACCAGGGAGGGACTCGCAGCAGGAGTGCCCTCAGGGAAGTGTCGTTGATTCTGGACTGGGCGGAGAGCCACGTCCCGTGCATCTTGGCAGTTCACATTCCGGGAGTGGAGAACACGGAGGCGGACTCTCTGAGCAGGTCCTCATTGCGCCAGGGGGAATGGTCGCTCAGTCCCAAGGTGTTTCGCTTGATTTGCATCAGGTGGGGGTCACCGGTGGTGGACCTCTTTGCCTCTCGTCACAATCACAAACTTCCGGTATTTGTGTCTCTCTCGAAGGATCCACTGGCTCTAGCAGTGGATGCCATGTTCCTGAACTGGAGGGATCTGGGGTTTCTGTACCTGTTCCCTCCGTTCCCAATGGTAGCCAGAGTGGTGCGCAAGCTAGCCCTGGAGGGCGCGTCAGCAATTCTGGTGGCCCCAAGGTGGCCAAGACAGGTTTGGTTCGCAGACGTGGTAAGATTGGCAGAGGATCAGTTCGTTCTGCCCCTGCTGCCGGACCTGCTCACCCAGGGTCAACTACGTTACCCCAATTTACCATCGCTGGCTTTGACGGCGTGGCTGCTGAAACTTCCATCTTGAAGGAGGAAGGTCTTTCTGATGCGGTAATTCAAACTCTTATTAGCGCTAGGAAGCGGTCTTCCTCTACCGTTTTACTATAGGACCTGGAGGGCTTATATTGACTGGTGTGAGGTCAGGGCTTTCCCTTGCAGGGAATTTTCTATTTCCAGAATCCTGGAGTTTCTACAACATGGTCTGGATCTGAGGCTCCAGCTTAGTACTCTGAAAGAACACCGCCAGGGCAGAAACCTGCCCCTTCAAAGGTCTTTTGCACTTCATCCTTTGGTCAAGACCTTTTTCCAGGGGGTTACGCATGTTCGATCTCCTAGGAAGCCTTTGGTTCCAGTTTGGGATTTGAACTTGGTTCTTTCTGCTCTTCAGGGTCCTCCGTTTGAGCCCTTGCATGATATTGCCTTGTCTTCGCTTACGCAGAAGGTGGCCTTTTTGGTAGCTATCACTTCTGTTCGGCGTGTCTCTGAGTTGGCGGCTTTGTCCATTCAAGCTCCGTACTACGAGAGGCATCAGGACAAGGTGGTTTTTCGTTTTAAGCCGGATTTCCTTCCTAAGGTGGTTTCTGCTTTTCATCTTAATCAGGACATTGTTCTGCCCTCTCTGTGTCCTAATCCCAGCAACGACAAGGAGAGGGCTCTACATTCTTTGGATGTGGTTCGCGTTGTGAAGTACTATTTGGTGGTAACGTCTTCCTTTCGTAAGACTGATGCTTTTTTTTCGTCAGGCCATTGTTAGGGCCTATTCCGCTAAGGGGAGGAGTCCCCCTTTTCGTGTTACTGCTCATTCTACTCATGCGGTTGGGGCGTCCTGGGCCTTCCAGCACCAGGCCTCTGTTGAGCAAGTTTGCAAGGCTGCTACTTGGTCTTCTGTTCACACTTTTTCCAAGTTTTACAAGGTTGATGTTCGGGCCTCAGCGGATGCTGTGTTTGGCGCAAAGTTCTGCAAGCTGCAGTGGTTTAAGTTGTGCTTTATTTACCTTGTTTTGGATCCCCGCCCTTTATGGACACTGCTATTGGATGTCCCACAGGAAGCGGGGTGTGTGACATACTTATAATACCCATTTTACAGGTGAGTATTCACAAAATGGTATTATTCTGTCACACACCCCGCCCTTTTTGTATTCTGGATCCTTTATATTGTGAACTTTGCGTTGTTATGACTTATATTTGGCTCTTCCTGGTCCCTTTCCTTACTGCTATCTTTATACTAGGGAATGAGTGGGAGGTCCCAGGTATTCATGGACCGGGAGGGGCTTTTTTTCTATCATCTCTGCAGATCGCCCTCTACAGGTCGATATTACCCACAGGTTATGGATATCTTGAAGCGGGGTGTGTGACATACTTACAATACCCATTTTACAGGTGAGTATTCACAAAATGGTATTATTCGGTGTATGCAAGTCTTCCTCTGAGCACTGCGACAGAGTGCACCATTGTGTGTACCATTGCTTATGCACAAAACACACAATGCAATGAAATCTTGTTACTGTATGGCAGCAGGCAGTTCAGAGGAGGGACGGTAACAGGTCTGCTTCAGACCCTGTAGATTACAGGTACACCAGTACAACTAAAGCAAGAATATTTAGATATATGGAAGGTGGAAGGAAATATTCCTGCCCCGCATCTATATTTAAATCATAAAAATGTATTTTTCAATTTTCAGTAGTAGTGCTAGTTCCAAGGTAGACATGGCACTAAAATACTGCAAATATATTGTATGCCTCTGAGCTAGCAAAGTAGCTTAGACATTGCAACATCTTACCATTTGGACCACCACCTAGTCTACGCTGGACCATCTCTAGATGGTGGATGTATTCTGTGATTGAATGTTCGGGATCTTGAGAGGTGTATGGCGACCTTTCTGGTGCTCGGGCGGGTGAATGTCCAATCCTGTATACCAAAAGTAAAGCATGTAAAGACTCAATCCATAAAAACAGAAAATCCTAATATTTATATAGACCGTTTTACTCACCGTCTGGAAGCCCAGTTGGAGGTCTTTGGGGATGGTGTAGCAATAATGGAAGAATTATTGTGGCGACCAAATGAGGTGTCTCGAGTTGGAGGGGAGTTTAACAACGTACCACTTAAATGTTGTAAAACCTCTCTTCTGCTTGTTTGTACTGAAAGAGTTCATAGGAATAGGTTGTGTGTTAGGATAATACATTAGTAGAGGAGGCAGAGTGATAAAACCTATAGCAAGCTTAGAATGTTCAAATATTAATAAATTCAACACAGATTGGCTGCCCCTGATACATGCACGAACAGGGAACATAATGGGATTGCAACTGCCGGGTTCTTTTTGCCTAGCTGACATGCTGCCCAACCAAATGTAATGCTTTTAAGCTACAGACTTGGAACAGGAGTCCTTAATTATTGTATTAGGCTTTGTTCTGCCTTATAGAGTCCACTATGAAGACTACTCCATGATTCTGTGATGCTCAAAAAAGGAGATAAGCTTAATGAGCCTACACCTGTATATAAAGCCTGGATTATGGTGAAGGTTAGCCCTCTGCACACCATCCATCTGCCTGGAAGAAATTATCTAGTCTGTCACACCAACACCTTCAACAGCGTCCCTGCTGCTGGGTGCCAAAATACAAAGACAATTGTGTACTACAGAAGAAACATGTGGGGCATTATAGAAGCGGTGGACATACCTGTGCCATACCAGCAGGCTTTCATCACGTGGCAAGTTGGGATTTAAAAGTATGGGAACTTGCGTACGATCTGTAATCTAAACTTTTTTGGGGAATGGTTGGGGTGGGGCATTGCAGATCACTCCTCCCCACACAGAGCCCTTTAAACATTTTTAAACATGTATGTCCACTGTATGCTTGCACACACATAGGATTTTTTTTCTCTACATTCAACCCATCCGTGCAAACACAAGCAGTGGCCACATGCTCCGAGTGGTAGGCTACCTAGCAACGACGCCTGGGGACATTCCAGGCAAAGGGTTAAATTATCCTGCTTTCCTAATGCTGGCTGTCAGGAGCGGCATCTTTCATTCAGCCTGCATTATATCACTTAAATGAGCAGTATCGCAAAATTTGCATTAAAAAAGATAAATAATTAAATAGTCACACAATAGCTTCTAACGTGTATAAATGTGGCGATAGAAAAAGGAAAAAATAACTGCCTTTCTTTTAAATTGTATAATGACAATGGCTCAGTCCATTTGCTGAATAGGGGGATCTGCTGGGTTGTATTTAGTGAGCTGCTTCATTTAGCCCACTGGTCTCCTAGCAACACTTTACTGACACTAATCAGTGGTAACGGGTGTGTGTGTATGTGTGTGTGTGTGTGTGTGGTGCTGCTTTTGTTATGAGACCAGGTGACTCAAATGTGTAAAATCTATACAAAATAAACTAAACTGACTGAAAATGGCTGAAATTCTTCTTTGAATAACTGTGCAGGAAAATCTAAAGGTATTAAAGTGGAACAAAACCCTGAGTGGCCGACCCTGAAGTCTATAAGACCCGGCCATTGACCTTCCCCCTTGGGCATCCTAAATTGGGATGCCCCACTGTGTTAAATGACCCCTGGATAACCACAGATCCCCCCCCCCCCCCATTTTTCTGGTGCTCTCACGCAGATAGTCATTTAGACGGGCGGGCAGGAAGGTTACTGCTCAGGCTCCCCATCTGCTAAAACAGAGCTGATTGGATGAAAGCCTGCGCATGCCCTGTGGGACAGGGAAAGGCACGTTTTCACAGGCGAACATGGGGATTTCACCTCGGGATGCCCCTAGGGGCACAAAACAAAACTCCAGATAGTGAAAATCCTGGGTTGGGCTTTGCTCAAAACACACAAAGCTGAAAGAAAGATCATATGGAAAAATGTGTTGTAAGAATATGAAAGAGAAAATGGTAAACTTAAAGATTCTACAGCAGAGCCAACATGAAGGGAAAACTGTCAAAATAAAAACAGGATGTAAACATAAAAATCCAATTCTGAAATAAAATAATCCCCCCTAAAAAAAAACTGGTGAGTCTGAGAATCGAACCAATGACTCTCTGGTTCAAAGACATTGAATTTACCAATGAGCTAAATGATTCTAGGGCTTTTCTCTCCGTTTTATATATATGAGTTCTGGCCAGGCAATGTTGTTATCTTATGCTGGACGGCTGCTAGCACTGAACAGCTGATTACTTTGTTACATTGTTTCCCCCTCTCCTCAGCGTGGAACAGGCCAGAGTGTCGGGCCCCGACACTCAGCAGACATAAACAAACTATTAGTCTCCAGCTGCACAACACACCATTTTTTTCTAAATTTGTAATTCTTACTGCAACTCCAAAATTAGCGATACTGCTCCTTTAACCCTTCTATTGCCAGCCACGTAAATTTTACGTGGCTGCCTCTCCAACCGTTAAACGCCAGCCACGTAAAATTTACGTGCCTGACTTTCCCCAGTAATAAAATAAAAAGTATAAAAAAATATCACTTACCTGACCCCTTGTTTGATTCATCCGGGTCTCCTCTTCAGCAAGAGGGGCTCCGATCGCCGATTGGGGCTCCTCCGGCTGCAGGGGAGGGCCCGGAATAGGGTGCCCCCCCCGTTTCAGCAGCCGCCGGCATTTGCCTGCAAAAAAAAATGACAGTTACTCACCTCCGCTCCCGCCGCCTCTCCTCTTCATGGGGGGGGGGGGGGGGGGGGGCTCCGATCACCCCCCCCCCGGCTCTTCCGTCTTCTGGAGGAGGGCATAACAGCCCTCCTCCCTTTACCTCTTCCGATGGCGGCCGCCATCTTGGATTCTGGCCCCGCCCCTTCGGGGGCGGGGCCGATGACGTCACCGCCGGGTGTCATCGGGGCACCCGGCAGTTCAGCCTTAGATGCCGGTGACGGCTGGACAGAGGAGGAGGGAGGTAGGCGATCCTCCGATCGCCTGCCTCCCCCCTTCTCTGCCCAGCCGTCACTGACAGCAGATCGCCGCGGGACACAGGAAATGAAGATCGGAGGTGAGTAAAGTAAAAAAAGTTTTTTTTTTAAAATAAAGTAATTAAAAAAAAAAAAAGTGTCTGTCTTTTTTTTTTTACTTTAACCCTTTGTGAACTGGTAAGGGGTCCATGTGACCCCTTATACCAGTTCACAGGGCTCGGGGGTCTGGCAAGTCACCTGCGCAAGCGGGTGACTTGCCATTAACCCCTGGCCCCCCAAATTACCTGCCTCCCCAAAGCCCAGGGGGGGCAGAAGAGCCGTGGCCCTAGGCTATGACGGCTTGTAGCCGCAGGGCCAGGGGCCACTAAAGCTGGCCCCTGCGCCCTGTTCTACAAGCCCCCATAGCTGGTCACAGGCTGGTTACGCTGGGTAGCACGCCATTTTTTTTTTTGATTTTTAAGGGTTTTAACCCTTAAAAATCCAAAAGAAAAATGGGGTCCCCCTCCCTTCGAGGGGGGACCCTATGTCATTTTTTTTTTATTAACCCTTTGTTACCTGTAGCCCAGTAGGTATAAAAGGCTTCCAGCAGCAGCAGGAGAGTAGAAGCCTAAGTGATCAGCGTGGGACACATGGATGGATCGGAGGTAAGTATTAAAAAAAAATATTAAAAAACATTTTTTTTTAATAAAGATATTTTTAAATAAGTGTGTCTGTTTTTTTTTTAACTTTTAACCCTTTGTGAACTGGTAAGGGGTCCATGTGACCCCTATACCAGTTCACAGGGCTCGGGGGTCTGGCAAGTCACCTGCGGCTAGTGGGTGACTCGCCATTAACCCAGAGACCCCCCATTACCTGCCTCCCAAAAAAACCTTAAAATTCCCCCAAGAAATGGTGGAACCCCCCCCCCCCCCCCCCGTGAAGGGGGACCCCACACCATTTTTTTTTTATTTAACCCTTTATTATGTGGATAGTAGTTGTATTTTATTTGTAAATGTTATAAAGTGCTCTTTTCAGTTTATGGGATCACCTGGACAGGAACGGGGGGCTACCGATACATATGTGGTATCATTGTAATCGGGAGAAATGGGGCTTTCACATGCAATATGGTTTTCTTTAATAAAATAAATGTTTTTATTTAAAATAAAGGAGACAATTTAAAAAATATATATTTTTTTTATTTTTTTATTTATTTAAAAATATTTAAAAAAGTAGAAAAAATACAAACAAGACATTTCATGTTAAAGCCTAAACTCTGCCACAAAAAGAAAATATGCCATTTTCTTGGAAATTCCTGCAAAAATCACAGTTAAACATCACGCAAAATGGTGAAAAATATCCTGTCAGGAGAGGGTGACAAAATCTCAAGTAGACTGGCAGTCAAAAGGTTACAGGTACCTATGCATGTTGGGTATTGTTCTGCTCGGGGGACCTTGCGCTTTCAGATTTAGCTTGTTTTTTCTTATTTGCATATTGATATTTTAAGAAGAGGTGTTTTTTATTCTGCTTTTTTATACATTTTTTTGTAAAACCCTGTGCAACCTAAGAATTCTTCGAGATATTACTTCCAGAAAGATGAGCCCACTACAACAAGCTGGGTACGCTTAGAAAGCTTAACATGTGTACTTTCAGGGAATATATGGTTTATGGGGGATATTCCAAATGTAAAGGGTTGTTTTGGTAGAAAAAGCACAAGGTGCGCACTTTGTCTGCAGAGCTGAAAATCTGAAGTAAAACTACCGCTATGCGCATGCTTTACTTTGGTGTGTTTGGCAACTCTTTCCTTGACAGAACCTATGCATGTTGGGTATCGTTCTGTTCAGGGGATGTTGCTTTTTCAGATTTTCTGTTTTTTTCTGGTTTGCATATAGGTTTTTTTTTTTTTAGGAAAATGTGGTTTTGATTCTGCTTTTTTATTCATTTTTAGGGAAACCCTGTGCAACCAAAGAATCCATTGAGGGATTACTTCCAGAAAACTGCACCCATGTCAACAAGCCTGGTACACCTAGAAAGCTTGAGGTGTGTACTTCTAGGGAATATATAGTTTGTGGGGGTATTTCAAATGTAAAGGGTTGTTTTTCTTGAAAAACTGCAAGGTGCGCATATTGCATAGCATAGTTGTATTTTATCTGAAAATCCCCTAAAGCGTTGTTTCAATTTGGGGGAGTCTCCTGGGCAGGAAAGGGTGTCTACCTATACATATGTGGTACCGCTGTAACCGGGAGAAATTGGGGTTTCACACGCAATAAGATTTTATTGACAAACTTACATTTTTTTATTACAAAAAAACACTACAAATTGTAAAAAATAGTTTTGTTTTTTTTTTGCACAATTTTCACCCAAAAATATTGAGAATACACTTAGAAAATGACAAACAAGACATGTCATGTTAAAGCCCAGGCTCCGCTGAAAAAAACAATATATCACTTTCCTGGGAAATCCCTGGAAATCCCTTCAAAAATCACAGTTGAACAAGGGGAGCGCAAAATAATCTGGCAACAAAGGGTGACAAAATCTCAAGGTAGGCTGGCAGTTAAAGGGTTAAAGTGGACCAACTTCATTTATTCCCCCCCCCCCCCCAAATTACCATTTGGATGTTTTCTGCTCTTAATGCCGCTTAGTATTATACCATATTAATGAATTAATTTTCTTTTTCCCCAGCTATGCCATTGTATGCCGATGGTCTCTGACAGGATAGCATTGTACTAAACTAGCCGTTTAAGCCCTCTCCTCGCAATCACATGCTAAAAGCAACTGCCTTCACTACGGTTTCTTCCTGTGTTATTGGTTTAGCAACAGACTCCAGGCATCAGATATGGGACCCCCAGGGTGAGCCATCTAAGATGGTCTGGGAGACAGAGTCGAAGCTCCCGTTCCCGTCAAACAGCACTACAAAAAAGAAAAGAAATGGGAGGAAAAACAAAACAAAATCCTTGCAAGTCTTCACAGAAAAGAACCGGGAACTCTGCCTTATATAACCCGGGAGGAGCTTAGTTCTTGTTATCTTGCAGTTCCCAGCAAGGTTAACCCATGCGTCCAACCCAACCCATGCGTCCAACTGGTGGTGTCCAAAAATCAATTTCATGTGAAAACATTAAAAACACAAGGGGGGGGGGGAGGGGGCACTCCCTCCCATCTGGGAGAGGAAAAAAAATTCAGTCTCCAGTGGAGACGTTTTACCCATAACAACTATAAATCTATGGAATAGCCTCCTTACAGTATCACTTACAAATACCATAACAAATGCATTTATTCTGTATACATATTGTTGGCATATAAATAACTGGTCAATATCAGACTAGCAAAATCAGAACATAGCCCTTCTTTCTACATTTACCTTGCTGAACTACTGGCTCTCCAGCACCTTTCCAGTTGCCTTTATGCCATTTTCGTACCAGAAATTTCAATCTAAAAAAAAAAAAGAAAACATTCACTAATATGCAGTGACAATTTGATGAAGATAAGAATTTATGGACACCATCTCAAATCAACTTAAATTCATGTATTACTACAGAGTAAAATACGTAGCCCATCTCCTCCCTGTAGAACCCTACAGACATCTACCAACAACTAAATTGAGCCACCCAAAACACTGTGCTTTCTTTTAGCCACCTAAAAGGAAAATCTGTGTGTTGGAACTGGAGAACAATCACGCCCAACTGAGGCAACCGATTCTCAGAGGATCCCATTAATCAAAATTGCCTAAACATACCGTACTTTATAAACATATAAAGTTAAACATACACATTAAACACATTGTACATAAATACATCAACACATCTGTACCTGGAGATGGCAATTACAGCCCGAACAGCAGACCGGAATTTGGTGAGGCCCGATTGGCGTTTGGCAGGAACCTGAAGGTCACCAGGAGAAGGGTACACACCCATGCGTGCAATTAGTGACAGGGTTGCCTTTTCACAAGCCTGGAATCCCCCAAGAAGGAGCAGCAGGTATTTCTTTTGGTAGACTAAGGCTTTGCGGAAGCTTTCTGCTCGAAGATATTTCCTGTACAAACGCTGCATCTGAAAAAACAAATACTTCATTTCATCCACAGACAGGAGAGGGGGGCACTAGAGCCCTGCTGGTCAGACTACAAATATTTGATACATTATACATAAGGTTGGATATTGATGAACAGAGGTTACCAACAAATGCCTAGGTTATGGGGCCTACTATTGTATATATTTATATACATTAATAGAATAGCCCTCATTTGACAAGATTGTTTAAATAAACTGGTTAATTTGAGACATTAAAATCACAGCCTTTATATGCAAGTCTATACAGCATCGATTTATAAAATTCTAGTCCCAACAGGCTTTCCTTCCTCTATCCCCCTGCACCATCCCGATTTAGGTCTCCCCCTGCTGTAAACCTGGGATGGATCAGCTCCGTAGTTGCACTTACCTGTTCCCTTATATGGCAATTCAGTGACTGGCGGTAACCAGTGGGATTTGTCATGTGGAAGGAGGTGCAACGAGATAGGAGTCACATGCCATGGAAGAATGCAGTTCCAAGGCTAGAGGAAGTAAATGGAACAAAATCCAGCTTGGCCAGCTCAAGATTGTAAAATAATCCAGGGATAGCTGCAGTCCTTCCTGCTGTGTAAGCCCCTTCCCCCCCCAGGGGGCTGCAAAACACACCTGCTTCCTGATGATGTAAACATCGCGGGCCTCATCACTGCATCTTAGGGCTGTGAATGTGTGCCCCATTCTAAATGGCTGGAGGCAAGAACGCCCAATTGCTGTATTGCCAATTGCCATTTGCAGAACAATTATGAACGGCAAACAGCTGCACAAGCACCATAGGAACGGTAGGAGGTGATTTTTACTGGGCGATCTCCTTACGAAGTTCAACACAGCTGCAGCTTTGATTGGCTTACTCAGGTCCTGACACCCACTTCCGTTGCTGCTAATGCTGTGATCCCAGGAATAAAGTCAAGTATTTTTTTTTTAACCAAATACCATAGTTGGCATTTGCTTGAAATATACCCACAGCTGGTTCGGCATTTCACATAGGTTTGCAGTCCCATGAGATGCAAGACTCATAACATCAACCAGATGCATTTGGCTGTCTTGCTCCCTGGCTGAGTAGCCTGCCCCCTGGTGGTTTCCAGCAAGGATACATTCACTTACATTACACACAGCTCAGCACTGGGGATTAGCCTTATCAAATATAACAATTGACATTAAGTGACTTTTCAGCTTGTAACTGAATTAGCATATGGCTGCCATTTAGACATCACACTGCTTCCCTCAAAAACCACCCTTCTGCAATACAGATCCTAAATAAAACATCCCTAAGTTTCAAGTACAATGGTGGATAAAAGGCACCTGTACCTTGGAGTTTGGAATTTCCGACACAGGCTTGTTCTCCAACGACGCTTTGCCAAGTTCAGCCTCTGCATGTTTCAGAGCAATCTGTAAAAGGCGCTTTTCCCGGTTCCATGCAGCCCGTTCTGCCTCCATAGACTCTATGGCCTCTGAATGGAGCTGCAAGTGAAAAAACATACATTGCATTTTCGGTATTACTCATTCACTTGAAGACTGCCAGTGGTAAACCATATTGACCTACATCAGTTAAAGAGGAACATGGAAGGCCCTGGAGTCTAAAAGACTCCAATACTATCCCACTACCTGGGGCATACAGAGTTGGGATGCCCAGCTGTGTGAAACCCCCCGGGGTGCACAATTTTCTTACCTTTCTAGAAGCCCTACCTGCCACATCTACAGCATATCTTGTGTACCCGCATGTGCAGGACCAGAGAGGTGAGTGAGGATGCAGGCAGAAGCTGTGTGTATCCCCATACACCGTGAAGGAAACTCGCCCTTCTGCCTTTCCACACGACACAGGCGCAGCCGAAACAGAGCTCATTAAGTTCAGCTCCATTCAGCTCTCCTACCCGCTAAGCTGTTAAGGAGCTGAATGAAGCAGAACGTTGCCGGCCGCATCCCGACACCGATCTCGCTGTCGGCGTGTCCCCACCATCTGACAGCGCCATTGCCTGTCCCCCCCCCCCCCCCCCCCGCTGGCAGCACCATTGCCTGTCCCCCCCCCCATCTGGCAGCGCCATTGCCTGTCCCCCCCCCCCATCTGGCAGCGCCATTGCCTGTCCCCCCCCCCAATCTGGCAGCGCCATTGCCTGTCCCCCCCCCCCCCAATCTGGCAGCGCCATTGCCTGTCCCCCCCCCCCAATCTGGCAGCGCCATTGCCTGTCCCCCCCCCCAATCTGGCAGCGCCATTGCCTGTCCCCCCCCCCCCCCATCTGGCAGCGCCATTGCCTGCCCCCCCCCCCCCCAATCTGGCAGCTCCATTGCCTGCCCCCCCCCCCTCAATCTGGCAGCTCCATTGCCTGCCCCCCCCCCCCCCCCCATCTGGCAGCTCCATTGCCTGCCCCCCCCCCCCCCCCCATCTGGCAGCGCTCCATTAGGAAAATGAGTGTATCAGTCTGTTGCAAAGCCCATTGAAGGCATAAGGGTAAGGTTAGGTTTGGTTTGTGTAACAAAAGAGAGTTTATGCTTCTTTAAACACAAACCAATCTATGTTGATATAAACCACAGCTTACCTGTTCTTTACTCTCTCTCCGCAAAGGCTCCTGCAGGCTTTTATTTAGTTTAGCAAGCTGATTTCTAAGCTCCAGTTTCTCTTTAGTCAGTTGAGACACAGTAGTAGCAAGCTCCTCATTCTCACGTTTTAACACATCCACGACAACAGGCGGGAATGCAGTGGACTGCTGGAAGAAGTTAACATTTACATTATATAAAAGGCAGAACATAACAGGAAAACAAAACACCATAGCCTCAATTCAATAACAGTTGAAAAAAAGTACACAGGTAGTAAAAAATTCACTTTAATGAGGAAGAAAAAAGAGAATTTAACAGTTACTGAAATGACAGATAAAAACAATGAAAGTCAAGTGCAGCATTTACTTGTGTAAAAAGAGTTAAAAAGGTCTCTGCTTTTTTTGGGGGAGTAAAAAATACAATTCTGTGAAATACTCACCTGTAGAATTGGTATTATACGCATACAGCACGTCCTGCTCCCGATGTAGTAATTACATGTGGGTAATCCTCCGCCTGAGGCGCTGTTCACTGCAGACATGTAGAAAACAGGCTCCTCCCGGCCCTACATATACCGAGAGACCTCCCACAAATCCCCAGCATTGAAAAGCAGTGAGAAGGAGAAGCGGGGAGAAACCAACCACCCAAAAACTGGCAATAGTAACAATGATAACAATCACCAAACAGGGGATCCAGAACAACGTGAAACCAGGGTGGGTTGGAGCAGGACGTGCTGTATGCATATAATACCAATTCTACAGGTGAGTATTTCACAGAATTGTATTATTCTAAGCATACAGCACGTCCTGCTCCAGATGTAGTAATTACATGTGGGACATCCAATAGCAGTGTCCGTAAAGAAGGGTGGGATCCCCAACAGAAAAGGCAACAGCAAGCAGTTTAAACTACTGCCGCCTGCAACACCTTGCGGCCAAACACAGCATCAGCTGAGGCCCTAACATCAACCTTGTAAAACTTTGTAAAAGGTATGAACAGAAGACCAAGTAGCGGCCTTGCAAACTTGTTCCACAGAGGCCTGGTGCTGAAAAGCCCAAGAAGCCCCAACAGCTCGAGTAGAATGAGCAGTAAGACGGAAGGGGGGAGACTTCCCCTTAGTAGAATAGGCCTGAACCACAGCCTGACGAATCCATTTACTGATAGTAGACTTGGCGGGAGCCAAACCCTTCCTAGGCCCGTGAGGCACAACGAAGAGAGCATCAGTCTTCCTGAAAGCCCTAGTGATAACTAGGTAATACTTGACGCACCTAACCACATCCAAGGAATGCAAAACCCTCTCCTTAGGGTTACTAGGATTAGGGCACAAAGGAGGAAGTACAATATCCTGATTCAAATGAAATGCAGACACAACTTTAGGCAGAAAGTCTGGCTTGAAGCGGAACACCACCTTATCCTGGTGTCTCTCATAGTAGGGAGGCTGAATAGATAAAACTCAGACACACGCCTAACAGAAGTGATACCAACCAGGAAGACAACCTTGAGCGTGAGAACAGCGAGAGCAGCCTCCTGAATAGGCTCAAAAGGAGCACCCTGCAGGGCCGATAAAACCAAGTTTAAGTCCCAAACAGGTACCGTAGGTTTTCAAGGGGGAGGCACGTGAGTGACCCCCTGAAAGAAGGTCTTGATAAGGGGATGCTGGGCAAAGGTCTTCTGAAAGAAGATAGACAGGGCCGAAACCTGGCCCTTCAGAGTACTAAGCTTAAGACCTAAGTCTAGACCATGTTGTAAAAACTCCAGCACCCTAGAGACTAAGAATTCCCGGCAGGGAAGAGACCTGGACTCACACCAGTAAGAACGCCAAACTCTATAATAGATAGCAGAAGAAGTCTTTTTTCCTGGCTTGCACCATAATAGCAACTACAGATGCAGACAAACCCTTCTCCATCAGGATGGAGGTTTCAATAGCCAAGCCGTCAAAGCCAGTTAGTAAATTGGGATGGCGTAGCGACCCCTGAGTTAGAAGCTCTGGCAACCTTGGCAGATCGTACTGATCTACTGCCATTTAAACCACGTCTGCGAACCACACTCTTCTTGACCACCTTGGGGCCACCAAAATCGTGGGTACTCCTTCCAGGGCGATCTTGCGCAGAACTCTGCTCAGAAGGGGAATTGGTGGAAACACATACAGGAGCCGAAACTCCCTCCACGACATGGACAGGGCATCCGTGACCAGAGCCAGAGGATCCTGAGATAGGGATACAAAGCTCGGGAGCTTGTGATTGTGACGCAAACAGATCCACATCTGCCACACCCCAACGGTGACACAGGGACTGAAATACCCTGTTGCAGGGGGACCATTCCCCCTGACGGGACGACCCCCTGCTCAGAGCATCTGCCAGCAGGTTCTCTGCCCCCGGAATGTAGACAGCTGAGATGCATTGGACATTGGCCTCCGCCCACGTTAGAATCAGATACTTCCTGGAGAGCCCCCTTGCTCCGGGTCCCTCCCTGATGGTTGATGTAGGCAACCGCCGTTCTGTTGTCTGAGCGTACCTGAACCGCCAGACCCCTCGGGTAATGGGTCAATTGTTCCAGCACCAATCTGACCGCCCTGAGTTCCAAGACATTGATGGGTAGATGGGCCTCCTGAGGGCCCCACCTCCCCTGGAAGCGCAGGGACTTCCAGAACCCCCCCCCCAACCCGACAGACTAGCATCCGTTGTGACCGTCTCCCAGGAGGGAGCCAGGAAGGATCTGCCCCTTGTCAAGTTTCTGTGGTCCAGCCACCACGCCACCAAGGGATTTTCTGACCGAGGGGGGGGGAACCACCCAGATCTCGTCCAAGGACGCTGGGTTCTTGTTCCAAACTGACAGAAGGTGAAGCTGAAGGATTCTCAAATGGAACTGGGCAAAGGGCACTGCCTCGAAGCTTGCCACCATCGAGCCCACCAACTGCATTCCCTGCCAGATGGAGGGACGAGGGCTCGAAAGCAGGGACCTTGCCTGCAATGTCAGCTTCCACCTTCGGTGGAGGAAGGAATATCCTTGACTGAACTGTATCCAGAATCATCCCCAGGAACGGAGTCACTGAGGAGGGGGACAGAGAGGACTTTGGGTAATTGATCACCCAGCCGAAGGACTCCAGGGTGGACACTACCAACTGAGTGTCCAGCTCTGCCTGCCGCAGAGCCCGAGAGGTGATGAGTATATCGTCCAGGTAGGGCAACACGCGTATGCCCCGTAGTCTTAACAGGGACATCTCCCCTGCCAGCACCTTGGTGAACACCCTGGGAGCAGACGTGAGGCCGAATGGCAGAGCCACGAACTGGTAATGCTGATCCAGCAGGGCAGATCTGAGAAACCTTTGGTGTCCTGGAAACACCGGAACGTGCAGGTAAGCATCCTTGATGTCCACAGATGTAATGAAGTCCCCTGGGCGCAGCGAGGCGATAGCCGAGCGCAAAGTTTCCATACGAAAGTGCTTGTTTCTGACAAATCTGTTGAGGATTTTTAAATCCAGAATGGGTCTGACTGACCCGTCCTTTTTGGGTACCGTGAAAAGGTTGGAATAAAACCCCATGCCCCCGTCTCTTAAGGGGACCTTGCAAATGACCCCTAGATCCAGAAGGTCCTGCACAGCCAGCATCAAGACCCGAGCTGAGGCAGGGTCCTGTGGGATCCGGGACCCGACGAACCTGGTAGGGGGCCATCCAGCAAATTCTATCTTGTAACCGGAGGACACTACCTCCTGAATCCACCGGTCTGGGACGTGGCATCTCCAGACCTGCTCGAAGTGCTGTAGACGTCCCCCCACCCTAACGGGCGAGGGCGCCCCTTCATGCCTGAGGGGTCTTGGGCGGGGCCTTGGACTTAGGCCCCCTGGAGGAACTGGGACGGCGTCCTCGATTTTTGTTCCAGGAATCTGTGCGAAATCCCGTGAAGGACACTCCTCTGCCTTGCTTAGCCCCACGGTAGGGGGTCGATTGGGAGCTTGGGCCACGAAAGGGTCGAATCTGACGCTTGCACTGGGGTAACTTGCCACCCTTGGCAAAGATATCTAACCTTTCTCCAAACAGGCGCAGACCCTTAAATGGTAGCCCCGTAAGGGCCTTCTTGGCAACGTTATCAGCGGCCCACTGGCGCAACCAGACCGCTCGGCGTGTGGCTACCACCAGAGCAGAAGATCTAGCGCTCAGCTTAATAGCATCATCCAATGCAGATAGGATATAGTTCACAAAAGTTTCACAGGTGGCCAGAGCATTGGCAGCATCAGAGGGCAAGTCATCCGCCCCTTCAAGAGCAGTCTTAAACCACAGTCCTGAGCGCCACCGCCGTGATGGCTAAGGCGCAAACTGGGAGGAGCGACGCTCCCCCAAATGCAAAGGCATGACATGCCAGTTGGTCAACACGCCGATCCTCCAAATCCCGCAGCGTAGTAGTGTCAGGGGAGTGCATAATAGAGGTGTTGGACAGACTTAGAATTGGGGCATCGACCTCGGGCGGCGATGTCCAACACTTGACCAGGTCAGCAGGAAAGGGATATTTCTTATCCACACTTTTAGGAACCCTATGAAGTTTGCTGGGATGTTCCCATTCTTTCAGCACGAGGCTATTAAAATGAGTTTGTTCGGGAAACTCCAACCGCGCCCTAGCGGTGTGAAACAGCCGCGACAGGGGGAGAGAGGGACAATACATCAAAGATCTGGGTCAACAGTCTATCAATGTCATCCGAGGACCAATGATCAGAGCCAGACTCCTCCTGTCCCCTGGACTCGTCGTCTTATGACCCTGAGTCAGAGAACAGTTCCCCTTCGTCTGAGGGGGGATGCGCATAAGAAAGCAGTAAATCATCAGATTCTATAGGAAATATAGTAGATTCAGGATTCAAATGTCGCCTCTTGGCAGTGGCCTTGCGCGCCAAGGAGCCAGCAATTAAGTTTTCCACACTAGCCAGTCTAGTAGCAAAATCAGTATGAGAATCCCCACTGGTATTGGGGGGTTAGGCTCAGGCTTGGGGGAGTAGGGGAAGCGAGGCGAGGTGCGGGCCCAGCCTCGGAAGAGGTGGGGAGACCGGCTAGCGCCTGCTGTGCACAAGGGACGCGGACCCGTGCATTGTCACCGAAGGAACCCCGTTCACAATATCCTGAGATGCCTCCATATGGTGATTATTAGGTACAATATGCCAGTAGGGATTGACGCTATAAAGCAACCCTGGATGCCCCAATAACCCGCTGGGAAGTGGGAGTGATTTTTTAATGGTCTGGACCGGGTGCTGCACCAGGCCGGGAGAAGCCAC
Organism: Gastrophryne carolinensis; assembly: GCA_027917425.1. Lineage (NCBI taxonomy): Eukaryota > Metazoa > Chordata > Amphibia > Anura > Microhylidae > Gastrophryne > Gastrophryne carolinensis. The sequence continues at coordinate 188,043,684 of CM051240.1, forward strand.
TGAAGTCCACGGTCTGAAAGACACAAGGGGAACAGGGATGTCAGAGCCAAGCGAGAAGGAGCAAAAGCAAAAGAAAGGTCGCCCATGAGGGCACTTACAGAACAGCGAGGGGAGGACAGTCTTCACCACGCGCACGTGAGAAAGAAATGGTGCCAAGCGAACCTCGAAGGGCGGGCCAGAGCTGAAGGCGACGCGGAACGCGCCAAACCAGACCACCTCAGAGACTAAATATGACAGGATAGAATACGGGAATAAACACCGTAGCGTCCGCGAACAGAGCCGCCGTACGTGCCAAGTAAAATACAGTAAAGGCGCTACGGCTGACTTGAACATAAATGTGAAGCGTTAAGAGAAAAGGCACAGCTGAGATCTGAACTCAGGATCTCCTGTTTACTAGACAGGCGCTTTACCAACTAAGCCACAGCTCCCTGTGCTCGGCTCTGACAACCGGTAATGGTAAAGGCTATAACCGGTAATGGTTAAGGCTATAAGCTTACAAGTGTAATCGGGCAAGGTTAGGCCATCGTACACACAACCCCCCCCTCTTTTTCCCCCCACTAACGGGGGGAACTAGGGAGGAAGGTGACCCAATACACGGGGTTCACCACTACACGAGGTGTGGGGCACTGATGCGGGAGGGGCATCCTCTGAAGGCTCACCATTAGCCTTGACCGCCTACCCTATGGTGGGGGATTGTGGTGGAGCCAAGCTCCGTAAGCACACGAGGTGCTGCCTACCTTTACCCGATCAACGCAGCCCAGGCTGGGAGGCATTAATTCACAATGAGGACGGGTGGAAATAGTCCCGCAGGGCCTCGGGCTGTAAAGCCCCGCTCGCCTGCGAGAGCGTGAAATCTTCATGTCTTCGCAGCCAGCACTGCAGAGAAATCTGGGGATTTGTGGGAGGTCCCTTGGTATATGTAGGGCTGGGAGGAGCCTGTTTTCTACATGTCTGCAATGAACAGCGCCTCAGGCGGAGGATTACCCACATGTAATTACTACATCGGGAGCAGGACGTGCTGTATGCTTAGAATAAGGTCTATTGATTTTCATTGTTTTCCAGCTGGTGATTCAGCAACAGTGAAATTCTCAGGCTTTTTTCTCATAAAGTGAAGTTTTTACTTCCAATATTTTTTTTCAACCCTTACTGAATCAAGGCCCATGTGTATAAAAAAGTTAAATAAAAGAATAAAGCGTAACAACCTGAAGATTTCCTCTTGTCAATTCTAACTTTAGCGCAGATAAAGAATCCAGTAAAGTGGACACTTCTGCCTCATTCGGAAAGCTAAAAGAAAAAAATAAAATAATAATTATAATGTTATGTATGGTTAACAACCAGATTTGACTGGCTTGCCCACATCATAAACCACCATATGCACATTTACCTTTCCCCCCTGTTCTGCACCCATTTCTTCACTTGTAGTGCAATATGCAGTAACTGCTGCCAAACCTTCTGTGTCTGACTAGCCAGTGAGCCAAGGTTTTTTGGGGGGCTGCTTGTGTCAGCCCAGTGACGGCTCTTCCGGGCAGCTAAGGCACGCTCTTGTTCCTCAAGATCTGCTAACATGTGCTGCAAGTCCTGGATACGTCTTACATCTCTCTCATGTTGCAGCTTTAAATCCTAGGTGAAGAGAAGGAAAAAAGGTTAAAAAAAAAAATTTTTGCGTAATATGGGATCCCATCAGATGAATACATCAAACATTTACATGTTCAAGCAACGTTTGTATGTGATACTCCATTTAGTGTTAAAGGAGAAACTACCAAATTGGGATGCACCACTGTGTTAAACCCCCTGGATCACCCACTTTGCCCAGAGCCCTTTTCAAATCTTGCTTACATGCAGTTGGTGCAATTGCTTATATTCTGCTTGACCAACACATGTACACACGCTTTCATTTGTGGCATGTGATTTGTATCCTCGTTATTTCTCATTTTTTTTCCTGGCCTTGACCTATAGTGCTTTGTACCTTATAGTGGCTTTGAGGCTCCACCCCTGGAGCCCAGCCCACTACATGGGCATGTGATTATGTGATCTTCATTTCTCCTCGAGCCCCTTGGAATTTGGGCCCGAGATAATTTGGTACCGCCCCCCATGTTCTTTTATGTTGAGGGGTGACACTATAGGACATAGGACGGCTTTACTGGGGGTCTCACATACACCTTATGCCGCTCTGGCACAATGTACACCATTTAGGGTAACATTTTGTACAGTTTAGGTCAGCTATTGGCAACGTTTGCCTCTGGCCGGCCATGAATGTATAGGTTTGTTTATATGTATTACTCCATTCGTTACCATGTCATATAGGATACATCCAATAGGAGGACACTTTGTTTATTCTTATACTACATTGATTTATTATTTTTCAGCTTGATTTTTTATTTTTCATTTTGCCATTCCTTCATACTGTCCATTGAGCTATACAGGGGGGTGGATTGATAGCCCGAGGCATCTGTGTGCTGAGCATTATATTGCTCTACACATATGTCATCTGTACTCAATGCATCTCTATGTGATATTTTACATGTTTATCCACTTGTATCATGACACCTAATACCAGTTAGTAATGTTGTTTGTCTTGTTTCTCCCCCCCCCCCCTCCCCGAATACTCACCCTCCACGTTCTGCTCCGGACATGGTTCCGGCAGCTTGGTGGACGGGGGGTGCGCACGCGCGGTGCGTGGGGCCGGGCGCGCGGCGGGTGCCTCCTACTGCAGGGGAGTGCGCCCGTCACGCCGCGGGCGGTGACGTGGCGGCGCCGCACTGGCCAGCATCCTTATCACCGGGGTATTTAAGGAGGGGCGAGGACGGCAGCCGACACACCCTGGCGAAGTGTCCTAGCGACACGCAACGCGTCGGTGGCGGCTGCGACGGGGGATCCTCTGACACGGTGATGTAATCAAGTGTTTGTTATTTATTTATGTATGCTGCCGTTGTTACTCATTATCAATTGTCTGGTAGCCCAGCCGGGCTTTAATACATGCAAAGCCTGTTTTTTCCGGTTTACATACTTTGTTCATCACAAGTATCCACTGTTGTCCAGTGTTGGGCTACACATTTAGCCCTGGATATATTGTCACATTGCTATTTTGCACATATTCCACATTGCTACTTTGCACATATTCCACATATTTCAACGCTGCTATTTTGCACACATCACACGGTCTGTATTTATTCATTTATATATAGTACATGCACTTAGTTTTTCTTTATACACCATAGTCATCAACTCACTTTATTAGTATATTCATTTTTTTCACGGTTTCACGCACACATATTGATTACTCATTGCTGTTATACCTGGGCACACCATTATTATTATTCAGTTCTTTATACCATATAACTATGGCGGCATCATCCAAATTGTATACATGTTAGTCACTATATATTGGATCCCCTTAGCTTGTGTTTTTCATGTTTTTTAACCTTGTATGTGTTTAGACGAGTGTCTTCTTTTATCCATATTATATTCATTAAAATTACATATATTTTTATAATTAATTAGTGTGCGGCCTTCTCTAAGGGCTTCTGGGGATTAGTCTAGGATCTCCTCTTTTGTACACCTTAGGTTTCTGGTTTCCCTTATGGCTGGCACCTATACCTAAATAGTGTTGCGGTGCACCCTCCAAATCCGCTTGTAGACTCCCTTTCCAAATCTTGGCACTGCGGGCGCAACCCCAGCACACCACTATCTGGGACAGCAGATCAACACAATCAAGCTGGTTAAAAAGGGACTCTATGGGCAAAAACAATAAATACCACATACTCGCCTCCACAGCATTATTCCAGGGAGTTAAAACTTACCTCCACCGGAGGAAGTAGCCAGACTACACCATGACTATGCCGGACCATGGCCCCTGGTCGCATTGCTGCCATTAGTCACGATGACCGACGCCACTCGCTCAATTCACTTCAATAGAGGGGGTGTGCCGAGGGCTGAGAACAGGCCTCCATTGTAGAGAATGGAGAGGGCATGCCCAGTCATTGTGACTAACACGAGGAGAGAAACACTGGGCTCTGTGCTGCAGGAGCGAATGGGAAGAGATCCCAGATGCAGGTAAGATTCAATAAACATAAAACAAAAATTAGGTGGGAGCTGTGCTTGGCACTTATGTTTGAGTTCTACTCGATGGTCCCCTAGCAGAACTACATAGCTACTGTGGTCATCTCAGGATTCACTACTTCTACTTTAAGGGGTACAGTGTATAGAATATCTGCATTCAATAAACTTTCCCAATGACAATGTAATCCATTTTAATTTAAAACCAAATATGGAATAAACTCACCGACGTGGCCCGGTACCCATCTGCCCAGACTCTTCATGGCCCAGTGACACTTTTACCAGGTTATCCGGTCTTTCCTTGCCCACGTGCTGTGGAATCCACGCCAGCGCTCTGATCCTCGTTTGCCCTCCTCTATGATGCCGCCAAGAGCAACATGAGCAAAGTTTCCAACATCAACCTCGCAAAATCCTTTGAAGGTATGAACAGAAAAACAAGCAGCGGTCCAGCAAGACTTGCTCAGCAGAAACCTGGTGCTGAAAGGTCCAAAGATACCAAAGCACAAGCAGAATCAGAAATAAAGTGAGAAGATTCTTCCCCTTAAAAGAATAGGCCTGAGTAACAGCCTGACCAGCCCAATGCTAACAGTAGCCTTGGCAAAACTTAGAGTTTTCCCCATAGGGGAATGGAACCCTGGTCTCCCGCGTGACAGGCGGGGATACGGACCAGTAAACTAACAAGGATCAGCTAGAATCCAAAACCTTTCCTAGGACCAGAAGGGACAATCCGTTCAAGGAAAGACCAGGCCAAAGGGCGCATAACCCCTGGAAGCAGACGAGATCAGGCACATACGGAGACGCCCGAAAAACCCCAAGGGGCAACAGTCCCCCTAAGGGACAAGAGACAATCCAGGAAATTTTCCAACACCTGTTGAGGGAACGTAGACCCCCTTTCCTCAGCGTTACTAGGAATAAGGCCCAGAAGAAAGACAAATGTCTTGAATACATGAGCATAAGACACCACCTCAGGTATAAGGTCCGGCGTAAAGCGGACCACCACCACATCAAGGAGTATATATCAATGAACGAGGGCTGGCTAAACAGAGCCGCCCGCTCAGGCACACATCTGCCTTAAGCAACAACCCCCCAGAAGGGCAACTTGAGAGTAAGAACAATCAGACAGAATCCAGAATAGGTCCAAGGGAACACCCCGCAAGGCAAACAGGATAAAATTCAATCCCAACAGGGACCATAGAATAACGTGAGGGATGCACATGAGCAATCCCCGAAGAATGCTCAACCAAGGAAAAGGAGAGCAAAAGACTTCTACAGGAAGGCAGACAGGGCAGAACCTGAACCTTCAGAGTACCGAGATGGAGAGCCCACTCCAACCCATGCTGTAATAACTCTAGAGCCCTGGGAACAGAGAACGCCCAACAGGGAAGAGACCTAGACTCTCACCAATCAATATGGGTACGCATACCCTACAATAGAAGGAAGAAGAAGAAGCTTGCTCCTAGTCTTCCCATAGTCTCAACACCAAGACAGATAAGCCTGTCTCCATCAAGATGGATGTTTCCACAGTCAGGCCGTCTAGGCCAGAGTCTGTAGATTGGGGTGACGTAAAGGGGCCCTGAGTGATCAGATCTGGCACTCCTGGCAAAACGTACAGATCTACTGTCCTCAGTACAACGTCTGCGAACCACACTCCACTAGGCCACCAGAATCACTGGTCCCCCCTTCCAGAGCAATTTTGCGCAGAACCCTGCCTAGCAGGGGGAATGGAGAAAAGACATACAGAACAGAATGTCCTGCCATAACATTAATAAATCATCATGACCACAGCCAGAGAATCCTGGGACAGGGAAACAAGGACCGAGAGCTCGTGATAGTGACGGGGCACACACAGATCCACACTGGTTGGACTCCATAGTGACACAAGGATTAGCACATCCTGTCGCAGAGGGACCACCACCAGAGCGAATACCACTGGTATGCAGGGAACATTGTCCACCACCCAGATCAGGATCAGAGACACTTCCCGGAGGACCCTCCTGCTCCGGGTCACTCCCTGAATATTTAATGTAGGCCAGGCCCGTCAGATAGGCCTAGCTCCCCCGAACAGGCAGGAGTAGGCAAGCGAGTTAGAACTAACTTGAACGCTCACAGATTCAAACATTAATAGGTGTATAGGCCTCCTAAGGGCCCCACCTCCCCTGGAACCGTAGGGACTTCCAGAAGAAGACCCCCCCCTCAACCTGTTAGATTGGCATCCATGGCGACCGTCTCCCAGGAAAGGGCAAGAAGGGACTGCCCCCAGACAGGTTCCTTGAGTTCATCCATTACAAGAGGGACCTCCTCACCAGGGAGGAAGGCACACATACCCTGCTCCAGGGATGCTGGGTCCTTGTCCCGTAGGACAAATAGGAGAATTTGCAGAAGACCCCAGGGGGGACTGAGCATAAGGGGCCTCTTCGGAGTACGCCACCAACGGGCCCACCAGCTGCATCCCCTGCCTGGTGGAGGGACGGGGACAGCTATGAGGGACTGAGCCCATACAACCAGATTGTCCGCTTTATTGCTGAGGAAGGAAGATCCTTGCTTGAACTGTATAAAATTCATTCATAGGAATGGAGTTACCAATGAAGGGGACAATAAGGACTTGGGGTATTTGATCACCCCTTCAAATGATTCCCTAATGGACACCCTCCAGCCGAGTATCCAACGTAGCCAGACGTAAAGACTGGGAAGTGATGGGGACGTCCAGGTAGGTCATCAATTGGACGACCCTTGGTCTCATCAGAGGTCACACCCCCGTCATCACCTTGGTGAACACTCTGGGAGCTGAAGAGAGGCCAGATGACAAGGCTACAATTATCAGTGGTGGTCAACCAACGCGAATCTGACGAACCTCGGTGTCCAGAAGACACAGGAAAGTAAAAATAAGAAGCATTGAGCCCCCAGACGCGCAAGGAGCTGATGGCCGAGCGCAGTGTTTCTGTTGCCGAAACTGCCTGTAATTGACGAATTGCTGAGAATCTGTGAGTCCAGATTGGGCCATGGAAAGGTTGGTGTAGCGGCCCCCGCCTCCGTCTATTAAGGGCAATCTGCAAGAGACCCCCAGACCCTGCAGGCCTTGCATGGCCTGCACCAGCACCTGAACAGAGACAGGGACCAGAAGCACCCGGGACCCGACAATCTTGGGGGAGACCGCACAGCAACTCTATCTAGTAGCCGGAGGGCACTACCTCCTGAATCCACCAGTCTGAGGCGTGATACCTCCTGGCATGAGCAAGGTGCCCAAACGGGCGAGGACGCCCCATCATGCTTGAGGGGATTTCGGTGGAAGATTTAGGCTTAGCCCCGCCAGAGGGGCCAGGGCGTTGTCTGCCGCTCCTGGGGCAGGTGTCTGCACGAGCCCCCAGGAAGGACACCCCTGTTTCTTGTTTTACACTAAGGCAGGGAGGGGGAGGGGTTAACCTGCCTCGAGGGGCCGGGACGGCCGCCTACGTTGCGGTGAATGGCCCTTATTTACCAAACAGGTCCAGACAGGCCCCAAACAGGCGTTGCCCTCTAAAGGGAAGCCCAGTAAGAGTCATCTTAGCATCATCGCCAGTACCCCGCTGTTGCAGCCAACCAAGCGACGTAAAGTCACCACAAGGGCAGAAGTCCTTGCACACCATCTAATGTGTCATCCAGTGCTAAAAGGATAAATCTTTCAAATACATCAAAACTGGAGAGTGCATTAACGCATCCCAGGGGAGATACTCAGGGTGATGATCAAGCATCTTTCTGATGAGGGTTCTAGCGGCCACTGCAGTGATGACCGCGGCACAGACCGGCGCAGCGCCGTCCCTGCACAAGAAAGGGCGTGGGAGGCCACAGATCAATGCGCCGGTCCTCAGCATCCCAAAGGGTACTATAAACAGGGGCTGTAATAAAAAGGGGGGGGGGTTAAGAACAACAATTGACCACCTCAGGGAAAAAGGGGGTATTTCTCATCCCAGACCCCTGGAATTCACTGGGGAATTGGCATTCCTTGAGTACAAAAGCAAGGAAAACTAGCCTGCTCTAGATATTCCAAGCGCGCCGTCGCTGTATGAAAACGCTCCCCTCTCGGCTTGAAGGCCTCACCAGGGAGAGAGATAGACAGGACCTTAATCATTCAGGGCCAGAATCGTCATGACTCAGGTGAGCCCGATACAGAGACCAGCTCTCCTTCAGAAGGGGTACTAGTCACACGGAGTAGTCAACGCCTCAGTTCCCATAGGACAAACAGAAAAACAGGAGGCGTCAAGGGCCACTTCTTACCAGGGCCCCTGCGCCCGGACAACCTCGCCGTAATCTGATCAGCCTTAGGCAGTCTGGCAGACACAGCAGGCTGCAAATCCCCACTTGTATGCGACTCAGGAGGAGTGAGAATTAAGCATGGGGAATAAGTGTATTGAAACAAGGCGCAGCCACTGGCAACCTTGATAGCAGGGCCACTGCTTGCTCGGCACAGGGTCCGCAGACCCGCACCCTGTCAGCGTCAGCATGGGGTTGACCACACGCTATACACAGCCGGTCTTGTCCCAGAGGGACCCTGGTCACATAATTCTGAGATGCCTCCATATGGTGATTGTCTAGGCACAATATGCCAGCAAGGATTTACGCAATAGGCAACCTTACTGCCCCAAAGACCCGCTAGGAATGTGGGAGAATTTTACAAAGCCCGCTATAATTTAACCCAGGCCGGGGAAGCCATTGGATTCAACTGTCTGAAGACATGAGAATAAATTGGTGTCAGAGCCATGCACAGTAAAAGAATCCTGAATCGCCCATGAGGGCACTTACAGACCAAGGTAGGAGGAGGGCCGTTACCGCGCGCGTGACTAACATTCAAAATGGCACCAAGCGAACCTCGAAGGGCGGGCCAGAGCGGGCCGTGACGCGGAGCGCGCCAAACCAGGTCCCCGCCCCCCCGAAGAGTGCGAAGCTCTGAGGCAGTAGAAAAATATTGTAAAAAGAAGCAGAGTGAATGACACACGTAGCATAGATGATATTTGCCAATGGAGATGCCGCAGCGTCTGGGGTCAAAATTGTAAAATAAGCAGAGTGTATGACACACATAGCATAGATGATTTTTGCCAAAGGAAACGCCGCAGCGTCCGCCCGGCGCAGCACATCCAATAAGGAAAGAGACGCGCGTGGCAGCGGCAGATAATAAAAAGGCGCGGCTCTGACACCAAGTTACAAGTCAAGGACAATACTAAGGCCATAATCGTGTAATCGCAGTACACTTAAGACCGCCACACACATAACCCCCCCCCTTTCTTTCCCCCCCAAGCTAAGGGGGGGAAACGAGGGAGGATGGCGACCCTTCGGATAGGGCCCACCGCTACACGGGGCAATAATGCGGGAGGGGCATCCACTATGAGGCTCACCATCAGCCTAAACCGCCTACCCTTTGGTGAGGGACTGCGGTGGAGCATGGCTCCGTTAAGCACACAAGGTGCTGCCTACCTTCACCCGACCAGCGCAGCCCAGGCTGGGAGGCACATCATTGAAGAGGACGGGTGGGAATAGTCCTGCAGGGCCGCAGGCTGTAATAGCCCCGCTCACCTGCGAGAGAGTGATACTTCATGTCTTCGCGGTTCAGCACTGCAGAGAAATCTGGGGATTTGTGGGAGGTCCCTCGGTATATGTAGGGCCGGGAGGAGCCTGTTTTTGCATGTCTGCAGTGCACAGTGCCCTCTGGCGGCAGATTACCCATGAGTAATTATTATATCTGGAGCAGGACGTGCTTTATGCTTAGAATAGGTCAGCAATCCCAATATGCAGAACAGCACAGTGTTTGAAGGCTGCCTGACGTTCCATGAGACGCCATCTTGGATGTTTAAAGGCTCATAACATGCAGTAGATGCAGGTAGGATGATTTTGAATGTAAGCAATCTATATGTACAGGGTGTGGGAAGCATATAAGATTGAATAAGAGTCTGAGTGAAGGTCCGCTTTAAAACTATTCCCCAGCATCTAAAATTAATATATTTTAAGTTTTTAGTCACTTATTATTCTTTCCCCCACGAATACAGTGTGGCACCATCTTGCCTCCAAAGCATCACACATATTGAGGAGAGCGGGATAAAGTACAGGGGGTGGGGTTATAGCTGTGCTTTGCACAGACAGAGCAGAGCTGGAGTCAGGGAAAGGACAGCAATCCCAGAATGCAGAGCGACATCTGTGCTCTGACATCTGCTAATATCCACAGATCACCTCAGTCAGCCAGCTTCAAGCTTATGCATCAGTCACACTTCTCAAGATGCAAATAAGTTGCCATATGGAAGGGCAGCTTTAGAAGTCTAAATGACACCTCCAGGGGGTCACATTATTGCACTCAGTTGCCCAAGTTAAATATTATTTCTGTAAATTGTACAGCTAAAACTTTGTACTTGCCTATATATACAAACATTGACAGACATAAGAGTAGAGACTGGGTCACAATGGGACTACCTTACTTTGGTTAAACGGACAGTCCAGTCTAACTCTTGTGGTTCATGGGAGCAGCCATGAAGGAATCACTATGGCATGCTACCCTATTTACTTGCTGCGTTTCATACATCTCAACAAAAGACAATGGGGCAGCAGCCCCAGGTAATCCCATCATGGCTGCTCCAATAAATCACTACAACAGTTATTAAAACTGAACTGTCCCTTTAACTTAACATATATTGCAATATAATCAATCCAAATGAGTCTGCGCCAAACTCTCACCTGAAAATCCACCTCGCAAGGTCATAGGAGGACGCCCAGCTTCCTGTAGTAAACCTAAGTATTAAACTATAGATCCCAGGGCACCCAACGTGGTTCCTAATATTTATTTATTTATGAATATAGTCTACCTGCCCTTTTTACACCTCATCCTCCTCTTGGATGTGGGCAGGTAGTCCAATATAGATGACGCAATAGGAATGCGGTGGCACTGACCATGTAATCAAGAAGACCTATGCAGATTGATCTTACAGATTCAGATTGCCAGCACGAGAAGTGGGAGGCGCAAGTCCAGTCATCTTTTAGTATTAATACGTGTTTGATCTTATTGTATATTGTCATGATTAAGTGATAAATCTGCACAAAATGTGGGGGTGCTTCTGAACTCGTCATGGACAATGCTATTTTATGGCGAGAGGGGTTGCTTCTACTGTTTCTACCTTAATATATACTCGCTGGACATTTCTTACTCTATATAGCAATATACATTAAATGTCCTTCTCTAGCACCTCTTACTCAAAGGAGAGCAGCTTGAGGAGCTTTAAAAATCTTACCATTATCTGACGTTCCTGCTCCTCTTCTCGTATCCGGTTAACATCTGCCTGCTTCAATCTCTTATTTTCTTTGTCACGTTCTTTTATCCAAACTCTTTCCTCCTCCTGTAGAATTAATAGCTGGGCTTGGTACTGATCTCGCTCCTTCTGGAGACGGATTTCACGTTCCCTCTGCTGTTCCAATATATTTTCCAGTTGTTGTTTCTGACTTTGCAGAGCCTCTAGTAGAGCCCGTAGCTTAACTCCTGCCTCCTGCTCTTTCTGGATTTCCTCGCGACAGGCCTGATTTTCGGATTCTAGCCGACGCTTTGCATGTACAACCTGTTGCTGTGTCTGTTCCATCATGGCGGCAAGGTCCCGGGCACGCTTTCGTTCCTCTTCCAATTGACCCTGTAAATTTAGCACCAGTTTATGTTCCTGCTGTCTCTCTTGATCCTGCCTAGAAAACTCTTGACTATGCTGTTGCCTGAGTTGTTCCACAACATTTCGCTCTAGAGTCAAGGCACTTGAAAGACTTGCCGAGTGCTGCTTTTCCCTACCCAGCTCCTGTTCTACCTCCATTAATTTTTTGTGCTCCTGGGCTAGAAGAGCCTGACAGCGAGACTGTTCTATTTCAAGTTCCTTCCTAAGATTGCTGGTGCAGGTCTGCTCTTGTGATAAAGCCGAAGAAATCTTTGAGTTAATCTTCCTGTGCTCTTCAACAGATGAATATGCTTCCTACCAAAAGAAGCAAGATTGTACACTGTTTCTAAAAGGGAAAACCACTTGTTTGCATATGTTAAAGTAGATCTCTACTTACCTGTAAGGATTTCTCTTTATGTGCAAGTTCTTGTTTGATAACAGCTTTTTCTTCCTCCAGCCTCTTGCTTTTCTCTTTCTGCTCAGACTGGACTGTTTGCAGTAAGAGTGATGTAGATTGCTCTTTGCTCTCCAATTCATCTCTAAAAATGTTGCGTAAAGCAAAAAAATAAATAAATAATAATGAGTTAAACACAAGAAAACACCAAAATATAGAAAAAAATATATTTCTAGTCGTTCTTCTAGTGATGCGGAAATGTAAAAGTTATATTAAATTGAGTGCAGTAGTGGCCTTTTGACCAGAGGGTTGCAGGTCAGATTCATCCCATAGGGCATGACTGAAGTGTTCTTGCAAGGCACCTAACCCCCCAACTGCTCTCCTAGTTAAACCGGACCAACAGCCTGGCACAGTTGGAAAAGAAAGGTAGCTGCCATTTTGGAGCTTCCTCTCCCAACTGACAATGCACAGTAACAGGAAACCCAGCACGACTTCCTGTTTGCAGGTGGCCTGCAAGCCCGTGAGCGTCCATCTGGTTTTAAAATGCATCCCAGTAGGCGTTAAAAAAGAATTTACCTTTTTCTATTTGCAACAATATAAATTGCCCTGGGAGGGATGCACATGAGCACTGTTTGTTGTGTTGGTCTGATTTAATAAATTTTTGACTGTTGGTCCGCTTTAGGGCAGCCATGTAGACTCACTGCATGGATAGGTTGAATACAGAGGAAATAATTCTGTGAAACTCACCTGTAGAATTGGTTTTGTTATCCATCCATTCCAGGCCATCCAAAAGTACTTACAGATGGGTGCTCGCCCCTAGGGGGTGCTGACTGCAAGATCAAAAGATGTAGCTCCTCCCGGCCCCCTCTCAATCCAGTCCCCAGTAGTTTAAAAGCAGTACTCAATAAAAGAGGCAGGCAGGAGGTCCAAACAAAAAAATAGGAGACCATGTTACCTTACATAGCCTCCGCTTGTACTCTCTCGAATCAAAAAACTAAAAACTTGTATAACTAGTGTCCTATGAACAAAAAATGGTTCAATCACCATAACAGGCATGCAGGACATAATGAACCACAAGGGCAGAGTGGACAGCCTGGAATGGATGGATAACAAAACAAATTCTACAGGTGAGTTTCTCCTCCATCCATTCCAGGCCATCCAGAAGTACTTACAGATGGGACATCCAAAAGCAGTGTCCATATGGGCGGGATCCCCAGTGCGGAACAGCATGTAGTTCATTTCACTACCGCCTGAAGCACCTTTCGGCCAAAAACGGCGTCAGCTGAGGCCCTGACATCCACCTTGTAAAAATACAATTCTGTGATTACTCACCTTGTAGAATTGGTATTAAGTATAAGTATGCAGCATGTCCTGCTCCAGATAATGATTCATAACATCTGGGATATACCTCCACAAGAGGGCTCTTTACTGCAGAGATGGCAAAAAGAGGCCCCTCCCGGTCCATATATACCCGGGACAGCCCACTAATTCCCCAGTATAGAAAAGCAGTAAGGGAACCAGGAGAAGCCAATAATACAATTCTGTGATTACTCACCTGTAGAATTGGTATTATGAGTATACAGCACGTCCTGCTCCAGATAGATTACTTACACGTGGGTATTACTCCGCCAGATGGCGCTGGACTGCAGAGACATCGAAAAACTCGCTCCTCCCGGCCCCTCAAATACCCAGGGACCTCCCACAAATCCCCAGCATTGCAAAGCAGTTAACGAGAAACCAGGAGAATTAAACAACCCAAACTATCAAACTATAACAATGATAACAATCACCATACAGGGGATTCAAGATAATGCAAAACCAAGGGTGGGGTGGAGCAGGACGTACTGTATACTCATAATACCAATTCTACAGGTGAGTAATCACAGAATTGTATTATTCTTAGTATACAGTACGTCCTGCTCCAGATAAGAATCATTACACTTGGGACATCCAATAGCAGTGTCCATAAAGTAGGGTGGGATCCCCAAGAAAAAGTAGCAGCAGACAGTTTAAGCCACTGCCGCCTGCAGAACCTTTCGGCCAAAAGCAGCATCAGCTGAGGCCCTAACATCAACCTTGTAAAACTTTGAAAAGGTATGAACAGAAAACCACGTAGCAGCCTTACAAACTTGTTCAACAGAAGCCTTGTGCTGGAAGGCCCAGGAAGCCCCAACAGCACGGGTAGAATGAGCAGTAACACGGAAAGGAGGATCCTTCCCCCTAGTAGAATAGGCCCTAACAATGGCATGACAAATCCATTTGCTAATAGTAGACTTAGCAGGAGCCAACCCCTTCTTGGGACCCGAGGGAACCACAAACAAGGCGTCAGTCTTTCTGAAAGGCAAGGTAGTATTTCAAATTCCTGACAACATCCAGAGAATGCAAGGCCATCTCCTTGGAATTACCAGGATTAGGGCACAAAGAAGGAAGTACAATGTCCTGATTGAGATGGAAGGCAGAGGCAACCTTAGGCAAGAAGTCTGGTTTAAAGCACAAAACCACCTTGTCCTGGTGTCTCTCAAAGTAGGGGGCCTGAATAGACAGAGCTGCCAACTCAGACACGCCGGACAGAAGTGATAGCCACCAAAAAGGCAACCTTCAGGGTAAGGATAGACAAGGCAGCCTCATGCACAGGTTCAAATGGAGGACCCTGAAGGACAAACTACCAAATTCAAATCCCAGACCGTTAACATGGGTTTGCGAGGAGGGCGCACATGAGCGACCCCCCGGAAGAAAGTCTTGACCAGAGGATGTAGAGCGAAGGACCTCTGGAAGAAAACGGCCAAGGAGGACACGTGACCCTTCAGAGTGCTGAGCTGAAGACCCAAATCCAAACCATGTTGAAGGAACTCCAGGATCCTAGGAATGGAGAACACACGACAGGGAAAGGCCCTAGACTTACACCAGTCAATGTAGGTCCGCCAGGTCCTATAGTAGATAGTAGAGGAGGATTACTTCCTAGCCCTGACAAGAGTATGAACAACTGAATCAGACAGTCCTTTCTCCTTTAGGATGGAGGTTTCAGCAGCCAGGCCGTCAAAGCCAGCGTTTGTAAATTGGGATAACAGTGCCGTCCTTGAGTGAGAAGGTCCGGAACCAAGGGTAGAGTGTACTGATCCACTGCCAGCTGCAAGTCTGCGAACCACACCTGTCTTGGCCACCTGAATGGCTGGCACCCTCTCCTGTACCAACTTGCGCAGAACCTTGCTCAGAAGAGGAAACGGAGGGAAGAGGTACAGGAGACCGAGTCCCTGCCAATGCAGAGACCGTGCATCCACCGGCAGAGCCAGAGGATCCAGGGACAGGGAGACAAATGCTGGCAGCTTGTGATTGTGGCGAGAAGCAAACAGATCCACGTCCGGAATCCCCCAACGGTGACAAAGGGATAGGAAGACCTCGCTGTTGATGGACTATTCCCCCCCAGGCGAGAGGCCCCCCTGCTCAGGGAATCCGCCTCCAGATTCTCCGCTCCCGGAATATAAACTGCTGAGATGCACAGGACATTGTCCTCGGCCCAGGGCAGAATCAACGACACCTCCTTGAGGGCCCTCTTGCTCCGAGTCCCTCCCTGATGATTGATATAGGCAACCGCCGTCTGGTTGTCTGAGCGAACCTGTACCGGCAGGCCCTGAAGGTGAGGAGTCAACTGTGCCAGCACCAACCGAACCGCCCTCAGCTCCAGGACATTGATAGGAGCGTGAGCCTCCTGAGGGCCCCACAACCCCTGGAATTGGAGGGCTCTCCAGTAGCCCCCCCAACCTGACAGACTGGCATCCGTAGTGACCGTCTCCCAACATGGTGTCAGAAATTATCTGCCCCCCAGAAGAATCCTCAAGTCCAGCCACCACAGGAGGGACCGCCGGACCAGAGGAGAGAGAACAAAGGCTGATCCAAAGACAGGGGACTCTTGTCCCAGACTGAAAGGAGATGGAGCTGAAGGAGTCTCATGTGAAATTGAGCGTAAGGGACTGCCTCGAAGCAGGCCACCATCTGTCCCACCAATTGCATCCCTTGCCTGATGGAAGGACGAGTGCTGGACAGCATGAAATGAACCAGAGCTTGTAGAGAATCCACCTTCTGCTGAGGAAGAAAAATCCTGGCCTGAATGGTATCCAGATTCATACCCAGGAAGGGCGTCACCCGGGACGGGGAAAGGGAGGACTTGGGATCATTGATCACCCATCCGAACGTTTCCAAGGCAGTTACCACCGCCTGGGTATCCAAGTCTGCCTGCTGGAGAGAATGAGATGTAATGAGAAGGTCGTCCAGATAAGGGAGAATGCGAATGCCCCCGGCTCTGAGGAGGGCCATCACCCCCGCCAGCACCTTGGTGAACACTCTGGGGGCTGAGGTGAGATCGAAGGGAAGTGCCACAAATTGGTAGTGCTGGTCCTCCTGGGCGAATCTGAGGAACCGCTGATGCCCTGGGAAGACTGGCACATAAAGGTAACCATCCTTGATGGCTATGGAGGTCATGAAGTCCCCCGGGCGCAAAGAGCTGATCGCGGAGCACAAGGTCTCCATGCGAAAGCGTCTGGTTCTGATGAACTTGTTGAGAAACTTTAAGTCCAGGATGGGATGGAACCATCCTTTTCGGGTACTGTGAAGAGATTGGAATAACCACCTTGACCTCTCTCCTCCGGAGGGACCGGACAGATGACCCCCATATCCAATAGGTTCTGTACAGCCAGAAACAGACCCTGAGCTGCCAGGGGGTCTAGAGGAATCTGAGACCTGAAGAATCTTGGAGGGGGCCATGCAGCGAACTCTAGCTTGTAGCCGGAGGACACAACCTCCAGAATCCACCTGTCTGAGATCTGTAGCCCCCAGACATGAGCGAAGAGCCGCAGCCGCCCCCCCCTCCCATAAGGGTGGGGGCGCCCCTTCATGGCTGAGCGGGCTTGGTGACAGATTTGGGCTTGGAGCCCCAGGAGGATCCGGGACGGGCACGGCCTCTGCCCTTGCCCCAGAAATCTGCTCTCTGCCCCGCAAAGGATACCCCCTGCCTTACCTAGGCCCACGAAAGGAGGGAGTGAAGGACCCGGAGCCCCGAAAGGGCCGCGCCTGCTTTTTGCATTGGGGTAACTTACCTCCCTTAGCAAAAAGGTCCAAACGATCACCAAACAGGCACAACCCCTTAAAGGGAAGCCCCGTGAGCGCCTTCTTAGCGGCATTGTCAGCTGCCCACTGGCGCAACCAGACCGAGCGGCGGATAGAAACAACCAAGGCCGAGTTTCTGCTACACATCCAAATGGTGTCATCTAAGGCAGAGAGAACATAGGTGATGAACATCTCACATTGTGACAAGGCTCTAAATTCAGCACTAGAAGGATCCTCATGGGAGCCGTCCTGAAGGCCCCTGATCAAGGTCCTAATAGCCACGGCCGTAATAGCGGAAGCACAAACCGGGCGTAAGGCCGAACCCACACAGGCAAAGGCGCGGGAAGCCAGTTGGTCAATACGCCAGTCCTCACTATCCTTCAAGGTAGTGGAATCAGGGGAATGCACCACGGAAGTGTTAGACAACCTCAACACAGGGGCATCCACTTCTGGGGGAGTTGACCAACATTTAATCACATCCGAGGGAAAGGGTACCTTTTATCCTATCCCTTAGGGATACCAGGAAGCCGGCTAGGCCGCTCCCATTCATTGAGAACCAGATTATTGAAATGTGCCTGTTCTGGAAATACCAAACGTGGCTTTGCAGTACCAAACAATTCCCCCTGCTGCTTGAGTGCCGCAGCAGGAAGGGAAATGGAAAGCACTTCAAAGATTTGAGTCAAAAGTCTATGGGTGTCATCAGCATCCCAATGCTCTGAGCCGGCATCAGCGCAAAGGTAATGCTGATCATCAGAAAATTCAGAATAGTGGGAGGATTAAATTATTCAGGCCTCCAATACAGTTACAGGGAACAAAGAGGGCACAGGACCGGGAGAAACCTCTAAAACAGTTTTCCCGCCTGTAAGTCATAAGATATTAAACCCCATTAGTAATACAGAAGAAAAAATTGGATTAAAAAAAAAAAAAATGCAGGCCCACTGGGACACTCACGGACCACAGAAGAGCTTGCAATCGTCCAGGCAGCAGGGCAAGATGGCGCTGGAGGGCTCTGAAGGTGCGGGCCGCATGAGGAGAGCTGCGGAACGTGCACAAGTGCTAAGCCACACCCCCTCCAGGAAGCGCAGGGACAGACCAATAGGAGCCACCCCGCAGCCAATCCCAGCACAGCAGGCCCCAGAGTGACGTTACCGCTGATGCCGCAGGGTGCGCGAGTCAGCAGCGGGAGAATTTAAAAATGACCCGGGGAGAGGAGAAGCGCTGTTAGAGTGCCAGCGCGAGTATGCCAAACGCAGCCACAGCAATGCTAGTACTGTGAAGCAAGCACTCACACAAAACAGACGCTCACCCCCCACCCCCGACAAACCGGGAAAGCGGGTGAAGGGGGAGTAGTAGTATGCCCATAAGAACCACCAAGAATGTCATGGAGGGCCTAAGCGGACGGGGCATCCCAATTCAGGATCACCAAAAACCTGGACAGCCTACCCTTTGGTGGGGGATTTGCAGTGGAGCAAGCTCCTAATAAAGCACCTCTAATAGGTGCAGCCTACCATCACCCGACCACGCAGCCAAGGCTGGGAGGCAGAATAAAAGGTGGAATGGGTGGGAATAGTACTAAAGGGCCAGGGGCTGTAAACCCGGCTCACCTGCGAGAAAAGAAGCCATCATCTTGTCCTTCGCAGCGCACTGCAGAGAAGAAACTGGGGAATTCGTGGGAGGTCCCGGGTATATATGGACCGGGAGGGGCCTCTTTTTGCCATCTCTGCAGTAAAGCGCCCTCTTGTGGAGGTATATCCCAGATGTTATGAATCATTATCTGGAGCAGGACGTGCTGCATACTTAGAATACTTTGTAAACAGAAGACCAAGTGGCGGCCTTACAAACTTGTTCCACTGATGCCTGATGCTGAAAGGCCCAAGAGGCACCAATAGCCCTAGTAGAATGAGCTGTGATCCGAAAAGGGGGTTCCTTCCCCCTGGCAGAATAGGCTTGTACCACCACCTGTCTAATCCACTTACTGAGAGTGGACTGGTGGCAATCCCTTCCTAGAACCCTCTGTTAAGACAAAAAGCAAATCCGATTTCCTGAAGGATTCAGTCGCAGCCAGATAATACCTTATGGCTCTGACCACATCCAAAGCATGGAGGATCCGTTCTTTGGAATTAGCAGGTGCTGGACACAAGGAAGGTAAGACAACTTCTTCATTAAGGTGAAAAGGAGAAACGACCTTAGGCAAAAAATCAGGTGTAAAACGAAAAACCACCTTATCTCTGTGCAACTCAAAGTAGGGTGGTTTCATACAAAGCGCGGCCAGCTCTGATACGCAACGTACCGAGGTAATCGCCACCAGAAAAAAAACACTTTGAGAGTCAGCATAGACAATGTAGCTACATTCAATGGCTCGAAAAGAGAGGCCGAGACCTGACCCTTAAAGGTGCTCAGCTGGTGTTGTAGAAACTCAAGAATTCTAGAAATTTACGGCAAGGAAGGCTCTTGGCCTCGTACCAAGCGATATAGGCCCGCCAAATTCTGTAGTATATCATGGAAGAAGACTTCGTCCGTGCCTGAATCATTGTGTGAATAACCGTGGCCGATAAACCCTTCTCCGTCAGGATTGAGGTTTCAATAGCCAGACCGTCAAAGCCAGAGTCCGTAAATTTGGGTGCCGTAGCGACCCGTGTGAAAAGGCCTGGATCGTCGGGCATGATATAGTGATCTATGGACATCTGTACTATGTCCGCAAACCAACTCCTCCTCGGTCAGCAAGGAGCCACCAGGATGGCTGGTAACCCCTCCTGGGCTATCTTACGCAGCGCTCTGCCCAGGAGCAGAAATGGAGGAAATGCATACAGAAATTTGAACTCCGTCCAAGGGATCGCCAGAGCGTCTGTCGCCAGAGAAACAAATCTTGGAAGCTTGTGATTGTGTCTGGATGCAAAAAGATCCACGTGTGGTTGACCCCAGTGGAGGCACAGAACCTGAAAAGGTCTCGTTGCTAAGCG
This sequence comes from Gastrophryne carolinensis, assembly GCA_027917425.1. NCBI lineage: Eukaryota > Metazoa > Chordata > Amphibia > Anura > Microhylidae > Gastrophryne > Gastrophryne carolinensis. The sequence continues at coordinate 188,063,840 of CM051240.1, forward strand.
ACCATTGCTCCAGGTGCAAGGAACTCCTGCTCAGGGAGTCTGTCTCCTGGTTTTCCACCTCCTTGAGAGATCTTGCTCCGAGTCCCGCCCTGGTGGTTGATGTAGGCCACAGCCTGGTCTGATTGTCCAAGCGAACATGGATCGCATGGTCTTTTAAATTGGGAGTCAGGCGTAGAAGAACTAACCAAATTGCTCTCAGCTCCAAGAGATTTATGGGTAACCGGTTATCCTTCGGACCCCACTGACCCTGGATCTTCTGGGTCTGCCAAATGCCTCCCCAGCCTGTAAGACTGGCATCCGTGGTAACTATCTCCCATTGGGGAGTCTGGAAGGACTTGCCTACCAGCAGGTTCTGAGAGTCCAACCACCACAAGAGGGACTGTCTGGCCGGGGGGGACGGGTGGCAGCAAAAAATCCCAATTAGCTCCTCCCACCTACAGGAAACACAACTGATCATCATAAATACCCCTCCCCTTCCTTCAGACCCTCAGTGTTTTAACAGAGTAGTTATATGAAGGAAACATTCATATAACAAAAAATACTTCACCTCTAATCATACTTCTCTTGGGCGGGTAGTAGGACGCCGTCCTGGAGGACTACCGGAAAAACCAATTACCGGTAAGCTAATTGGGAATTTCCCAAGACATCCTCCAGGACAGCCGAGCCGATAAGCGAGTAACTATATATGCGTCCTACCTCAGGGAGGGGTAACCTTCTGAAGTATGTTTCTGCCAAAAGCTTGTTTGGTATCTGAATACAAATCCACTCTGTAGTGCTTCAGAAACGTGTGTGGGGAAGCCCATTTTGCTGCTCTGCAGATTTCTTCCAGCGCAATTCCTGTCTGATTAACCCAGGAAGCAGCAATTGCCTTAGTAGAGTGGGCCCTTACTAACCCAGGGGCATGCTTAACCATACTATCATAGGCTACCTGTATGGCATCCCTAATCCACCTAGCAATAGAGGCCTTCGAAGCTTGCCACCCTCTATTTCTACCTGAAAAGGTTATCAAATGATCTGACTTTCTCCACCCAGCAGATCTCTCCAAATACATTAACACAATCTTCCTAGCATCCAAGAGCTGCATTTCCTGCTGATCAATATCTTCAGGCCTGAGTCCAGGAAGATAAATCTCCTGGGACCCGTGAAACTCTGTAGAAATCTTTGGCAAATAAAGCGGATCGGGTCTGATCGAAAGACGATCCGAAAATACACGAAAATAAGGCTCCTTAACAGATAATGCTTGCAAATCACTAATTCTTCTTGCTGAAGTAATCACAAGAATAAATACAACTTTCAGCGTCAGATATTTAACAGTCGAGTCAGCAATTGGCTCAAAGGGTGTCTTAATTAAGAACGATGGATAGATCCCAAAGTGGAAAGGTCTTAGGATTCACTGTCCTTTTCCAAGCTATTGAAATGAAAAATCAATCCATTTGCTCCAAGCCTTGTTTCCAAAAATACAGATAGAGATGCCACCTGCACTTTCAAAGTGCTTATGGCTAAGCCCATTTCCACACCTTCTTGTAAAAATTCCATAACAGAGGCCACCTGTGAAGGGCCTAGGTTATGGCTTTTACAGAAACAATTGTATGTTTTCTAGACTTTACCATAAATTTTCCTGGTCACCACCTTTCTACTCTGAAGCAGAGTCTTAACAACTCCATTCAGGATCAAGGCTGTCTGCCGAAGGTTCTGGACCTGAGGATGAAGAATGGGGCCTTGCTGAAGCAAGACCGCCGACTCTGGTAGAATGAAAGGTGGACTGGATGTCATCTGAATCAGAAGAGAACCACAGCCTCCTGGGCCATTGTGGTGCCACCAAAATTATTCTCGCTCCCTCTGTCTATCTTTTTCAAAACTCTGGGAAGCAGGCGAAAAGGTGGGAATCTTGGGAGAATGCATCCACTGCCAGGGCTCCCTGACCCTGGTACAGCGAGAAGTTTTGGCATTTGGAATTCCTCTTTGTGGCAAACAGATCTATCTATGGTGAGCCTCAAAAGGTCTACTACCTGCTAGAAGACCCTCTAGTTCAGCTCCCATTCTGAGGGCCTCAATTGACCTCGACTGAGGAAATCCACCAGAACATTCAATTGTCCCTTGATATGTACCGCTCTCGGGGACCTTACCCAGTTTTCCAGTTTGGCACAAATGATCGTGGAGAGAGCTTCTAGCTCCACTGACCTGGTGCCGCCCTGACGGTTGATGTAGGCCACTGCAGTGGCATTGTCCGACACAATCAGGACATCCTGATTTTCTCTTTGGATCTAGCATTAGATCACTTCAGAGACCACAGTTTTTAGTTCTCGAAAATTTGATGATCTTTGTGACAGATCGTCCGACCATGCACCCTGTATCTGATGTTGGGACCAATGAGCCCCCCTTCCCCAGGTGCTTGCATCGGTCGTTATCCTTATGGGGTCCATCTGATGCCAAGGCCTTCCCCTTTCCAGATTTCCCTGATCTGTCCACCACTGAAGGGACATGCAAACTCTTTCTGGGAGAGTTGTTATATCTAATGACTTCTGATCCTTGTTCCATGTCTTTAGCAAAAATTCCTGCAGGGGCCTTGAGTGAAACTGAGCCCAACTGACCGCCAAAATGGCGGAAGCCATTAGACCTAGCAACTCCAGAATTTTCTCAAGGATACCTTGGGATCTTGTTGCACGCAAGAGGACAGGGAGGCAATCTTCTGTATTTTTGGAGGAGGCAGGTACGTTTTCTCCTCCAAACTGTTGATCAGATACCCCAGATATATACCATCTGTTTGGGGAAGCAAACCTGATTTCTCTTTGTCTCTTCTGACGGAGCCAGGATGGATAATAAACAAATGTTCTTTTCACATTGCTCTCTAGGAGCTCCCTGGATAGTGCAAACAGTAACAGATCGTCCAAATAGGCTATGATGCCTATTTGATCCTTTCTCTGAAAGGCCATGACCTCTGCCAGGACCTTTGTAAAGATCCTTGGAGCGGACGAAAGACTGAAGGGCATTGCCCTGTATTGCCAGTGAAAGGTTACTCCACCCATCACTGCAAACCTTAAATTTTCTGTGTGTCGGCAGGATCGCGATATGCAGATATGCATCCTGAAGGTCTATGGAGGCCCTTCGGGCCCCTTTGGACCGAATTTCCTTGATGCTAAAAATGGTTTCCATCAGGAATCCTTTTTTGTACCTTTTTTTTTTAAATCTTTTTAGATTCATAATCATTCTGAACTTTCCTGAAGGCTTTTGAATCAGGAATACATGCGAGTACACTCCTGTCCACCTCAGGTGCCATGGGACCTCCTCTATAACCACCATCTCCTTTAGTTGTGTAATCACTAAAGGAAGAGCCTCTGCCTTGTCCCGTTCCTTGGGGCACTGGGTTACCTGAAAATTATTCTCCGGCCATGGGACAAATTCTAGCCGCAGGCCGTCCTGAATTGTCTGAAGCACAAGGGGGTTCTGAGATATATTCTGCCAGGCCAGAAGAAATTACAGAAGTCTCCCCCCTACCGGGCCTGTATCAGGGCTGTTTGGGGGGTTGTCGAGGTTTAAACAAATAAACCTCCCTTCTCCCTCAATCTCTGGGAAGTCCATGGCTTCCTAGCATCCCGAGCCCGGCCCGCTCTCTGCATAATTCTAGGCCTCTTCATCTCCCATCTGGGAGGCTGAAGATGCTTTCTTTTAGCAAGGAATTTCTTTCCCGCTTCTGTGGATCTGGTTAATACCCTTTCTAACTCAGAACCAAACAAAAGTTTTCCCTCCAAACGGGAAACCACAACACCGGTGCGACTTGGAAGTTTGGTCGCCCTGCCATGTCTTGAGCCAGAGTGCTCGGCGAGCAGAATTACTCAGAGCCATATTCTTTGCTGTGGCTCTGACTGCTTCTGACACTGCATCAGACATATAATTCACTGCATTACACACAAACAAAGCATCCTCAAGCTGAGTCCTTACTTTATTATACCTCAGACACCCTGCTGAGGCAATCAGCTGCAAGCAGCGGTCTAAGCAAAAAAGAATCCGTATCCCAGGCTGTTTTGAAGAGGATATCTGCTCTCTTATCCATTGGATCGCTTAGTGAACCCATATCATCAAAGGACAGATCCGATCTTTTAGATATTTGTGCCAGAGGGACATCCATTTTGGGACATTTTGCCCACTGTTCAACATCCGATTCCTCGAGGAGGAATCTTCTCAACGGATTCTCAAAGGATTTAAGAAAGAAAAAGTGAGCTTCCGGAGCTCCCCATTCCCTGACCAAAAATGTCTTTAAGAGATTGGTGTATAGGGAAATATGGCTCTTCCTTCACAGTTAAACCTCTATACAGAGAATCATGAAGTGAAAGCGCTCTGCTCTCATTCCCATAACTAAGGGAAGCCCGAACAGCCTTAACAAGATCGGGAACATCCTCCAGACAGAAATTAAATCTTCCTGGCTGGTCCAAAGCCGAGGGCTCCGATCCCGTCTTTCTAGCAGAGGAATGGATCGACTCATCTGAAGATACCCTTCGCTCCTCTTCCCCCTCCGGCACCACTCTAGTGGATTCCCTGGAATCTGGGTGGAAGGTAACTCCTAGCTGCGAACAAGAGGGCCCAGCCTCTAAGTTATCCCCAGGGACCTGCAAAAACCGGGACCTGAACTGCTCCAGAGTGTCAGATAATTGAGTCAATATTCTCAAATATCTTTTCAGGACCTCTGGTGCACTATGCCCCGCAGCATCCTCCAAACATTCCTTACATAGCATTTTGGAGTGTCCCTCACAATTGGAGCATGACCTAAGGTGACCCACACTATCCCTGGGCTCCTCCTGCTCCCTGGACTCCCTATGGCTTCTGGAGTCTTAGTGGCTTTAGCCTCTTTTACTTTGGGCTCTTTAGCCTACAATGACACAATTCAACATACCATTAGTTATTGTGAGTGGGGGGTTGGGAAGGGGGTTTGGGGGAACTCAGGAGAACCCGAAGGCCCCCCCTTATTCCCCGGCTTACCCCATTCGGAGAACCATCCCCTGCCATCGGTTTCAGCAAACCCACTGGGGTGCCGCCAGCACCAATTTGCCCAGTTCGGAGCACTTTGTTCAGCAGTTGGCCACAGGAAACAGAAAACCGGAAACATCCGCAGGAGGTGTTGAACAGTTGCTCTCAAAGCCTGAGCTTTTAGAGGGTTTCGGGATATCCTTGAACATAGAGCTGGCAGCCAGGCCACCCATGAAATTCCCATCTTGTAACCGGAGGAAACCACCTCCTGAATCCACCGATCCGAGACGTCTCCAGATCGGAGCAGACAGCAGAAGCTGTCCCCCCACCCGTATGGGTGAGGGCGCCCCCTCATGCCTGAGTAGGCTTGGCTGGGGGTTTGGGCTTAGCTCCCCAGGCGGGATTGGGCTGGCTGCGGGACCTACCTCTGCCCCAGGTATCTCTGCGGGCACCGGAAAATGAAGAACCTCTTCCTCCCCGAGGAGCTTACCATCCTTGAACAAAAAGGTCCAGTCGCTCCCCAAACAGCCAGATTCCCAAAAAAGGTAGACTTTTGAGGGACTTCTTGGCAGCCGCATCGGCCGACCACTGCTTCAACCACAGCGAGCGGCGTAAAGCTAAAAGCAAGGCCGAAATTCTGGCACCGAGCCTGATCACATCATCCATGGCAGTAACAACAAAGCCGATGAAATCCAAGCAGGCCTTGAGTTCCTTATACTCCTCTGCCCGTTTGTGAGATTTAGTCTTAGCCACAAGGTGTCTAATCTTTCTCCTGTTGGCTAGAGAAACAATTGCCGAGGCACAAGCAGGCCGAAAAAGGGCACCAGCAAAGGTGAAAGCATGGCAGATCAACTGATCCACGCGTTTGTCTGCAGGATCACGTAAGGAAGCATTGTTAGGTGATGGCATAACCTTTGTCTTGGACAATCCTGACACCGGAGGGTCCACCTCGAGAGGGTGAGACCATAGCCGAATCAATTCGGCAGGGAAAGGATACCGCCTATCCAGGCCCTTAGGAATCAACGGTAACTTGTGAGGCCTTTCCCATTCCTTAAGGATCATGTTAGAAAAATGCGGCTGCTCGGGAAAAACCCGTCTTTCAGGCCGAAATAAATCACCCTTTTTCCTCTTAGCCGTTCTGGGAGGAACAATGTGCAAGGTATCAAAAACGTAAGAAAGCAAACTTTGTGTTATCCGGAAGGAAGGAATCCTCATCCAAGGAGGAACCAGAGATACTGTCGTCAACTCCGCCACAGAGTGGGTCATCTGGCGACTCACCTTCCTCCGCAGATCCCAAGGAATCATACAGATCATCATCCGAGTAAAACAGCTCCAGATGCCGCTTCTTACTCAAGGCCTTTTTAGGGGCTGCCAACGAGATCTGTTTCTCGAGGCTAGCCAGCCTGTGTGCAAAATCAGCATGTGACCCCTTGCCGGCTCCCCCTTCACTAGGGGCTAACTGCAGCAGCGAAGGATCCGGAGAGCTGGGTGGTAACGCCAGGCTAGGGTCAGGAGCAACCGCCCGCTCATGGTCCAAAGCAATGCCTCTGGCGCAAGTGGAACAAATTGTGCTATATCCGCCCGGGGGATTCCGTCTGCACAAGGGGCAGAGCCTGTCTTGGCCCAGTGGGGTGCCCGGCTCACTATCCCCTGATGCCTCCATTATGGTGATTCTGAATAAGAATATTCAATAAGGCTAATAGACACTAACGGCTTAAGCCTAATAGCCGATCCCTCTTTTTAATAATGGGGACCGAGAGGAACCACAACCCTCAACCTCCAGCCCACAGTCTAAAAACAAAAAGAGAAAGACAGCAATTACAAAATGACCCACAAGGTCATGTATTAACATAAGAATCATAACACATACATACAATAAAAACCACAAGAGGGACTCACGACCGCGCTGCACACAAAACGCCAGGAGACACAATAAGTGCAGTCTCCCCTCACAGCCGAGGACCACAGCCGTGCTCGCAAGGCCCGCAGCGCGGCGAGCACAGCAGCACTTCTAGAAGGTCCGCCGGGGGAGCGTCACAGACGCGACATCAGCCTGCGCATCGCCACCCATGGCGCGTCACATTGGTCCAGCGCGGCGTCAAGAACGCCGCCTGACATGGCGGTGGACCCCTCCCTCCCACGAGGAAGCACGAGCCAGCGGGGCGCGTCTGCTAGCATGCGGCACACGCCCGGACAGAGACCCGGCGAGGGAGCGAGGCAGGTAAGGGGTGGAGGTAGCGGGATCACTCCTCGCTGTAGGCACTATAGTTAGGAGCTCTCCACCGCTCCCCCTAAGTAGCACCAAGCACAACATACAGTACACAACTAATAAAGCATGTGGCAGAAGGGAGGGCATATATGAAGTACATATATCTGTGGTTCCCCAGCAGGCTCACCATAAATGCCTGCGGCCGACTATTTTTTGGTAATAAAGTCTGCAGCCCAGAGCCATGTGCTCTGCCAGAACACCCCAGACCACGGCGTTTCACCCTACCGTACACAAATCCCTGTTAGCAGCCAAGGCTGGGAGGCAAGGATGGGTCAGAAGAGATCCGAGGAAATCGGGTCCTGCTGCGGCCGACAGGCTAGGTGGCCCCGCTCTGCTGCCAAAATTCTGAGAGAGAGTGAAAAGCGATCTTATGCAGTCAACTGCAAGATAAAGAACTGGGGACTGGATTGATAGGCAGCTGCCTTTATAGGGGGCCGGGAGGAGCTACATCTTGCAGTCAGCGCCCCCCTAGGGGCGAACACCCATCTAAGTACTTCTGGACGGCCTGGAATAGATGGAAAATAGATGGTCATTGTACTTGTACACACAAAGGATTTTTTCTCCTCCAACTGGTGTAGTTCTGGTTTAAAGCGGACCACTCACCAGGATTGTGGCTATTCGGGTGACTGGTCCCTGCCCCAGGGGCATCCTGATGTAGGGTGCCCACCTATGTGAAACACCCAGATCGCCTACTTTCTCACCTTTCCATCGCTCCCAAGAAGCATGCCTGGAAGCTTGTGCAATCAGCACCTCTAACTTGAAATTCGCACTGCCATAGGTGAATCTGGTGGCTGCATCCCAGCTCCCTGCCTATCTTAATGGCTGGGCGCAAGGAGCATGCACAGCTGCAGGGAAGCAGGGGTTACAGCCGTCAGTGAAGACAGCGTTTCAGGACTGCAGGGTCAGGTAAGATTACTGGCGCCCTGGGGGGGGGGGGGGGGGATTTCACACAGGGGGCATCACGTATAGGATGCCCTGAAGGCAGGCTAACGGCTGGCCCAGGAAGCTTTTATATTCCAGCCCGGTGGCACAGGGTGATTGGTCCACTGTAATAGTGAAAATATTTCATTTAAATAGAACAAAACCCTCAGTGGCTGGAACTGGAGTTGAAGACCATCCAAACAGTAATCCCCCGATGTGTGAAGCTTCCCCCCCCCCCATTTAAAAGAACAGAGAGGGGAACACACTTACCTTAGTTTGGTTATTTCCATTTGCATTTCTTTCTGGAGCCTTCTCATTTTTTCCAGCTCCAGCTGCAGTACCTCCAGTTCAGAGCGAAGATGAGAGATGGTAGATTGTTCCTGGAGTAACAGTCTGTGCTGCTCTGAGGAGCGGTCCTGCTCCCGTAATAAAGAAGCTTTCAAATCTTCAGCAATCGCAGCTTCCTGTTGCATCTTGTACTCATACAATTCAACTACAAAAAAAAAAAAAGGAAAACTTAACTTTTTTCACTTAAAAAAAAGAAAAAAGCCTCACCACTGTAATATGATAGGGATTGCCCAGCCTAATGGGGGGGGGGGGGGGGGAGGACACCCTGCGGGGGGGTTTCACACAGTGGGGCATCCTAGTTCGGGATGGGTGGGGTTAGCCTGCCCTGGAGTCTCAGACTCCAGTAAAGAAAAATGTGTAAAAATCTACAGGTATTTACCTGGACATATTTAACGAGTCACACATTTTTGTCAAGCTGACAGGAGTGGTCAGTGAGGTACACAAGTGAACAGATTTTAAAAGCCTTAGTATAAAGCTACAGACAAGTAGGGCCATATTAAAGAGGAACTTCAGAGACTTTTTAGACTTCAGGGCCATCCAAGTCCCACACCATTCAGGATGTCACACTGTGTAAAACCCCCCAGGGTCGCCCGTTCCACTTACTTGCTCTGGGAGCCCTCACCACACACGCAGGTAGCAAATTGGGGCAGTTGTGGCCTAGAGGTAAGGGAGCAGACTTGTGACCGGTGGGTGACAGGTTCGAATCCCGGCCCTGGGACATGACTGAAGTGCTCTTGAGCAAGGCACCTAACCCCCCAACTGCTCCCCGGGCGCCGTAATTAGGGCAGCCCACCGCTCCGGGCATGTGTACACTCACTGCACGGATGGGTTAAATGCGGAGGACGAATTCCTATGTGTATACAATGGCCATCTATGCATAAAAAAAAAAACATTTTGTGATTACTCACCTGTAAAATGGGAATTGTAAGTATGTCTCACACCCTGCTTCGGAAAGATTCATTACACTTGGGTTATGTCCAGTAGAGGGCGAACTTCTGCAGAGATGAATAGAAAAAAAGAAGCCCCTCCTGGCCCATAAATACCTGGGACCTCCCACACATCCCCCAGTATAAGAAAGCAGTAAGGGGACCAGGAAGAGCAAAATAAAATCTATGAGAAAAACAGTATCACCAAACAGAGGATCCAAGATACAACTCAGGGCGGGGCGAAGCAGGGTGTGAGACATACTTACAATACCCATTATACAGGTGAGTAATCACAAAATGGTATTATTCTAAGTATGTCTCACACCCTGCTTCGGAAAGATTCATTACACTTGGGACATCCAATAGCAGTGTCCAAAAATGGGAATTCCAACAGGCATAAAGTGCACAAATTAAACCACTGCCGCTTGTAGAACTATGCGGCCAAAAACAGCATCCACTGAGGCCCGCACATCAACCTTATAAAACTTGGAAAAGGCATGAACAGAAGACCAAGAAGCAGCCTTAAAAACGTATTCAAAGGAAGCCTGGAGCTAGAAGAACACGAGTAGAATGAGCAGTGATCTGGAAAGGGGGATCCCTGCCCTTGGCAGAATAGGCCCTAATAACGGCCTGACGAATCAATTCACTAATGGAAGACCAGACGGGCGCCAAACCTTTCTTGGGCCCGGAGGGCACCACAAACAAGGCGTCCGTCTTCCGAAAAGGCGAAGTAGCCACCAGATAGTACTTTACACATCAAACTACGTCCAGAGTGCAAGGCCCTCTCCTTGTCATTGCAAGGTTTAGGACACAATGAAGGAAGCACAAAGTCCTGATTGAGTTGAAAGGCAGAGACAACCTTTGGCAAGAAGTCTGGATTAAAACGGAAAACCACCTTGTCCTGATGTCTCTCAAAGTAGGGGGCCTGAATGGACAGAGCCGCCAACTCAGAAACACGTTGAACAGAGGTGATAGCCACCAAAAAGGCAACTTTTAAGGTGAAAATGGATAGAGCAGAATCCTGCACTGGTTCAAAAGGAGGACCTTGAAGGGCAGACAACACCGAATTCAAATCCCAAACAGGGAACATGGGTTTGCGAGGAGGGCGCACATGAGTGACCCCCTGAAAAAAAGGTCTTAACCAAAGGATGAAGAGCGAAAGATCTCTGAAAGAAAACCGCCAGAGCGGACACATGCCCTTTACGAGTGCTAAGCTGAAACCCCACGTCCAGACCATGCTGAAGAAACTCCAAAGTCCGAGGAATGGAAAACACCCGACAAGGAAAGGACCTAGCCTCACACCAAACAATTGTAGGTCCGCCAGGTCCGGTAGTAGATATTAGAGGAAGAACTCTTCCTAGCATTGACAAGAGTCTGGACAACGGCTTCAGATAAACCCTTTTCCTTCAAAATGAAGGATTCAGCAGCCACGGCGTCAAAGCCCGCGTTTGTAAATTGGGGTAACAAAGCTGACCTAGTGTGATTAGATCCGGAAGCAGAGGCAGCCTGAATCGATCGACCACCAGCCGGTCGACGTCTGCGAACCACACCCGTCTTGGCCACCTTGGCCCACCAGGAATGCCGGCACACCCTTTTGAGCCAGCTTGCGTACCACCTTGCCCACCATGGGAAAGGGAGGAAACATACAGGAGACCGAGCTCCCGCCAGGACAGAGACATGGCATCCACTGCCAGAGCCAGAGGGTCCTGAGACAGAGACACAAAAAGCCGTAAGCTTGTGAATGTGACGAGAGGCAAACAGATCCACCTCTGGACTCCCCCACCTGTGACAAAGGGATAGAAATACCTTACTCTTGAGGGACCATTCCCCCCCGGCGAGAGGTCCCTCTGCTCAGAGTCCGCTGCCAGGTTCTCCACCCCTGGAATGGAAAACTGCCAAAATGCACGGAACATTGCTCTCGCCCAAGCAAGAATCATAGACACCACCCGGAGGCACTCCGACTGCGAGTCCCATCTTGGAGATTGATGTAGGCGACCGATGTTCGATTGTCGGAGCGAACCTTAACTGGTAAGCCCTGAGGATGATGTGTCAGGTGCGACAGCACCAACCGAACCGCCCTCAGCTCCAGAATATTGAAGGGGATATGGGCCTCCTGAGGACCCCACAGCCCCTGGAACAGACGTTCCCTCCAGAAGCCTCCCCAGCCAGACAGACTGGTCCAGAGACAGAGGACATTTGTCCCAAACTGATAGAAGATGGAGCTGACGGGGTCTCATGTGAAAATGAACAAATGGCACTGCCACGAAGCAAGCCACCATCAAACCTACTAGCCTCATGCACTGCCTGATGAACAGACAAGAGCTGGACAGAAGAAAACAGATAAGAGCCTGAAGAACATCCACCTTCAGCTGAGGTAGAACACCCTGGTCTGAATAGAAACCAGAGTCATGCCCAGGAACGAAGACCCTCTTGGGATAGAGAGGACTTGGGGTAAATGATTACCCACCCGAACCTTCCCAGTGTCGTCACCACCGCTCTGGAGTCCAGCTCCGCCTGGTGGAGAGAGGATGACGTAATGAGAAAGTCGTCCAGGTAAGGCAAGATACAAATGCCCCGGACTCTGAGAAGGGGCCTTACGCCCGCCAAAACCTTGGTGAACACCCTGAGTGCCAAAGTCAGCCCGAGGGGAAGAGCCACAAACTGAAAGGGCTGGTTGTCTACCATGAAAAAGGGAACCCTTGGTGTCCCAGTAAGACTGGAACATGAAGGTAAGCATCCTTGATGTCTATTGAAGACATAAAGTCCCCCGAACGAAGGGAGTAGACCGCAGAGTCTCCATGCGAAAATTCTAGGTTCAGAGGAACCGGTTGAGAAACTAAGTCCAAAATGTGCCTTATGGATCCATCCTTTTTGGCCACCCAAGAGAGGTTGGAGTAGCAACCTCTCTCTATGGGGGAAACCGTATAAACAACCCCCATATCCTGAAGGTTTTGCACCACCAGGACAAGTCCCTGTGCGGTCCGAGGGTCCGCAGGAACCAGAGACCCGAGGAATCTGGGACAAGGCCGGTATGCGCACTCCAGCTTGTACCCAGAGGAGACCACCTCCAGAATCCAGTTGTCTGTGACCTCCAGAGTCCAGACCTGGGCAAAGAGCCACAGCCGTACCCCCACCCATGAGGGTGCCTCTGCCCCTGCCCCAGGAAACTCCTCTGAACGCAGGGAAGGAAATTCCCCTGCTCGTCCGAGAACCACGAAAGGAGAGAAGGAATGAGCCTGAACCCCGAAAAAGCCAGCGCTGTTTTTTTTTTTTTTTTTATGCTGAGGTAACTCACCTACTTTCGCCACAGAGTCTAATTTATCACCAAACAGGCGCAGACCCACGAAGAGTAGCCCTGGGAGCGCCTCCTTTGCAGCGATATAGGCCACCCATCGGCGCAACCAGACCGATCGGCGCATAGCAACAAGCAATGCCGAAGTCCCGCTACACATACGGATAGTATTATCCAAGGCTGAAAATTCCACACCGGAAGGATTCATTTGGGAACCATCCAACCGGCCCCTGATTAACGCTCTAGTAGCCAACGACCGTAGGAGCAGAGGTACAAACCGGGCGCAAGGCCGAACCCAAACAGGCCAAGGCATACGAAACCATTTGGCCAAGACGTCGGTCCTCACTATCCTTCAAGGTAGTGGAATCCAGGAAATGCACAAGCGACGTACTGGACAATCCCAGTACTGGTGCGACGACCTCTAGGGGTGTCGACCAACGCCTAACAACATCAACGGGAAAGGGATACCTCCTATCCCACCCTTGAGGGATACCAAGGAACCGGCTAGGCTTATCCCATTCTTTAAGGATCAGATTGTTAACGTGTTTCTGATCTGGGAACTCCAAACGAGGTTTGGCAGACCCAAAAAAGTCCCCCCGTTGCGGAGGAGCCCCCCGCAGAAGAGGAAATAGCAAGCACCTCAAAATACGGGTCCGGAATCTGAGGGTATCAACGGTATCCCCACGCTCCGTACCGGCATCAGCTTCCAGGTACTGCCGATCAGCATAGTCTTTAGATTCTGAAAACAATTCCCGTACCTCAAGCGGGGAATAATAAGACCAAACAAGTCATAATTGTCATAATCAAAGGCCGGCGCAGGGGGCGCAAAAGCAGTCTCTTAGCTGGGGCCTACCTGGCAGCAGAGCTAGCAATCATCTTCTCAATGTCGGCCCGTCTATCCCACAAGGGATACCCCACAGACCACACACTGCCAGGGATGCCCCTAAGGGATCCCGAGCCCGGTAACCTGGGAAGCCTCCATACGGTGATTTTTTTATATATTAGTTGCAATGACCAATGGGAATTACGCTAAAAGCTACCCAGGATGCCCCTTAGAGTCCGTTAGTAGGAGGATTTGGCAATGACAAAGGGAACCCCAATTAGAAACAAGGGACCTAAAGGACCGTGAGAAAACCCCCTTATTTATTAAGGCAAGGTAGTCCCACCTGGAAGACACAATAAGGGCCCCATAAATATAAAATATGCACACAGAAAAACATTTTAACCACGACATATGCAGCATATATCAATATTCACACACACACATACTGAGGAGGGGGCGTAAAAGAGCGCCTGGCCCGCCGGCCCGCCGCCACTGTCAATGCGGCGGGCGTGCTGGCCACTGAGTACAGTACAGAAACACACACACACACGTGCACTGGCAGTAGCCGGCACTGTCAATGCGGCGGGCGTGCTGGCCACTGAATACAGTACACAAACACACACACACGCGCGCTGGCTACTGCCAGTGAAGTAAAACAGCACACAAACAATATAGAGGGTAAGCCCCCCCCCCCCCAACTATCCGGGAACGGGGAGTAATGAAGGGGAAGCCAGAAAACTACATACTAAGTAGTGATGGCATAGATACGGACAGGGCATCCCACGTCAGGATCACTAACCTGACAACCGCTTACCCCTTGGTGGGGGCCTTGCGGTGGAGCATGGCTCCTGTATAAACACCTCTAAGGTGTGCCCTACCCTCACCCGGACCTACAGCCAAGGCTGGGAGGCATTAGGGGGCTTAAGCATAAGTAGGTCCGGGCAGAAATAGGGATAAAAATGGCCGGGTGTGACCAGACAGACCCGGTCCACCCAGTTTGAGTATAAAAAACCCAATTTCACCTTGAGCTTGGCCCCCAACCTGGGACCCACCCCTACCCCTCTTCCCTCTCCTCAGTCCCTTCCCTTCTCTTCCTCTTTCTCTGTCCCGCCTTTTTCTTCTCTTCCTATTCTACTGTCAACCATTTCTATCGACTATGCATTAATGTTAAACCTTGAACATGGATCCTTAGTACCAGCCGAGAAATGTAAAGATAAACATTCTCCTCTGGTGCAAGCTATCCAGCTTAGACTGCAACTCATGGTACCTCAAGCACCTGTTTTGTGCCAGAAGCTGATCTTAATAGCTAATATCAAATTTTAGAGAAATACCACTCAGGAACCTTTACAACCTGTTTAATACCTATTGTTTATTGTGTAAGTGTAAACACACTCAGGAAGTTCAATATCTCTTTTGATAACGATTTAATACTGTGTTATAATGCACATTTTGTAAGCCTGTTCACCTGTCAACATTGATGTATAAGTAATGTCTGACTCATGTATATTTTATATGAAAACCCAATAAAATTTTTGTAAAAGAAAAATGGCCGGGTGTGAACCCGGCCTACCTGCAAGGAGGAGACTTTATCTTCTGACTTGCTCGCCGTCTGCAGAGACGATTACTGGGGGATGTGTGGGAGGTCCCAGGTATTTATGGGCCAGGAGGGGCATCTTTTTTTCTATTCATCTCTGCAGAAGTTCGCCCTCTACTGGACATAACCCAAGTGTAATGAATCTTTCCGAAGCAGGGTGTGAGACATACTTAGAATAAAGAAACGGCTCAGCACCCCAAACCCTGCTTCCTTCAACTTAGCCACTAAGCCTGCTGAGCCACTAGCAGAGCCAAAGGGAGTCCCGCTCAGCCAGTCAGTATGCTTCGTTTTGGTGTAGGAACCCCATTAAAGTGAGTTTTAAAAGCGAACCGGGGGGGGGGGGGGGGGCGGGGGGGAGGGGGTTGGAATGCAGCAGGGATGTCCCGTCTGAGAGGAATAACTGGGCAAGTGAAATTCCGGGTGTTCTTTGCTCACCTTGTTTACGCAACTGGTGTTCCTTTGTATGTCCCTTTTCCTCAGCACTAGTTAGAGCATCTTGCAGCTGCTGGAGTTTCTCCTGATTCTGAAGATGTGACAGGCGCAATTGTGCACGCAGATCCTGAATTTCGGACAACAAGCTGCTGCGGTCAACTGCTAGAACATGCTCCAAGACAAGACGCTTCTGCTCCTCCTGTAAAGTTGATAGTTTGGGGTATGAACTGGGACAAATCCATTGCATTTACTATTGCCACTGCTCTTGTCCAAATGGTATGTAAACCAACCACCAGTCCTGGCACATATAAAGACCCAATTTTTTCTTAAGCCCCCCTGTCCAGGATTCCAGTAATGGGTTTTAAAGGTAAAACAGACCTTTATGTGTTAAAACAGGGGTGCTCAGCCTTTTGGAGAGGAGACCATTTTTGAATTTGGAAACTGGGCTACAATGTATACGTTCAGAATTTCAAATGGTTTCATTTTGAGTAAACAAGGGTTTTCTACAACAATCAGTTTACTCACTGTAGTCATAAAAACCATGGGAGTGATTTTTTACACTTGTATATCCTTCCACCCCATTACCCCATTCATATGTAACCTTCTCCACATGCTAGCAACAAACATGCCGATTTGGATCACCTCTCCAAATAAATGGGTCCCATATTCATAGCCCACCCCCATCAATACCAATTAGTAACATCATTCCTAATACTCAACCCGTCTAAATGCCAGCAATGCTAAACATACAATTAAATATATAAAGAAAAAAAGTTCTCGTTATAGTGCCAAAGATTTCCCCCAAGGGTTTTGTTGCACCATCAATGCTCCCATGTTCCTCCAAGCAACCACTGCCACCTCTATTTGCCAGTGGGCCCCGCCTTTTTCATTCTCCTTAAAACCGCTCATCCTTTGAGCCTTTAACTACCAATTCTATTCACCCCTCCTACTTTCCTCACAGCAAGTCGGGGGCCACATGGAAATACTTTTTGTTGGATGCCATAGGATTCCTGTTTCTTCCAGAGAGTAGTGTGTGCAAGGTTACAATGAACCATTTCCTGGGACTTGGTTACTGGCATTAATAGGTGGACACATACAGAAAAATACAGTACAGCCATTTTGCCACTGTAGTCACCAAAGCAGCAGATAAATTGACCATCTAGACCCTAGAAACAATCTATAGTTAAAATATTGTGATTAAATCTGCCTCCTCACAAACTACCTGGTTATAGATTTGAACCTAATGACTGCCGAGTAACAGTTTTGTCACCCAATCACAACAGCGACTGACAGACACCTATAATTTCCAGTGGTTAAGGAGCCACAGAGGCCAAGAATAGACCATCTAATAATAGATCCTCTTTATTTTTAATACCTGCTCTTTGATGAGATGTTCAACTTTCTCCGACAGTGAACCGTTGTCCCTGGTGCCGTAGTGGAGCTGTGACTGAAGTTCCAAGCGTAGAAACCCTCTCTCACTTTCCAAGAGAGACTGAACACTCTGCAATAATTCCCTCCTCCAGTCTGAGGTAGAAGAGGCCTTTAAACAACATTTGAAACACACTTTATTAAAGTGTTGGGTTGAAAAATTTAAAGCAAATATTTACCCTACAGAAATTTCCTGTAGTTTTATTTGGCACATGCAAATACAAAAAAGGTTGTCCCCTGTACAGAAACTATTGTGTCTTTAAAGATTGAAAAAATACAATTCTGTGAAATACTCACCTGTAGAATTGGTATTATACGCATGCAGTACGTCCTGCTCCAATATAATACTTACACGTGGGTAATCCTCCGCCAGAGGGCGCTGTTCACTGCAGACATGCAAAAACAGGCTCCTCCCGGCCCTTCATATACCCAGGGACCTCCCACAAATCCCCAGTATTGAAAAGCAGTGAGAAAAGAAGCCGGGAGAAACCAACCACCAACTGGTAACAATAGTAATGATAACAATCACCATACAGGGGATCCAGAAAATGTAAAACCAGGGTGGGGTGGAGCAGGACGTACTGTATGCGTATAATACCAATTCTACAGGTGAGTATTTCACAGAATTGTATTATTCTAAGCATACAGTACATCCTGCTCCAATATAATACTTACACGTGGGACATCCAATAGCAGTGTCCATAAAGTAGGGTGGGACCCCCAACAAAAAAGGCACAGCAGACCGTAAAGGCGCTGTCACCTGCAAAACTTTGCTACCAAGTACGACATGAGCAAAGGCTCTAACGTCAATCCCATAACAAAACCTTTGAAAAGGTATGAACAGAAACAAGCAGCGGTCTAGCAACGTATTCAACAGAAAACCTGGTGTTGAAGGGCCAAAAGGTACCCAAACACCAATAGAACGGAATAAAAAGAGAGAGGGAGATTCTTCCCCCTTAAAGTGGACCAACACCCAGGATTTTGACCATCCTGGGTATTGGTCCACTTCCCCGGGGCACCCCGATCGGGGGTGCCCCGCTGTGTGAAAGCCCCCAAAACTCACCTCTCCCCGCTCCCACGTGGCCGCGCCGTCCAATCGGCGCCGACGTACAAGCTGATTGACAGCAACGTACAAGCAGCTTGCCCGTCGGCGCCTCCCGCGCGTCACTCTTGACGTCTAGAGGAGCGCGAGTGAGGCGGCGACGGCGGCGGAAGCAGCGGCTGGAGAGGTAAGGCTTTTCGGGGGTTTTGGGGGGTTTACACCCCGCGGGACATCCCGATCTCGGATGTCCCGCGGTGTGTGAGGTGATCGGCCCGGGAATCTTATAGATTCCCGGGCCGATCACCTCAGGGTGTTGGTCCACTTTAAAGGAATAGGCCAGTGTAACGGCCTAACCAGCCCAGAGGCAACAGAAGCCTCGGTAAAACTTAGAACTCTCCCCAACGGGGAAATGAAAACTGGTCTCCCGCCAGACAGGCAGGGATACTGACCCCTTCACTAACAAGGATCAGCAAGAAGCCGAAACCTTTACTCAGGACCAGGAAGGCAAACCATCCAAGTAAGATCAGTCCAAAGGGCGCATAGGCCCTGGAAGCAAACGAGATCAGGCGCATTTGGCGATGCCAAAGGGCATCAGTCCCCCTAAGGGACAAGAAACAACCAGGAAAATTTCAACACCTGTTGAGGGAATGTAGACCCCTTACTTCAGCATTACTAAGAATAAGGCCCATAGGCAGACTAAAAGGACTTAAATAATGATCATAAAAACACCACCTTGGAAAAAAGGGTCCGGCGTAAGGCGGAATACCACCACATCACAAGGGCAAAGTAATCAGAGCCACCTTCTCAGGCACACGTCTGACTGAAGCAACAGCCCCCGGAGGGGCGACTTGAACTACAAAACAGCTCAGACAGCATCCAGAATAAGTCCCAAGGGAACAATCCGCAGGGCAAACAATGAAAACTGATCCCAACAGGGACCATAGAACTACTTGGGAGATGCCCCTGAGCAATCCCCAAGAGAACTAACAAGGAAGACTGAAGGTTCAGGTTCTGTCCTGTCTGCCTTCCTGTAGAAGTCTGGTTCAGAGTACCTAGATGGGGAGCCAACCCCAACCTATGCTATAACAACTCTAGAACCCTGGGAACCGAGAACGTCCAACAGGGGAGAGACCAAGACTCATGCCAATCAATATGGGTACACCATAACCCACAACAGACGGAGGAAGAGGAAGCCAAAGAAGCCTCGCTCCTAGCCCCCCATATACCAAGTCACCCAGAAGATAAGCCCTGAGGAGGCCGAGACGGCCTTCTGCGTAGGGGTGCCTTACCCTTTTTTCCAAAAAGGTCCAAATGGGCCCCAAATAGACGGCGTCCTCTGAAAGGAAGGCCAGTGAGAGCCTTTTTCGTATCATCGTCAGCACCCCACTGTCGCAGCCAGACCAGGCTATGGTTAATAGCTACCACAAGGGCAGAGGTTCTAGCACACATCTTAATGGTGTCATCCAGCGCTGAGAGGATAAAGCTTACAAACACATCACAGTCTGAGAGCGCATTAAATACCTCCCAGGGGAGGTCCTCAGGTCGGTGATCAAGTAGTTTTCTAATGAGAGTCCTGGCGGCCACCACAGCGATGGCCGCGGCACAGACCGGGCACAGAGCCGTCCCTGCACACGAAAAGGTGTGGGAAGCCATTCTGTCAATGCGCCGGTCCTCAGCATCCCGAAGGGTACGGTAATAAGGAGCCGTCATGAAGGGGGGGTTAGTAACCCCTATAATTGGTGCATCCACCACAGGAGGTGCTGACCAAAAGTTAACCACATCAAGAGGGAAAGGGTACTTCCCATCCCAGACCCCTGGGACTCCTTTAAGTTTACAAGGCGATTCCCATTCTTGGGATATAAGATTCTGGAAATGCTCCTGTTCCAGGAATTCCAAGTGCGGCGGCGCTGTGTGGAAACTCTCTTTCTTAGGCTTGGGAGCCTCTCCAGGAGGGGAGATCGACAAAACCTCAAAGATCTTAATAAGTAGTTCATCTGTGTCACACAGGCCCCAAGAACAGGGCCCAGAATCATCACGGCTCCAGGGCATCTCATCCGAGGAGCCCGAATCGGAAAATAGCTCACCTTCATCGGAAGGATCTAGGTCCTGCATAGCAGCAGATTCATCAGTATCATTAGGAACCGGAGAACCAGGAGGCGTCAGGGACCGCTTCTTTTCAGGGCCCAAGCGCTCCGCCAAACTAGACAGCACCTGCTCAGCCGTAGGCAGCCTGCGTGGCACGACTTGCTGGTCATCCCCGCTCGAGTGAGACTCATCAGGGGTGAGATTTAGGTCCGGGGAGACAGGTGTATTGAAGCGAGGTGCAGCCACTGGCAAACCTGATTGCAGGGTCAGTGCCTGTTCAGCACACGGTCCGCAGACCCGTGCCCTGTCAGCATCAGCATGGGGCTGACCACACACTGTACACAGCCGGTCTTGTCCCCGAGGGACCCCGGGTACATAATTCTGAGATGCCTCCTTATGGTGATCTGAGCAGTATGCCCGCAGGGATTTACGCAATAGGCAACCCTGGATGCCCCAAGACCCGCTAGGAATGTGGGAGAATTTGTTATGTGAACCCGCTATAATATATGTCAGGCCGGGAGAAGCCACCGAAATCCTGGCGTCTGAAAGACATAAGGGGATAAGAGGGGGGTGTCAGTGCCATGCGCAGCTGAATAAAAAAATCATAGGAACAAAAACCGCCCAGGAGGGCACTTACATGACCAAGGGAGGAGGCGGATTGCAACCACGCGCACGAAGACCGTCAAAATGGCGCCAAGCGAACCTCGAGGGGCGGGCCTGATCTGGCCGTGACACGGGGCGCGTCATGCCAAGTCCCCGCCTCCCCCAAAGAGCTCGAAGCTCTAACCAGCGCAATGTCAATGACAGTAGTGGATAGGACACACATACAGAGTGTAATTAAGGAGATTGCTCTCAACACTAGAGAATGATGCTGCCGCTCGTGCTGCACACTTCATGTAATGAAGGACACACACGCGTGCAACCAGACAAGGTTTATGTGGAGCAAGGAGCGCGGCACTGACACCCAAGTTTAAATAAAAGATCAACAGCCATAAACGTGTTAACATTACGCTGGGACCGCCACACACATACACCCCCCCCCTTTCTTTTCCCCCGAGCTATGGGAGGAAGCGAGGGAGAAGCGGACCTGCACCCAGGGTTCATCGCTATGAGGGGCACGGGCAACAATGCGGGAGGGGCATCTAATGGAGGCTCACCATCGGCCTAAACCACCTACCCTATGGTGGGGGATTGCGGTGGAGCGTGGCTCTGTGAGCACACGAGGTGCTGCCTACCTTCACCCGACCAACGCAGGCCAGGCTGGGAGGCACATCTTTATCGAAGAGGACGGGTGGTAATAGTCCCGCAGGGCCGCAGGCTGTAATAGCCCCGCTCACCTGCGAGAGAGTTGATACTTCATGTCTTCGCAGTCAGCACTGCAGAGAAATCTGGGGATTTGTGGGAGGTCCCTGGGTATATGAAGGGCCGGGAGGAGCCTGTTTTTGCATGTCTGCAGTGAACAGCGCCCTCTGGCGGAGGATTACCCACGTGTAAGTATTATATTGGAGCAGGACGTACTGTATGCTTAGAATATACAATTCTGTGATTACTCACCTGTAGAATTGGTATTATATGTATACAGCACGTCCTGTTCCAGAAGATTCCTTACACATGGGTAATACATCCACAAGATGGCACTGGACTGCAGAAAACAGCTTGTGGCTCCTCCCGGCCCTATATAAGTCAGGGACCTCCCACAAAATCCCCAGTATTGACAAGCAGTTAACAAGAAGCCAGGAGGACAATAACAAGAACTCAAAATGAACAATCACCATACAGAGGTAACTAAGAATAATGATAACAAGGGTGGGGTAGAACAGGGCGTGCTGTATACATATACCACCAATTCTAAAGGTGAGTAATCACAGAATTGTATTATTCTAAGTATACAGCACGTCCTGTTCCAGAAGATTCCTTACACATGGGACATCCAATAGCAGTGTTCGTAAGGTAGGGTGGGATCCCCAAAAATACAATTCTGTGATTACTCACCTTGTAGAATTGGTATTATAAGTATGCAGCACGTCCTGCTCCAGATAGTATTCATAACAGCTGGGATATAGTCCACAAGAGGGCGCTTTACTGCAGAGATGGCAAAAAGAGGCCCCTCCCGGTCCATATATACCCGGGACCTCCCACTAATTCCCCAGTATAACAAAGCAGTAAGGGAACCAGGAGAAGCCAATAAGAAATTTAACCATGTTAACAAGGAACAAATCACCATAAAGAGGATTCAAGAACAAAAGTAATCAGGGTGGGATGGAGCAGGACGTGCTGCATACTTATAATACCAATTCTACAAGGGGAGTAATCGCAGAATTGTATTATTCTAAGTATGCAGCACGCCCTGCTCCAGATAGTATTCATAACAGCTGGGACATCCAATAGCAGTGTCCATAAACGGGTGGGGAGCCCAAAAAGGCAACAACGCGCAGTTCAAACCACTGCCGCCTGCAGAACCTTACGGCCGAAAACAGCATCCGCTGAGGCCCGAACATCAACCTTGTAAAACTTGGAAAAGGTATGAACAGAAGACCACGTAGCAGCCTTACAAACTTGTTCAATAGAAGCCTGGTGTTGGAAGGCCCAGGAAGCCCCAACAGCACGGGTAGAATGAGCAGTAACACGGAAAGGAGGATCCTTCCCCCTAGTAGAATAGGCCCTAACAATGGCTTCACAAATCTATTTGCTAATAGTAGACTTAGCAGGAGCCAACCCCTTCTTGGGTCCCGATGGAACCACAAACAAGGCGTCCGTTTTTCTGAAAGGAGCAGTAGCCACAGATAGTATTTCAAATTCCTGACAACATCCAGAGAGTGCAAGGCCCTCTCCTTGGGATTACCAGGATTAGGGCACAAAGAAGGAAGCACAATATCCTGATTGAGATGGAAGGCAGAGACAACTTTAGGCAAGAAATCTGGTTTAAATCGGAAAACCACCTTGTCCTGGTGTTTCTCAAAGTAGGGGGCCTGAATTGACAGAGCCGCCAACTCAGAAACCCGCCGGACAGAGGTGATAGCCACCAAAAAGGCAACCTTCAGGGTAAGGAGAGACAAGGCCGCCTCATGCACAGGTTCAAAAGGAGGACCCTGAAGGGCGGACAAAACCAAATTCAAATCCCAGACCGGTACCATGGGTTTGCAGGCGCACATGAGTGACCCCCTGGAAGAAGGTCTTGACCAGAGGATGTAGAGCGAAGGAACTCTGGAATAAAACAGCCAAGGCGGACACATGACCCTTCAAGGTGCCGAGCTGAAAACCCATATCCAAACCATGTTGCAGAACTCCAGGATCCTAGGAATGGAGAACGCACGACAGGGAAAGGCCCTAGACTTACACCAGTCAATGTAGGTCCGCCAGGGGCTATAGTAAATAGTGGAGGAGGACTTCTTAGCACTGACAAGAGTACGAACCACCGAATCAGACAGACCTTCCTCCTTCAGGATGGCGGTTTTCAGCAGCCAGGCCGTCAAAGCCAGCGTTTGTAAATTGGGATAACAGAGCCGTCCTTGAGTGAGAAGGTCAGAAGGTGAGAAGGTCGGGAAGAGCGTACTGATCCACTGCTAGCCGCACGACGTCGGCGAACCACACCTGTCTTGGCCACTTGGGGGCCACCAGAATGGCTGGCACCCGCTCCTGAACCAACTTGCGCAGAACCTTGCTCAGAAGAGGAAACGGAGGGAAAAGGTACAGGAGACCGAGACCCTGCCAGGACAGAGACAGAGCATCCTCCGCCAGAGCCAGGGGATCCTGGGACAGGGAAACAAATACTGGCAGCTTGTGATTGTGGCGAGAAGCAAACAGATCCACGTCTGGCCTCCCCCACCGGTGACAAAGGGATAGGAATACCTCGCTGTTGAGGGACCATTCCCCCAAGCGAGCGGTCCCCCTGCTCAGGGAATCCGCCTGCAGATTCTCCACTCCCGGAATATAAACTGCTGAGATGCACGAGACATTGCTCTCGGCCCAGGATAGAATCAACAACACCTTCTGGGAGGGCCCTCATGCTCCAAGTCCCTCCCTGATGATTGATATAGGCGACTGCCGTCTGATTGTCGGAACGAACCTGTACAGGCAGACCCTGAAGGTGAGGAGTCAACTGTGCCAGTACCAACCGAATTGCCCTCAACCCCAGGACGTTGATCGGAGCGTGAGCCTCCTGAGGGCCCCACAGCCCCTGGAATTGGAGGGCTCTCCAGTAGCCCCCCCCCCCCAACCTGACAGACTGGCATCCGTAGTGACCGTCTCCCAACATGGTGTCAGAAATTATCTGCCTCCCAGAAGATTCCTCGAGTCCAGCCACCACAGGAGGGACCGCTGGACCAGAGGAGAGAGAACAAAGGCCTGATGCAAAGACAGGGGACTCTTGTCCCAGACTGAAAGGAGATGGAGCTGAAGGGGTCTCATGTGAAATTGAGCGTAAGGGACTGCTTTGAAGCAGGCCACCATCTGTCCCACCAATTGCATCCCTTGCCTGATGGAAGGACAAGGGCTGGACAGCAAGGAATGAACCAGAGCTTGAAGAGAATCCACCTTCTGCTGAGGAAGAAAAATCCTGGCCTGAATGGTATCCACATTCATGCCCAGGAAGAGGGTCACCCTGGATGGGGAGAGGGAGGACTTGGGATAATTGATCACCCATCCGAACGTTTCCAGGGCCGTTACCATCATCTGGGTATCCAACTTCGCCTGCTGGAGAGAATGAGATGTAATGAGAATGTCGTCCAGATAAGGGAGGATGCGAATGCCCCCGGCTCTGAGGATGGCCATCACTCCCTTGGTGAACACTCTGGGGGCTAATGTGAGACCAAAGGGAAGTGCCACAAATTGGTAGTGCTGGTCCTCCAGGGCGAATCTGAGGAACCGCTGATGCCCTGGGAAGACTGGCACATGAAGGTAAGCATCCTTGACGTCTATGGAGGTCATGAAGTCCCCCGGGAAGCTGATCGCGGAGCGCAGGGTCTCCATGCGAAAGCGTCTGGTTCTGATGAACCTGTTGAGAAGCTTTAAGTCCAGGATAGGCCTGATGGAGCCATCCCTTTTGGGTACTGTGAAAAGATTGGAATAATAACTTTGACCTCTCTCCCCAGGAGGGACCCGACAGATGACCCCCATACCCAATAAGTTCTGTACAGCTTAAAATAGACCCTGAGCGGCCAGGGGGTCTAGAGGAATCCGATACCTGAGAAATCTTGGAGGGGGCCGTGCCACGAACTCTAGCTTGTAGCCGGAGGACACAACCTCGCGAATCCACCTGTCTGAGACCTGTTGTCCCCAGACATGAGCGAAGAGCCGCAGCCGTCCCCCCACCCGTAAGGGTGAGGACGCCCCTTCATGGCTGAGCGGGCTTAAGGACAGATTTGGGCTTAGATCCCCAGGAGGATCCGGGACGGGCACGGCCTCTACCCTTGCCCCAGAAATCCCCCCTGTGCCCCGCTTCCTGACCTGGATCCACGAAAGGAAGAGGTAAAGGACCCTGAACCCCGAAAGGGCCGCAGCTGTCTCTTGCGTTGGGGCAACCTACCTCCTTTTGCAAAAAGGTCCAACCGGTCACCAAAAAGGCATAGCCCCTTAAAGGGTAGCCCTGCGAGAGCCTTCTTAGCAGCATTGTCAGCTGCTCAGCGGCGAATAGACACAGAGCCGAGGTCCTGCTGCACATCCTAATGGTGTCATCTAAGGCAGAAAGAATATAAGCAATAAACATCTCACATTGTGATAAGGCTCTAAATTCAGCACTGAAAGAATAGTCAGGATAGCCTTCTAACAGGCCCTTGACCAGAGTCCTAATGGCCACAGCAGTAATAGCAGAAGCACAGACCGGGCGCAGGTCCGATCCCGCACAGGCAAAGGCATGGGAAGCCAGCTGGTCAATACGTCGGTCCTCACTAGCCTTCAAGGTAGTGGAATCAGAGGAATGTACCACAGAGCTAGCAATCAACCTCTCAATGTTGGCCAGCCTGGAATACACATCAGGCTGAGACTCCCCACTAGTGTTAATCTCACTGGGGGTCACGATCCACCGAGGGGGTGTGGGAGAAGACATGGTGGACGCAGGCCAGTCAAGTGCAGCCCAGAGTGCCGCGCTGTCGCCTGCTGGGCGCAGGGTACACAGACCCGCACATCATCGCTTACAGGGGATGCCCCACACACCACACATAGCCGGGCTTGCCCAGATAGGACCCAGAGAACAATATCCTGAGAAGCCACCATATGGTGATTTTTTGGTGTCACAATGACCACTGGGAATTACGCTGTGCAGCTACCCGGGATGCCCCTTAACTGTCCGCTAGGATAGTGGGAGGATTTTATTGTTTTTTAGGCCTCTAATATAGTAACTAGACTAATAGAAGGCACAGGACCGGGAGAAACCTCTAATTGGTTTTCCCGCCTGAAAGACATAAGACAATACCCGCATTAATTAAACAGGAGTGAAAGGCAATTAAATATAAAAAGGGGGCCCGCAAGGGCACTCACAGACCGCCGAAGAGCTTGCAATCGATCCGGCAGGAGACAAGATGGCGCAGCAGGGCTCTGAAGGGGCTGGCCGCATGAGAAGGCACCGCGGAGCGCACCCAGCGCTAAGCCACGCCCCCTCCAGGAAGCGCGGGGTTACAGGCTGAAGACAGCCACCCCGCAGCCAATCAGCAGCCATCTGGTCCCTGAGTGACGTCGCCGCTGATGCGCGCGCGCGCCCCCCCCGGCGAGCAGCATAATGAGAGACGGGGGAGTAAGGGGCCCATTAAACATTAATAAAATGTAAGGCAGGGCAAAAGCGGGCGGGGCATCCCAAGTCAGGTTTACCAGTAACCTGACAACCGCCTACCCTTTGGTGGGGGATTTGCAGTGGAGCAAGCTCCAATAAAGCACCTCTAATAGGTGCTGCCTACCATCACCTGACCACGCAGCCAAGGCTGGGAGGCATTAAAAAAGGTGGAACGGGTGGGAATAGTCCTACAGGGCCAAGGGCTGTAAAGCCTGACTCACCTGCGAGAAGAGAAGCCATCTTGTCCTTCGCAGCCCACTGCAAAGAAGAAACTGGGGAATTAGTGGGAGGTCCCGGGTATATATGGACCGGGAGGGGCCTCTTTTTGCCACCTCCTGCAGTAAAGCGCCCTCTTGTGGACTATATCCCAGCTGTTATGAATACTATCTAGAGCAGGACGTGCTGCATACTTAGAATAAGTAACATCGGGCAGTTTAAACCACTGCCGCCTGCAGAACTTTGCGGCCAAAAGCAGTGTCAGCTGAGGCCCTAGCATCAACTTTGAAAAACAAAAAGTATGAACAGAAGACCAAGGAGTGGCCTTGCAAACTTGTTCAACAGAAGCCTGGTGCTGAAAAGCCCAAGAGGCACCAATAGCACGAGTAGAATGAGCAGTAAGGTGGAAGGGAGGCTTCTTCCCCTTAGCAGCATAGGCTTGTATCACAGCCTGACGGATCCACTTGCTGATAGTGGACTTAGCCACCAAATAGAACTTCAGGTTCCTAAACACATCCAAATAGTGTAAAACCCGCTCCTTAGGGTTACTAGGATTAGGGCACAGAGAAGGCAAAACAATGTCCTGATTGAGATGAAAAGCAGACACAACCTTAGGCAGAAAATCTGGCTTAAAACGAACCACCACCTTGTCCTGATGTCTCTCAGAGATGGTTGATGGAAAGCGCCGCCAACTCAGAAACACGCCTAACAGAAGTGATGGCCACCAAAAAGACTACCTGAAGCGTCAAAATGGACAAAAGGGGCCTCACGCAAGGGCTCAAAGGGAGACCCCTGCAAGGCAGATAAGACCAAGTTCAAATCCCAGACTGGTAACATAGGCTTACGTGGGGGACGCATATGAGTAACCCCCTGGAAGAAGGTCTTAACCAAACGATGGTGAGCAAAAGATCTTTGGAAGAAAATAGCCAAGGCAGAAACATGACCTTTAGGAGTACTAAGTTGAAGACCCAAATCCAAACCATGTTGCAGAAACTCCAGAATCCTAGGGACAGAAAACACCAGACAGGGAAACGACTTAGACTCACACCAGTCAATATAAGCATGCCATACCCTTTAGTAGATGGAGGACGATGACTTCTTCCTAGCCCTAATCATGGTATTAACAACAGAGGCAGGCAGCCCCTTTTCCATCAAGATGGAGGTTTCAGCAGCCAGGCCGTTAAAGCCAGTGTTTGTAAATTGGGATGGCGTAGCTGCCCCAGAGTGAGCAGGTCTGGAACCTTGGGCAGGGCGTACTGATCTACTGCCAACTGCACGATGTCTGCGAACCACACTCTTCTTAGCCAACAGGGGGCCACCAGGATGGTTGGCACCCCTTCCTGGGATATCCTGCGCAGCACCCTGCCCAGCAGAGGAACCACAAAGGAGCTGAAAGACATTGCTAGTGCATCCATGGCCAAGGGCAGAGGGTCCTGGGACAGAGACAAAGGCTGGAAGCTTGTTATTGTGGCGGGACGCAAGCAGATCCACATCCGGCTGACCACAACGGTGGCACAGGGAGAGAAACACCCTGCTGCTGAGGGACCATTCTCCCAGGCGAGAAGTCCCCCTGCTGAGGGAGTCTGCCTCCAGATTCTCCATTCCCGGGATGTACACTGCCGAGATGCAGGGAACATTCTCCTCCACCCAGGACAGTATCAGAGACACTTCATTGAGAGCGCTCTTGCTCCGGGTCCCTCCCTGATGATTGATGTAGGCAACAGCCGTCTGGTTGTCCGAGCGGACCAGAACAGCCTGACCATGAAGGTGTGGAGTCAGTTGGACGAGAACCAACCGTATCTCCCTCAGTTCCAGAATGTTGATATGGGTGTGGGCCTCCAGAGGGCCACACTGACCCTGGGATTTCAGGGATTTCCAGAAGCCCCCCATACCTGTCAGAGTGGCATCTGTGGTGTCTCCCAGCACAGAGCCAGAAAGGATCTGCCCACCAACAGGTTTCTTGAGTCCAGCCACCACGAGAGAGACCGCCTGACCAGAGGGGACAGAACAAACACCTGATCCAGGGACACCGGGTCCTGATCCCAAACTGACAAGAGGTGAAGTTGAAGAGGCCTCATGTGAAACTGAGCATATGGCCCGAAGCAAGGACACCATCAGGACCACCAGCTGCATACCCTGCCTGATGGAAGGATGAGGGCAAGACAAAGAAGCTTGGCTTGAGCTTGCAGACTGTCCACCTTCTGCTGAGGGAGTAGGATCTTGACCTGAGATGTATCCAGAGTCATGCTCAGAAAGGACTTGACCATTGACGGTGACAGGGAAGACTTAAGATGGTTGATCACCCAGCCGAAGGACTCCAGTGTGGACACCACCATCTGGGTATCCAGCTCGGCCTGCTGGAAGGACCGAGACGTGATGAGAATGTCATCCAAGTAAGGAAGGATGGGAATGCCCCGAGATCTCAGCAGAGCCATAATGCCCGCCAGCACCTTGGTGACTACCCTGGGAGCCGAGGCGAGACCGAAGGGCAAGGCCACAAATTGGTAGTGCTGATCATCCAGAGCAAACCTGAGGAATCTCTCATGACCTGGAAAGATTGGTATATGAAGGTAAGCATCCTTGATGTCTACAGGAGGTCATGAAGTCCTCCGGGCGTAGTGAATTTACAACTGAGCGCAGCTCCATGCGAAAGTGCTTGAATCTGACAAATTTGCTGAGGCGCTTTAAATCCAGGATGGGTCTGAGGGACCAGTCTTTCTTGGGAAAAGTGAAAAGATTGGAACAGTAGCCTCGGCCCCTTACTTTAAAGGCACTTGGCAGATGACCCCTAACTCCAGAAGGTTTTGGACAGCAAGGCACAGACCCTGGGCTAAAAGGGGGTTTTGAGCCATCCGGGATTTGATGAATCTTGGGGGCGGCCAGGCTGCCAACTATCTTGTACCCAGAGCACACTACCTCCCGAATCCACCGGTCTGAGACGTGAAGTCTCCAGACGTGAGCAAAAAGCCGAAGCTGCCCACCCACCCGGATGGGCGAGGGCGCCCCTTCGTGCCTGAGGGGGCTTGGGTGAGGTTTTTGGCTTGAGACCCCAGGAGAGGCCAGGACGGCCACGTCCTCTGCCCCTACCCCTATGGTCTCCACGGGCCCCAGTAAAAGACTCCACAGTTAGTTCTGGAACCACGGAAGGATGGGAGAAAGGCACCTGTCCCCCGAAAGGACCGGACTGCCTTCTGCATGGGGTAACCTACCAACCTTAGCAAACAAGCGGGCCGGGAATCTATAAGATTCCCGGGTCGATCACCTCCCTCCCCGCGGGACATCCGAGATCGGGATGTCCCGCAGGGTGAAACCCCCAAACCCCCTCACCTTAGTTTCGGCGGCAGCCGGCCGCCGCCGCCTCCCTCGCGCCCCTCTCGGCGTGCGCGCCAAGAGGGACGCGCGGGAGGCGGCGGCGGAGGAGCCACGGACAAGCGGCTGTCAAATCCCTTGTCCGTCGGCGCTGGGAGCGGGGAGAGGTGAGTTTTTAGGGTGATCGGGGGGGTTTCACACAGCGGGGCACCCCGATCGGGGGTGCCCCACCGAAGTGGACCAAGACCCAGGATGGTCAAAATCCTGGGTGTTGGTCCACTTTAACATCAGCATCCCAACGCTTAGGCACCCCTGGCAGCTTGCTAGGTCGTTCCCATTCTTTGGGCACTAGATTATTAAAGTGAGACTGCTCAGGAAACTCCCAGCGTGGCTTAACCGTATGAAAAATCTCACCCTGCTACTGCGGAGCCACTGCCGGGGGAGAAATACAAAGCACTTCAAATATGTGACTCAGCAATCTGTCAGTGTCATCAGGGGGACCCCGGGTCTTCCCCAAAGGGAGTCCCAGTACCACCGTATATCTTAGGTTGTTCCTCAGAGGATTCTGAATCAGAAAAGAATTCCCCCTCCTCAAGGGGGTAGGGACCCAAGAGTGAGTAAGGGCCCTCATCTTCCACGGGGAAGAGGGAAACCGTGGGTGAAAAATGCTACTTCTTACCGGAAGCCTTACGCGGGGCAGACCCAGCAAGATGTTTCTCAATGCTGGCCACCCGTGCAGCTAAATCAGGTTGAGACTCCCAACTAGTATGCCCCGCAGTGGGGGTCAGATGTAAGCGTGGGGGGGTAGGTAAGGCCAGAGGGGGCGCACCACCAGGCCCACAAACAGCTCAGACTGCAGCACAAGTACCTGCTGGGCACAGGGTACACACACCCTGACATCATCACCAATAGGGGATACCCCACACACATAGCCGGGCTTGTCCCGAAGGAACCCCAGGCCCATTATCCCCAGAAGCCTCCATATGGTGATTTGAATGGCACAATAGGCCAGTAAGGGTTAACGCTAAAGAGCTACCCGGCATGCCCCAAGGGGAGTTGGAGTTAGTGAGGGAAAATGGCCGGGAGAAACCACAGTGCTGAAGTATTCACACGCCTGGAAGACATAATCAACATTCCCATGAGAATAAGGCAGTTAGAAAAATATTTTAGAAAAAAATCACCCCATCGGGGTTACTCACGGACCGCAGAGAGCCAGCAGCACGCAGCAAGGAGACAAAATGGCGTCCGCAGACCTCGAGGGGCAGGCCGGCAACCGAGAACGTCCAACAAGTAAGAGAACTAGACTCGCCCCAATAAATGTGGGTATGCCATACCCTACAACAATAGACGACGATAAGAGGCTTACTCCAGGCCTTCGCATAGTCGCAAACACCGAGACAGCTAAAACTTGTCTCCATCAAGATGTATGTTTCAGCAGTTAGATCGACTAGGCCAGGGACCATGAATTATAGTGATGTAAAGGGCCCTGAGTGATCAACTGGCACTCCTGGCAAGGTGCAGAACTACTGACCACAGTACCATGTCTGCAACCACACTATACTAGGTCAACTGGGGGCCACCAGAATCACTGGTCCCCTCACCAGAGTAATCTTCCGCATAACCCTGCCTAGCAGAGGGAATGGAGAAGGACATACAGAACCAAACGTCCTGTCAAGACGGCACTAAAGGCATCCGGGCCACTGACATAGGATCCTGGAACAGGGAACATAGGCCGATAGCCTGTGAAGGTGACGGAACCCAACAGATCCACGACTGGTTGGACTCCATAACGACATGGGGATTAGCCCATCCTGTCGCAGAGGGGCTTCGCCGGAGCTAATATCACTTAACATGCAGGGAGCATTGTCTCCGCCCAAAGGGAACAGACACTCCCTGGAAGGTCCGCCAGCTCCAGGCCCCTTCCAATGGTTAATGTAGTACGCCTGTCATCAGACGAACCGAGCACCCCCAGCCTGGCAATTCCAGAAGGGGAGCGGTCAAGCGAGAAGAGTCAACTGAAAAACGCTCACTGTTTAGACTTCAATAGGCGTAAGGACCCTCTAAGGGCCCCACCAACACCAGAATCGCAGGGGGTTCGGAAGAAACCGTCCCCTTCAACGTGAAAGGTTGGCATCCATGGTGGCTGTTTCCAGAACGGGGCAAGGGGGAACTACCCCCAGACAGGTCCCTCGCGTTCAATCACTTTCAAGAGAAAACAGTCATACAGGTGGGAAGGCCCACAGGCCCTGCTCCAGGGGTGCTGGATCCCTGTCCTATGTTACCAATAGAAGTCGCAGACGGGCTCAAGGGGAACTGAGCATAAGGGACTTCTTTAGCTACTCGGGCTCCTGCCGAGCAAGTTAACAACGGCCCACCAGTCGCATCCCTGCCTGGTGTTAAGAAACCGGGACAGTAGTGAGGGACTGGGCCCATGAGACCAGAATGCCCACCTAATTGCTGAGAGGGGGAGAATCTGGTTTGAACCTGATCCAGAATCATTCCTATTAATAGAGTTACGACTTTAGGGAACAGCGAGGACTCGAGGTGATTGAACACCCATCCAAATGACTCCCAATGGCCCACCAGCCGGGTATCCAACTATCCTGACACAGAGACAGGGGAGTGAGGAAAGGTGTCCGGGTAGACATCGCGCGGACGTCCCTAGGTCTCAGAGACATCACCATCGACAGCACTAGAGTGAAGACTCTGGGAGTTGAAGAAAGGTCAGATAACAGGGCCACAATTAACAGTGTTGGACTTCCAACACGAACCTGGAGAGCCTCAGAGATATGAGGGCACAGGAATGTAAACATAACCATTGAAGAGTTCCCCAGACGGCAAGACGCCCACAGGGCGCAAGGTGCTGATGGCCCAACTCAAGAGTTTCCATGCAGGGAAACTGACTAATTAGAGAATTGCTGTGAATCCAGAATGGGCCACCCAACCCAACCCTTGCCTCTGCCTATTACAGGCAATCTGCAAGAGACCCTCAGACCTAGCATGGCCTGTGCCAGCAACTGAACAGGGGCAGGGACCAGGAGTACCTGGGATCCGATAAAAACTGGGGAAGGTCGTGCAGCAAACTCTATCCTGTATCTGGAGGACACAACCTCCTGAATCCACCAAAGTGAGGCGAAATGCCTCCTGATAAGAGCAAGGTGCTGCAGCCATCCCCTCACCCAGCCGGGCGAGGGTGCCCCATCATGCTTGAGGGGGTTTGGTGGAAGATTTGGGCTTAGCCCCGCCGGAGGGGCCAGAGCATTGCCTGCTGCTCGTGGGGCAGGAGTCTGCCCCCAAAATCCCGAAAGACACCCCTGGTTCCTGTTTAACACTAAGGTAGGGGGGAGGAGGGGTGCTCCTGCCTCGAGGGGGCCGGGACGGCCGTCTGCGAAGGGGTGATTTGTCCTTTTTACCGAACAGGTCTAGACGGGCCCCAAATAGGCGCTGTCCTCTGAAGGGGAGCCCAGTAAGAGTCTTTTTTGTAGCATCAGCACCCCACTGTCGCAGCCAGAGCAAGCGACGAATAGCCACCGCGGTATGCACACATTCTAATCGCGTCATCTAGCGCTAATAGAATAAACTTCACAAATACATCACAATTGGAGAGTACATAAAACACCTCCCAGGGGAGATCCTCAGGGTGATGATCGAGCAATTTTTTGATGAGGGTTCTAGCGGCCACCGCAGTAATGGCTGCGGCACAGACCGGATGCAGCGCCGTCCCGGCACAAGAAAAGGCATGGGAGGCCAGCAGCTCAATGCGCCGTCCTCAGCATCCTGAAGGGCGCTATAGGCAGGGGTTGCAATAAAGGGTGGGTTAGGGACCCCTATGATCGGCGCATCCACCACGGGGGATGATGACCAGCAATTAACCACCTCAGGGGGAAAAGGGTATTTCCTATCCCAGTCCCCTGAAACCCCTGGAAGTTTACTGGGACATTCCCATTCTTTGAGCACAAGGGCATGGAAATGAGCCTGCTCTAAGAATCCCAAACGTGCAGTCGCAGTATGGAAACGCTCCCCTCTAGGCTTGGGGACCTCACCGGGGGGAGAGATAGACAGTGCCTTAAAGACCTTAAGCAACAGGTCGTCAGTGTTACACTGGCCCCAGTATTCCGGGCCAGAATCATCGTGACTTCTCGGCCTCTCATCAGAAGAGCCTGAGTCAGAGAACAACTCCCCTTCATCAAAAGGGGTATAGTCACACGGAGTAGCAAACCCCTCAGTTCTCAGAGCATACAGAAACATGGGGCGACAGGTGCCGCTTTCTACCAGGGCCCATTCGCTCTGACAACCTAGCAATAATCTGTTCAGCTGTAGGCAGCCTGGAAGGGCCCGCAGGCTGAAATTCCCCACTTGTAGGAGACTCAGCAGGAGAGAGATTTAAGCCTGGGGAGATAGGTGAATTGAAGCTAAGTGTAGCCACTGGCCGACCAGATTGCAGGGCCAGGGCTTGCTCGGCACAGGGTACGCAGACCCGTGCCCTGCCAGCATCTGCATGGGGTTGTCCACGCGCTATACACCGCCGGTCTTGTCCCGGAGGGACCCCCGGACACATAATTCTGAGATGCCTCCATATGGTGATTAATCAAGGCACAATATGCCAGTAGGGATTTACACAATAAGTAACCCTGGATGCCCCAAAGACCCGCTATGGAAGTGGGAGAATTTTACAAGGCCTGCTATAATTAAACACCGGGCCGGGAGAAGCCAATGGTGTTCACCAGTCTGAAAGACATAATGGGAATAAAGGGTGTCAGAACCATGCGCAGTAAACAAGGATCATGAAAATCGCCCGCAAGGGCACTTACAGACCCAGGGAGGAGGAGGACCGCCACCACGCGTGCGACCAGCATCAAAATGGCGCCAAAGCGAACCTCGAAGGGCGGGCCAGAGCGGGCAGTGACGCGGAGTGCGCCAACCTAGGTCCCCGCCCCCCCGAAGAGCGCAAAGCTCCGAGGTAGATACAAACTGTTATGAGGAGCGAAGTGAATGGCACACTTAGCGAAGATTTGCCAATGAAGACGCCGCAGCGTCTGAGGCGAAGTCGCCGCCCGGCGCCGTACATCCAGTAAAGGAAGTGCGCGCGGCGGCGACAATTACACAGTAAGAACAAACAGCGCAGTTCTGACCCCAGGGATACTAGTCCGGGCAAGACTAAGGCCATAACGTGTAAAACATACACTAAGACCTTACTACACACACACACAACCCCCCCCCATTTTTTCCATTTCTCTGCAGTGCCATCTGGCGGAGGATAACCCAAGTGTAAGTATTATATCTGGAGCAGGACGTACTGTATACTAAGAATAGCAGGACAGTTAAAGTACACACCGAAGATTGGAGTATAAAAGGGAGGAAAGAGAACTGCCTGCCGTATCCCTGGTGGCGTGCGTGCTCCCACCCCAGCCTATCTGAATTGCTGGAGTGGGAGTGCGGCACACAGTCGGGTATGCAGCAGAGCAAACTCCCCATAGTAAACCGGGGGAAATGTGTGTCATTACAGGCGCCCTGGGGGTTTGTAATCAGCGAAACCCCCTACAGCACTGAGAGAAAGTCAGCGGTCGGACCTGGAATCTTAATTTCCACGCTGACCGCTGGGCGGTTTTGTTTCACTTTAAGATAATAGGGGTAAGGATGGGGATTTAACCAGCCAGGGAGTAATACGGCTAAGGGGAACTCTGATCTAAGAGGGTTAACAGCTCTGTTGCCTCTTCCCTTGCCACAGCAGCAATATACTGTACTTGAATATTAGTCATGTCACAGTCACATGACACAGTTGGCAGCATGGTAGCAGCATTCTGGCAATGGTCGCTGCTCCGGTGCAACATCGCAAAGTACAGAGGAAAAGATGAATAAACTGAATATTAAAAAGGATTCAATGAAGCTTAACTTTAAAGTGAACCTAAAGTATAACCCCAGAGGACTTACTCACTTTCCCGGCACAGGTCCGCATGTCCCCCACAGCCGACTACTGCCTGCTGTGATTCTCCTAGCCGCTTCCCGGTTTATGTAGCGTGAAAATCTGTGCAACACGAACCAATAAGAAGCTAGGGACTAAGTAGACTGACATCTCCAGCCAAAGGCCGCTGATTTTTTTTCCCCTGGTGACTCCCACCTGCGATGTCGCCACCCACCTCCCCATACCAGAGGGAGAGAAGCACAAGTGAGAAAAAGGCTGCACCCGGGAGGGTTGTGGAATATATACTGCGAGGTAAAATAGTAAAAATAGTATTCTTATGTTATGAATTCTTCCATGGATTATAGTTTATGACATGCATTTGTGCCTTTAAGCTTTTCAGAATAGGATTTTGCTTAGACAAAAGATTTGAATTCTTGCATTTATCATGCTCTGTGTTCTTGTAAATAGAATACTAACACTCAGACGCAGAACACAAACTCTGGGATGCCCTAACTATACCAGGGTGCAGCAAGATGGCGGCACAGGGGTAATAGGTCCGGGGGCAGACAGCCTGGTAATTACAATATTAAGCATGCAGCAGTTTGCATTATTGCTTACAAATAACCTACAAATAACCTATTAAGAAGCCCAAGCTACTTTTAACTTTTAGATAATGCAAGAAAAATGCAATATAATCATTTGTCTTGTGACCTCCACTGGGAAGATTTATTCACCTGTCTGATGAACAGGAAGGTCAAAGAAAAGCCATAATAGTTGTCGCTGAGACCAGAGATATTCTAGTGTCTCAAGAACCAAACATTTAGTTAAATTTACTCCTTATATTTGGTAACTGAACATGGAGTGCAGCTACACCCAACAGACAGATGCTTGAATTAATTAAAAAAAAAAAAAAAACACAACACATCCTTGATGCTGAACGTGCTTTTACCTTTTCTCCATTTCCTGCAGCCTGTGCTAAAGCAGAACTCAGTGACTGGATGGTTTCTTGCAGATTCTGCTTCTCTTTTAGCCACATGTCTCTCTGAATCACAAGTTCTGTGCTCTCTGGACTGGGGGACTTTGTAATAGGCAGCTCAGACAATTCCAGAATCTTACAGCTTTCCTGATGAACCATATTTAACATTCTCTGTAAAAATTTGAATTTCAAGAGTTACAGGGAAAAATAAAATTCTGTGAAATACTCACCTGTAGAATTGGTATTATAAGTATACAGTACGTCCTGCTCCAGATAGATTACTTACACTTGGGTTATCCTCCGCCAGATGGCGCTGCACTGCAGAGACATGTAAAACAGGCTCCTCCCGGCCCCTCAAATACCCGGGACCTCCCACAAATCCCCAGCATTGAAAAGCAGTGAACGAGAAGCCGGGAGAATTTAACCACCCAAACTGGTAACTATAACAATGATAATCACCATACAGGGGATCCAGAATAATGCAAATCCAAGGGTGGGGTGGAGCAGGACGTACTGTATACTTATAATACCAATTCTACTAGTATTTCACAGAATTGTATTATTCTTAGTATACAGTACGTCCTGCTCCAGATAGATTACTTACACTTGGGACATCCAATAGCAGTGTCCATAAAGCAGGGTGGGACCCCCAACAACAAGGTAACAGCAGACAGTTTAAACCACTGCCGCCTGCAAAACCTTCCGGCCAAAAACAGCATCAGCTGAGGCCCTAACATCAACGTTGTAAAACTTTGAAAAGGTATGAACAGAAGACCAAGTAGCGGTCTTGCAAACTTGTTCAACAGAAGCCTGGTGCTGGAAGGCCCAAGAGGCACCAATAGCACGAGTAGAATGAGCAGTAAGGCGAAAGGGAGTACTCTTCCCCTTAGCAGAATAGGCCTGAATCACAGCCTGACGGATCCATTTGCTAACAGTAGACTTGGCAGGAGCCAAACCCTTCCTGGGCCCAGAAGGGACCACAAAAAGAGCATCAGTTTTCCTGAAGGACGCAGTGACCACCAGGTAATACTTCAACACCTGACCACATCCAAGGAATGCAAAACTCTCTCCTTGGCGTTGCTAGGATTAGGGCACAAAGAAGGAAGAACAATATCTTGATTCAAATGAAAGGCAGACACTACCTTAGGCAGAAAATCTGGCTTAAAGCGGAACACCACCTTGTCCTGGTGTCTCCCAAAGTATGGGGGCTGAATAGAAAGAGCCACCAACTCAGACACACGTCTGACCGAAGTAATGGCTACCAGAAAGACAACCTTGAGGGTAAGAACAGCCAGAGCAGCATCCTGCATAGGTTCAAAGGGAGCACCCTTCAAGGCAGACAAAACCAAGTTCAAATCCCAAACAGGGACCACAGGTTTACGTGGGTGACGCACATGAGTAACCCCCTGGAAAAAAGGTCTTAACCAAAG
Organism: Gastrophryne carolinensis; assembly: GCA_027917425.1. Lineage (NCBI taxonomy): Eukaryota > Metazoa > Chordata > Amphibia > Anura > Microhylidae > Gastrophryne > Gastrophryne carolinensis. Next base: position 188,102,558 of record CM051240.1, read on the forward strand.
AATGCTGAGCAATAGATTTCTGAAAGAAAAAACAGACAGGGCAGAAACCTGACCCTTCAGAGTACTGAGGCGGAGTCCCGACTCCAACCCATGCTGTAAAAACTCCAGAACCCTGGGGACTGAAAGCACCCGACAGGGAAGAGACCTAGACTCACACCAGTCAAGGTAGGTACGCCATACCCTGTAATAGATGGAAGAAGTAGTTTTCTTCCTAGCCTTCACCATGGTATCAACCACCGAGGCGGACAAGCCTTTCTCCATCAAGATGGAGGTTTCAGCAGCCAGGCCGTCAGAGCCAGAGTTTGTAAATTGGGATGGCGTAAGGGGCCCTGAGTGAGCAGATCTGGCACCCCTGGCAGAACGTACTGGTCTACCACCATATGCACCACGTCTGTGAACCACACTCTTCTTGGCCTGGGGGCCACCAGAATTGCTGGCACCCGCACCAGAACAATCCTGCGCAGAACCCTGCTCAGCAGGGGGAATGGAGGAAAGACATACAGGAACTGAATGTCCTGCTATGACATTGCTAAATCATCCGTGGTCAAGGCCAGAGGATCCTGGGACAGGGAGACAAGGCCGGGAGCATGTGAATGACGGAACGCAAACAGATCCACATCTGGTTGGCCCCAACGGTGACAAAGAGATTGGAACACCCTGTTGCAGAGGGACCATTCTCCCTGGTGAGAGGTCCCCCTGCCCAGAGGGTCTACCAGCAGATTTTTCACCCCCGGAATGTACACCGCTGATATGCAGGGGACATTGACCTCCGGTCAGGATCAGAGACACTTCCTGGAGGGCCCTCTTGCTCCGGGCACTCCCCTGATGATTGATGTAGGCAACTGCCGTCTGGTTGTCCGAGTGCCAATGAACAGGCAGGCCCTGAAGATGAGTAGCCAAGCGAGCCAGAACTAACCTCATCGCTCGCAGCTCCAAGACATTGATAGATGTGTGGGCCTGAGGGCCTCACCTCCCCTGGAACCGCAGGGACTTCCAGAAACCCCCCCCCCCCAACCTGATAGACTGGCATCCGTGGTGACAGTCTCCCAGGAAGGGGCAAGAAAGGACCTGCCCCCCCAACAGGTTCCTTGAGTCCATCCACCACAAGAGGGACCTCCTGACCAGGGGGGAGAGCACACAGATCCTGTCCAGGGACGCTGGGTCTTTGTCCCATACAGACAATAGGTGAAGTTGCAGAGGCCTCAAGTGGAACTGAGCATAAGGGACCGCTTCGAAGCACGCCACCATCAGGCCCACCAGCTGCATCCCCTGCCTAATGGAGGGATGGGGACAAGCTAGGAGGGACTGAGCCTGTGCAATCAGATTGTCCACCTTCTGCTGAGGAAGGAAGATCCTTGCCTGAACTGTATTCAGATTCATTCATAGGAATGGAGTTACCAAGGAAGGGGACAGTGAGGACTTGGGGTGGTTGATCACCCATCCAAATGACTCCAGAATGGGCCCCACCAGCTGAGTATCCAACTCTGCCTGATGTAGAGACTGGGAAATGAAGAGGATGTCGTCCAGATAGGGAAGCACGCTGACGCCCTGACATCTGAGCAGAGACATCACGCCAGCCAGCACCTTGGTGAACACCCTGGGGGCTGAAGTGAGGCCGAAGGGCAAGGCCACAAATTGGTAACGTTAATCCATCAGAGAGAACCTGAGGGACTTTTGATGACCTGGGAACACAGGAATATGAAGGTAAGCATCTTTGATGTCCAAGGAAGTCATGAAATCCCCTTGGCGCAGGGAACTGGTGGCAGAGCGCAGAGTCTCCATGCGAAAGCGCCTGCCCCTGACAAAACTTGTTGAGAATCTTTAAGTCCAGGATGGGCCTGACAGAACCATCCTTTTGGGTACTGTGAATAGGTTGGAATAAAAGCCCTTGCCTTTTTCTCTTAAAGGCACCTGGCAGATGACCCCCAGCTCCAGGAGGCCTTGCACTGCTTGCACTAGCTCCTGAGCTGACACAGGGTCCTGAGGAATCCGGGACCTGATGAATCTTGGAGGGGGATCGGCAGCAAACTCCAACTTGTAACCGGAGGACACTACCTCCCGAATTCACCGGGGCCTGCAGACCTGAGCGAAGTGCTACCGCCGTCCCCCCACCCAGATGGGTGAGGGCGCCCCATCATGCCTGAGGGGGCTTGGGAGAGGATTTAGCTTTGGGACCCCAGGAGGAGCCAGGACGTCCACGTCCTCTGCCTCTACCCCAGAAATCTCCCCGGGCCCCAGGGAAAGATACCCCCTTCCCTGTCTTGCATCACGGTAAAGAGAAGAAAAGGAACCCTGACCCCGAAAGGGCCGAAGTTGCTGCCTGTGCTGGGGTAACCTGCCTCCCTTAGCTAAAAGGTCCAGGCGGTCTTCAAACAGACGCAGTCCTTTAAAGGGAAAACCAGTGTGGGCCTTCTTGGCAGCATTGCCAGCGGCCCACTGGCGCAGCCAACCGAGCGGCGCTCAGCCACCACAAGGACAAAAGTTCTGGCACACATTCTGATGGTGTCATCCAATGCTGACAGGACAAAATTTACAAAAACATCCCTACTAGAGAGTGCATTAAACACCTCACAAGGCAAATCATCAGAGGCACTATCAAGCATATTTCTGATAAGGGTCTAGTGGCTACAGCAGTAATGGCAGAGGCACAGACCGGGGGCAGCGCCGTCCCCGCACATGTAAAGGCGTGGGAAGCCAGCTGGTCAATGCGCCAGTCCTCAGCATCCCGCAGGGTAGTAGAATCAGGGCAATGCATGACAGAGGTGTTAGATAGCCCTGGGATCGGGGCATCCACCTCGAGGGGGGGGGGGGGGGGGGGATGGCCAACATTTAACCACCTCAGCAGGAAAGGGAAACCTCCTATCCCAACTCTTTGAAGCCCCGGGCAGTTTACTGGGGCGCTCCCATTCCTTGAGCACAAGGTTATGGAAATGTGCCTGCTCTGGAAATTCCAAACGTGATTTAGCTGTATGGAAAAGCTCCCCTTTTTGCCTGGGAGCCTCAACAGGGAGAGAGATAGACAGAACCTCAAGGTCTGGGTCAACAATCTGTCAGTGTCATCCAGGGCCCAGGGGTCAGAGCCAGAATCGTCATGACCCCTTGGTCTCTCATCAGATGAGCCTGAATCAGAAAAGAGCTCTCCATCAGAAGGGGTATAGCCACACAGATTCATAAACTCCTCAGTTCCCATAGGAAAAACAGTAACATTAGGCGTCAAGTGGCGCTTCTTACCAGGGCCCTTACGCGCTAAAGACCTCGCAATAATACCATTTTGTGAGTACTCACCTGTAAAATGGATATTGTCAGTGTGTCACACACCCCGCTTCCCCTTTAATTCTGATGATAGGGTTATCCTCCAGCAGGAGGAAATGTTGCAGAGAGAAGTCTTGAAAACGAGCCCCTTCCGGCCTATATATACCTGGGACCTCCCACTTAACACTCAGTGAATTCAAACAGCAGTAAGACAAGGTACCAGGAAATCCAACGGTAACCTCAAAATAAAAAAGAAAAGCTTCACCATATAGAAGATCCAGGATACCAAAAAGGGCGGGTGAAGCGGGGTGTGTGACACACTGACAATATCCATTTTACAGGCGAGTACTCACAAAATGGTATTATTCTCAGTGTGTCACACACCCCGCTTCCCCTTTAATTCTGACGATAGGGACATCCAAAAGCAGTGTCCACAAGGGGCGGGTATCCAACAGCAAAATGAAGCATAACTCAAACGACTGCAGTCTGCAGAACCTTGCGGCCAAACACAGCATCCGCTGAAGCCCGCACATCAACCTTATAAAATTTAGAAAAAGTATGAACGGAAGACCAAGTAGCAGCCTTACAAACTTGTTGAACAGAAGCCTGGTGCTGAAAAGCCCAGGACGCACCAACAGCACGAGTAGAATGAGCGGTGATACGAAAGGGGAAACCTTCCCCTTGGCCGAATAGGCCCCAACAACCGCCTGACTAATCCATTTGCTAATGGAAGACATGGCCGGGGCCAAACCCTTCCTAGGCCCACAGGGCACAACAAAAAAGGCATCCGTCTTACGAAAAGGAGACGTGATAATCAAGTAGTACTTAACACAGCGTACCACATCCAAACAATGCAAAACCCTCTCCTCGTCATTCTTAGGCTTAAGACACAAGGAGGGAAGAAGAATATCCTGATTCAAATGAAAAGCAGAAACAACCTTAGGAAGAAAGTCCGGTTTGAAACGAAAGACCACCTTGTCCTGATGCCTCTCAAAGTAGGGCGCCTGAATCGACAAGGCCGCCAACTCAGACATGCCGAACCGAAGTGATAGCCACCAAGAAAGCAATCTTCTGAGTCAAGGTAGACAGAGCAATATCCTGCAAGGGCTCAAAGGGAGGAGCCTGAAGAGCAGAAAGAACCAAGTTCAAGTCCCAAACAGGGAACAATGACTTCCTGGGAGGCCGCACATGCGTAACCCCCTGGAAAAAAGTCTTGACTAAAGGATGAAGCGCAAAAGGCTTCTGAAAAAAGATAGACAAGACAGAAACCTGCCCTTTCAGAGTACTCAGCTGGCGACCAGAGTCCAGCCCTGATTGCAGAAAATCCTGGAAACTGAAAAGATCCTAGAGGGCAAAGATCTAACCTCACACCAAGCAATATAGGCTCTCCAAATCCTATAGTAGATGGTAGAAGAAGACCTCTTCCGGGCACAGATCAGAGTCTTAACAACCGAGTCAGAAAGACCCTGCTCCTTCAAGATGAAGTTTTCAGCAGCCAAGCCGTCAAACCCAGCGTTGGTAAATCGGGGTAACACAGCTGACCCTGAGTGAGCAGATCGGGCCGAAGAGGCAGAACGACCTGATCCACCGCCAGCCAAACGATGTCTGCGAACCATACTCGCCTTGGCCACCTTGGAGCCACGAGAATGGCGGACACCCTTTCCAGAGCCAGCTTCAGTACCACTTTGCCTAGCATGGGTATTGGAGGAAAAAGGTACAGAAAACCCAGATCCCCCCAGCTCAGGGACATGGCGTCCACCGCCAGAGCCAGAGGATCCTGAGAGAGCGACACGAAGGTCGGAAGTCTGCAATTGTGACGAGAGGCAAACAGGTCCAAAGGAAACACAGAGACCGAAAAACTTGAGGACGGAGAGACCATTCCCCCAGACGGGAAGAGCACCTGCTCAACAGATCCGCTTCCCCGTTTTCCACACCTGGAATGTAAACTGCCGAGAGACAAGGAACATGGGCCTCCGCCCAGGTCAGAATCAGGGACACCTCTCTGAGGGCACCCAGACTGCGAATCCCTCCCTGATGATTGATGTAAGCAACCGCTGTCCGATTGTCCGAGCGAACCTGAAGGCCCAGAACATGCTGAGTCAAATGAACAAGAACCAGACGGATGGCTCTCAGTTCCAGAACATTGATGGGCAAGTGGGCCTCTCGAGGTCCCCACTGCCCCCAAAACTGAAGATCCTTCCAGAATCCCCCCCATCCCGAAAGACTGGCGTCCGTGGTGACAGGAAAGACCTGCCCCTCAAGAGATTGGTCGAGACCAACCACCATTGAAGGGACTGCCAGACCCGGGAGGACAACTGGAAGGGCCGATCCAACGACTGTGGACGCCGGTCCCAAGACGCCAACAGATGAAGCTGAAGCGTCCTTGTGTGAAATTGAGCAAAAGGAACTGCCTCGAAAGAGTCAACCATCAACCCTACCAGTGTCATCCCCAGACGGATGGACGGTCGAGGATTGGAAAGAAGGAACCGAGCCAATTCCTGAATCAGAAAAATCTTGGATTGAGGCAGAAACACCCTGTGTTGACAAGAATCCAACCGCATTCCCAGAAAGGACACCACCCTGGCCAGGGCGAGGGAGGACTTGGGAAAGTTGATCACCCAACCGAAGCTTTCCAGCGTGGAGACCACCGTCCTGGTGTCCTTCTCCGATTGATTGAGAGAAGGAGCCATGATGAGAAGGTCGTCCAGATAAGGTACGATGTGAATGCCTTGAGATCTGAGAATGGCCATCATCCCTCCTAGCACCTTGGTGAACACTCTTGGAGACGAGGTAAGGCCAAACGGAAGAGCCACGAATTGAAAATGCCGATCATCACGAACCGAAGAAAGAGTTGATGAGCCTGGCAGATTGAGGAACTTCAGATCCAGAACGAGACGAACCGACCCGTCCTTCTTGGGGACTGTGAAGAGATTGGAGTAATACCCGAGGCTCACCTCCAAGTGCGGCACCGGCCAGATGACCGGCATTTCCAGGAGATTCTTCACCGACGCCAGGAGCCCCTGCGCGGCCAAAGGGTCGATGGGCACCCGAGACCGGAAAAACCGTGAAGGAGGGCGAGACTCGAACTCCAGATTGTAACCGGACGACACCACCTCCCGGATCCATCTGTCCGGAACCGCCTGGTCCCAAACCTGGGAGAAGTGTCGCAATTGTACCCCCACCCGCACGGGTGAGGGCAGCCCCTCATTGCTGAGCGGGCTTACCAGCAGGTTTGGGCTTGGTGCCCCAGGACTGAGTGGGACGGCCACGGCCCCTCCCCCGAGTCCAACCTACACCCCTGGTAGCGGGAAAGGAGGCCCCTCTGCCCGCTCTGGCTCCCCGAAAGGAGGGACTAAACGAAACCGCTCCCCGAAAGGAACGACGTGGCCTCGAAGCACAAACCGGCCGCAATGCCGATCCAGCACTGATAAAACCATGGCGAGCCAATTGATCAATCCGACGATCCTCACCATCCTTGATGGTAGTAGTGTCAGGGGAGTGCAACACAGCCGTGTTAGACAGCCCCAACACGGGGGCATCGACGTCAGGGGGAACCGACCAAAGCTTCACCAAATCCTCCGGAAAGGGATAACGCTTACCCCAACTAGGAGGAACTCCAACAAGGCGCGTGGGTTGTTCCCATTCCTTAAGGACAACCCTCGCAAAGAGTTGTTGTCTGGGAAACACCAACATCAAAAACATCAAACAACTCACCCTTCGGCAAGGGGACCGCCTCAGGTGGATCCAAAGCCAAAATCTCAAACATTTGAGTGAAAATGGAAGGAATGTCAAGGAACACCCCCGCAGCCTGATCGCCAGCGGTTCCAAACAATTGCTGGTCTGCAGGCTCGTCCGACTCCTCTAGGAGCTCCCCCTCCTCAGCCGGGGGACAATCGGACCAATCCAACATTTCCAAAACCTCCTCCTCCGGAACGGGTGATACCGGAGAAAGGTGCGTCCGCTTAGCCGTAGCCTTCTGAGCCACCGCGGCGGAGACCATTTTCTCGAGGCTGGCCCTCGGATTGCGAATCCCCACCTTTGACAACATCACATGGGGTCCGGAATGGGGGGGGATGGGGTAGGAGATGACGGAAGTTGCGAGGAGCCAGAAGCCGGAGTGCCGGACTGGCGTGCAATATTCCGCTCAGCACATGGAATACATATTATGGACATCATCGCCTAGGAGCGGAGCCCCACAACCCCCACACAGCCTGGATAGCCCCGAAGAGCCGTTTCCGGTAATGTCGGAAGCCTCCATATGGTGAAATTATAACCCAGGGATTTACGCATTAAGCAACCCGGGATGCCCCTTTTCTAATTTAAAGTCCCGGGATAGGGAGGATTTTTTTTTTTTTTTTTAAATAAGACTAGCCAGGTATATCAGACCGGGAGACCCACCGCAGCACGGGAATCCCCGGACCTGTAAAGAAGAGACCACAATTAGCCTCCAGAAAGTAAAAAAGGTATGCAGCAAGCATAAACATACACACACGCACACACAATACTACCATTAGATACCCCGGTATAATGGCAATCCCTAAATAATATAATATATATCCCTTTCAGTGCCAAGCACGTAGTTTCTACGTGCTTGCTTCCACTCCACTTAAGTGCCAAGCACGTAGAATCTACGTGCTTGATTTTTCCCCCCTGCTAGCAAAAAAAATAAAAATCAAAAATACTCACCTGACCCCTCGTTGGATCCGGCCAGGTCTCCTCTTTAATTTGGTGCCATCCGATCCCCTGTGGGGGGGGTCGGATGGCTACAGGAGAGCCCCCGGAATAGCCCCCCCCCCCCCGGTTTGGCAGCAGCTAACTGTAAAAAAAATAAAAATGACATTTACTTACCTGCAGGCGCGCTGCCTCCCTCCGGGTCTCCTCTTCACTGGGGGGGGGGCCTCCGATTGCCCCCCCCCCCCCCCCCAGCCTCTTCAGCTTCAGGGGAGAGCCTGAAAGGGCTCTCCTCCTCCTCTCCCGACGGGCGCAGCCATCTTGCTGTTAAGCCCCGCCCCTTTGGGGTGGGGCTTATGTCGTCACTCCCGGGCATCTTGCTGCCTCTCCTCGGCTCAGCTGTCAGATGCCCTGGTGATCGCTGGGCAGAGCAGTGGAGGGGCAGGGGATGCTTTGATCCCCTGCCCCCCCTCCTATGGCCAGTGATCACCAGGGCATCTGACAGCTGATGAACACAGGAGCTGACAATCGGGTGAGGTGAGTAAAGTGTTTTTTTTTTGTTTGTTTGTTTGTGTTTGTTTTTTAATAAAGGTTTATTTAAAAAAATTGTGTGTGTCTTTTTTTACTGTTAACCCTTTGTGAACTGGTAAACCCATTTTTTTCTGTATATATATATATTATATATTTTTTTTTTTTTTTTTTTTTTTTTTTTTTAAGTGTTAGGGGTAGGCTAACCCTAACCCTTAAAAATAAAAATGTAGGGTCCCCCTCCCAGGGGAGGGGGGGACCCATTTTTTTTTTGAATAACCCTAACCCTTAAAATTCCCCCCAAAAATGGGTCTCCCAACCCCCCCGGTAGTTGGGACCCTACATTTTTTTTTTTTTTTTTTTTTTTTTTTTTTTAAGGGTTAGGGTTAGCATGCATGCGCAGCACAGAAAAAGGTAAAAAGAAAACTTGCCTTTCTGATGTAGAAAGCACTGAGACACCACCTTGCCTTTCTGATGTAGAAAGCACTGCGACACCACATTGCCCAAGACAGAGCACTTTCTCTGGCCTGTTGTGGAGTGCCTTCTCTGCGGGCTCCAGCAGACCCCAGACGGACCCGTGCACACACCTGAGGGATTACTTCCAGACGCTCCACACCGGAGCGAGGAGAGGGAGGGCCGGCCAAGCGCGCAAATCGCTCCGGCCCCGTCCCCCGCTTACGTCAGCACGGCGTGGGCCGCGAAGGAACGCGTCCCCGCCCCCTAGAGACGAGCACCGCGGCCGCACGTAGCGAGGCAGGTGCCAGGAAACAGGCACCCCGCCCGGCCGCGCAGCCCAGCCCCGAATAAATGCACACACAGAGCCCCCGCAGCCCGGGGACACAAAAAAACACCAGACCGCAGCCCTGTTTAGCTGCCTACAGCAAACACATACAATCATTCTGGCCAGAACACACCATATTAAAGATACCCCTAACCGCCACCCCCCCCCCCCCCCCACGCTAAGGGAGAAGGGACCAGGAGAGGGAAGGCATGCTAAAAAAGGGGGGACCGGGACGGGCATCCCAAATCCGGATCACCAGCTGACGGGGACGAGCGAAGGAGATAAGCTCCTAGGCACCATTGCCCAGCCCGCAGCCTAGGCCGGGAGGCTTCCAATATCCATTAAGTGAACAAAAAACAAGTAGATGGGCAGAAATAGACCATGGGGGGATGCCGAGGACTGACCCTGGCTACCTGCAAGCAGGAGACTTCTTTCTTCTGTCTTGTCGCATCTTGCAGAGAGAAAACACTGGGTGTTAAGTGGGAGGTCCCAGGTATATATAGGCCCGGAAGGGGCTCGTTTTCAAGACTTCTCTCTGCAACGTCGCCTCCTGCTGGAGGATAACCCTATCGTCAAAATTAAGGGGGAAGCGGGGTGTGTGACACACTGAGAATAATCTGTTCAACAGTAGCCAGTCTAGAAGACACATCAGGCTGAGAATCCCCACTCGTATGCAACACAACAGGAATGAGATTTAAGCTCGGGGGAGTAGGTGAAGTGAAATGAGGTGCAGCCACTGGCAGGCAAGATTGCAATGCAAGCACATGCTCAGCACAGGGTACACAGACCCGTGCCTTGTCAGCATCAGCATGAGGCTGCCCACATGCTACACACAGCCGGTCTTGTCCCAAAGGGACCCCGGAAACCTATCCTGGGATGCCTCCATATGGTGATTATTAGGCACAATATGCCAGTAGGGATTTATGCTATAAGCAACCCTGGATGCCCCAATGACCCGCTAGGGAAGTGGGAGCAATTATAGAAGGCCCAACTATCAATTACACCGGGCCAAGAGAAGCCAATGGCTTCACCCGTCTGAAAGACACAGTGGGAAGAAGGGGTGTCAGAACAAAAACACTACAATGAGTATAAAACTGCCCGTGAGGGCACTTAAGGACCGTGCTAAGTATAAGCGCCACACGCGCGCGCAACCTGACAAAATGGCGCAGAGAGTACCTCGAAGGGCGGGCCAGAGCGGGCCGTGACGCAGGGCGCGCCAGGCCACGCCCCCCCCCAAAAAAGCGCGAAGCCCACAGACAAGCATCCAATGATAACGTAGAAGCGTCTGAGGTAACGCGGAACATCCAAATGAAAGAAAAGACGCGCCCAGCAGCGGCATTTGCAATAGTAAAAAAGACAAGTCAGCACGGCGGCAGACACCACATATACTAGTCAAAAGACATGACAAAACGCTGTATGCACGAATCACGCTACACGCTCACCTACACCCCCCCCCCCTTCTTTCCCTCCCGAAGGCTACAGGGAGAATGAGGGAGGATGGCGGCCCTCTGTACAGGACCCACCGCTACACGGGGCATGGGGCAATAATGCGGGAGGGGCATCCCATAAAGGCTCACCATCAGCCTATACCGTCTACCCTTTGGTGGGGGATTGCGGTGGAGCAGCGCTCCTTAAGCACACATGGTGCTGCCTACCTTCACTCGACCAGCGCAGCCCAGGCTGGGAGGCACATCACACGAGAAACGAGTGGGAATAGTCCAACAGGGCCGCAGGCTAAAAGCCCCGCTCACCTGCAAGAGAGTGATAATTTCATGTCTTAGCAGTTAGCACTGCAGAGAAATCTGGGGATTTGTAGGAGGTCCCGGGTAATTGAGGGCCCGGGAGGAGCCTGTTCTACATGTCTCTGCAGTGCAGCGCCATCTGGGGGAGGATAACCCAAGTGTAAGTAATCTATCTGGAGCAGGACATACTGTATACTAAGAATACAAAAACAGCTCTGATATTGAACGGTTTTACTAGATACAGCTAGAACAGCTTGTTCGATAGACCACATGCAACACACTCTGCTTCTATATCATTTCCTGATCCTTCAAAACACAACCCTGTACATCTGTAACACAACCATTCTTGCCCAATCTCCATTCTAGCGGAGTAGAAAAGATGTCGCAATAGTACCTGAAGCTGAGGTGACAGTCCACTCCCACTAGTCGATTCCATTTTCTGCTTTAGGTCATACAAGTTATCCACTTCATCCAAAACAACTTTGTTGCCAGCTTTAGTCTTGTAATCTAGAAGGCGATAGCATTTTGTGTCAAACAACTAATAATCGGGTAATGAAAAATACTAAAAAAAAAATTGCTAATACCAAGAGAATTGTATTGGTCACTCTCCGTGTTTACACCCCTGTAGCTTTGCTGATCATCAAAGGAGTCATAATCTGTCAGAGGGTGTTGGATTTCTCTCACCTAAAAGAAAAGACATGGAAACATAATACCTTATTTAGACAATAGATTCACAGCATGTGCTTTCATAGCTAGACAGCAAATACTGGGTCTCTTCTACATCATGGTGCAATAAAAACACTTTGAACATGGTCGTTGGTACTCAATGTAAAACCTCACTACTTTCTTTTAGAATTTGTGTTACTGCTAAATACCTTTTACCTAAGGTCCAAAAGTGGTGCCTTAACCTAATTTATAATGTACATAAAGCGGGAAGGAAGCAAATATTTTACAGATGGTGTATACCACCGTTTCTCAACCTGCGATACGCGTACCCCAGGGGGTACTCAGCTATGTTCAAAGGTGCACCAACAAGGAGGGTATGGCATGCCTGGTATAATATTTTAACAGTAAAACATCCTTTCTTCAAAAGTTGCTAAAAATGTCCATGACCTACCAATTTTGACCTCATTAGTTATTGATCTCCTACTTGAGGGTACTTAGTTGTCACTGATTGTTGCTAGGGGGTCCTTGTGTAAAAAGGTTGAGAACCATGGGTCTTTACTGCAGTTTGTAAAGCAGCTATTAAATACTTACAGGACTGGTCCTCTGTGTATCGATGGACTGTTGCAGTGAATAAACGCTGTCTGATAAAGAAGGCGAGCTGGATTCTTCAAGATTATAATTCTCAGACTGTAGAATACAACCAGAGGACTTGGATTTCATAACACCCATAATAGCACTTTGATCAATACTGAGTTCAGAGTAAGGTGTAACTACTCCCAAGCTATGTGTTGGTTCCTCTTGTTTTCTAACCATATCTGGCGAGTCCCAGGCACTCAGGTCTGTCACACTTTCTGAGAAGCTCCTATGTTTCTCTTTTGTTCTTGACTGGACATGAGGTTTAGTACTTTTCTCCTCAAAAGTCTGTTTCTGCAAGTCCACCGATATAACAGAGATCATGGCTTCTTGACTCTTCAATGCTTCCTGCAGTTTTTTCACTTGTGTTCCTAAATTCTGAGAATGAGACTGTAGCTCTGCCACACAAGCATCGCGCTTCTATGAAAAGACCAAGAATGTGAGTTACAAAAAAATATGTCGGAGGTATGCATGTTGAAAAGGAACTTTGGAGGCCCTGGAGTCTTTTAGCCCCAAGGGCCATCCGAGTTCCACTTCTTGTAGCATTCTGAATTGGGGTCCAGCATATTTCTAGCTGTAAATTGTGCCCAGAGTGCCATCTTTCCCCTCCGCTGATACCAATCATGTCTTCATTATGTTACTTAAAGGAGCACTATGGCAAAATTGTGTAAAATTAAAAATTAACATAAAAACGTCAGTTAATGAGAGGCGGAGTCACTTATACACTAAAACTACTCCTGCCAGGTTTGTAGTTTATTCTCTCATGGTAGGGACAGGTTTAGTGTATCAGGAACGACAGAGCCTGGCACCCAATTTTCTCTTCCTTCCATTAAAATAAAAAAACAAGCCTGGCTGGATATTTCTTGATGCCATATGGATATGGATTTTTATCATAGGGACATTTTTCAGAAAGTCCACTTTCAACAGCATTTTAAAAATGCAAAACATTACCTTGAAAGAGCTGTGGTACACTGACATGACTGCTCCCACCACATGCATGTGCACCATAGGATCGAAAGTATAGGCCATATTAAGCCCCTTCTTCCCGGCACCCTCCCCTAGCACTAAAGCAGGTTGGGGCTGCTTCAGATGCTCCAGTTGCTGGGAGCGCAAGGTTGTTAAGAGACTTAAAAAACCTGGTTGGACTGGCCCTTTATAACTTTTATTGCTAGAGTTAACCATTGCTTTGTCACTGAACAGATCTTGAAGCAAAGTATTCCCTTCAGAAAAATGATTTTTACCTTAAGCTGCAGTTGGACATGTTGGGCTTCGGTTTTCCAGCATTCGCATTCTGCGCGCAGTTCATTGATTGTAGTGTTCAAATTCGTAACCTCGCGCTCTCTGTTAAGCAGTTCAGCATTTTGCTCACCTGCCAGGTTCTCTGCAACATGCAATTGCTCTTTCAAATAATCCTGTAAAGACATAAGAGGCCAGAGGCATAATCAGAACTGTGTTCATCTACTACTATACATCCAGCATATCCCAAGAATCTAGCATGTTACGAAATGTATAAACCGTTAGTAGCTACTAACTGGTACATCTGATGGTTTCATTTACTTTAAAACTAAGCAGAAACACATCAAATGTTCAACTCAATGCTACAAGACATTTTGTACACCATAAATACAATTCAAACAGTCAGAAACTTACCAGATGAGATTGGGCTTCTACTCCATTCATATGCTGTTCGGTCTGTGTCTGCACCTCTTCCAAGAGCTTCTCTGACTTTTCCTCCCAATCTCTGAGATTTTCCTTAAGCTTCTTGATCTCTTCATTGTGTTTTAGCTCCTTCATGTTTAGTTCACTGGAGATGTTGGACAAGGAATCCTGCAGGGAGATGTTCTGTACTTTTGCTTTTTGTAGATCTATTTTAGTAGCCTCCAGCGACTGGGCACATTGTGCTAGTTGAGTCCTCAGTTCTGAAATGTCACCAGCATGCTGCTCCTGTAAGGTCTGAACCAGTAGCTCCTTTTCAGTTAGGATAGCATTCTTCTCCCTCAGACTGTCTTGTAGTCTTTGAATCTGGTCAGAGAGAGCAACGACCACTTCCTCTCTCTGAGACAAATGAGTCCTAAGCAGCTCAAGCTCTTCCTGCAAGTTCCTATGTGCCCCTTGGAGAAATTCCAAAGCTTGTTCATGTTGCATGTTTAATCGTTGTAGATTTTGTAAATCAGTTTCCAACCCCTCCTTATCTTCCAGTTGTTGTCTCAAGGCTTCCAATTCAGTACCATATAAAGACTTGTTCTCTTCCACATTTTCATCTGCCAAACGTTGAGCTCCTTTGCTTAGCTCAGCCTGCAAGTTATCTGCCTCTACCAGACCTAACCGATCTAGGCTTTCTTGGCTGTCGCTGACCTCGTGCCTAATGGGACCAAGCTGCTCCAGCTCCTGCTGCAACTTCTCAATAACTTCATGCAATTGCTCCATTTCTTCTTCTTTACTTTTGCGGAGCCTCTCTTGGTCACTGCGAAGATGCTCAACTAAGGATCTCAGTTCTTCCACATCTGCTGCCTACAATAGTAGTTGTAGTTATATTTAATTGTAATCGGATATTTAAATAGCATATATAGTAAATTAAATATACAAGAAACCTGCTTCTACAATCATGTAATGCTAATAAAAGGATTAGTACATGTGAAAAGCAGCTCATAAAGGCTGTCTTTATGTAGAGACATAGGTTATTAATGAGTTTAGCTTAATTGTATTTTTAAGTTATTAGATAACAAACACCGTTTTAATAAGGGTCTATAAACCCAATCAAACAAACAAGTACTTGCCTTCAATGTCCTAAAACAGGTCCCAGGGGGTCTGCAGCTCAGAAACCTCCCGGTTTCTGCAAACATGGCTCCCGCCTTTTAGGTCAGTCACTCTGCCTGTGTACATCCAGCTCCATTCATTGCAATGGAGAGGGCGTGCCAGGGCACTGTCTGGCATGCCTCCATTGCAATGAATGGAGGGGGATCCGCACAGGCACAATGACTGTCAAGGAGTTTTGATCATGACCCAAAAGAAATCTGGGGCACATTATCGCGCAGCCTCAATCTCAGAAACCAGGAAGTTTTTGAGCAGCCAACTGACCAGGAGCTGCTGCGAGGCGGAAGTGTCCATGTGTTTTTTGATTTGGGTTTACAGTCCCTTTAAGAAAGAATGATCATCAACCTGAAGCAAGGCGAAGAGCAAGTCGATAGCCAAGTGGTACACACAATTTTCGATTTAAATCACTGGCAAAAAGAAATACAAATAGGCATTTGTGCACAAGTCCAGGAGTTAAATCAATAACACAAAACACACTCAACATCTTACAACGATATAGATCCCTTTTCAAGGAGTAGGGGTATTGAAGCTTAGCAATATCAACAGGAACATATAATCCCATTTTGGCAAAACTTTATTGTTATGGTAAGTGTACTAAAACCGCTTTGTCAAGGAGTGTTGCCTATGCAGCAATAGGAATACACTAAATCATATCTTACCTCCTGTTGCAAACTTAGTATTTGCTCATTCAAATGGTCTATCTCTTGATTTTTCTCCTGCAACAAAGCCTGGGGTAGTTCAAGGGAAACACAAGGTTTGTCTTGAGCCTTTTCAACTTGAAGAGAGGACAGTTCATCCTATAGTTATAATAAATCTAGTTTTAATCAGAACTATAAAACCCACACATATAGATCTAAACCTTCTTTGTAAAAAGGCACTTGCCTTGAGCCGCAGGTACTCCTCTTGGGCATGCTGTACAGTGATTTCACTCTGCTTGCGCTGGATCTCAAGCTGCATATTCAACTGAAGGACTTCTTCTGTCTTGTTTGTTAACTCTTCCCTAAAAAATTCCAATTGCTCCACCAGACTTTCGACCTATTATATGATAAATCAAAGATATATTGTTCAGATGGGCATAGTATGGTGTTAAAACTTAGTTGCGGGTGTTTGGGGAGGAGCATTACCTCTTTTTCCTTCCTTTGAAGAGCTTCACGCTCCGCCTGTAATTCTCTCTTTATCAGGGCATCAGGCTCTCCGTCCCCTGGCAACCTGTGCCGGGCTTCATCTAGCTTTGACTGCAGGGCAGAGATTTGTAACACGTTGTTGTATTGCTGCTGTTGCAAAGCTTCCTTATCCTAAATCAGATTGACGGATTCCAATGAGAGAGGGAAAAAAACAGAACAGATATGGATTTATTGTCACTTTATAATTTTTTGAAAGATGGGTTCTCTGCATAAGCAGACTTCCAAAGTCTGGATGCTCTGCAACCAAGCCTTCAGATGTTCAGCTCATATGAAACGTCTTCCTTTGAAACATCTAAGCACTAAGAGGGAATAGGTGCAAGGTTTGTATAGCTTGTTAGCATTTCCAGTTCTCCAGAGGGGCCAAGCTGTAAGAAAATATCTCAGAGGGCAGCTATGAGCTTCAGCTTTAAAATATACAAAAATGACAAATGAGGGGGAAAAGCAAAATTGTGTAACATTTAAAATCCATATAAACACATCGACTAATGAGAGGAGGGGTCACTTATACAGCCAAACTGAATGAAAATCTCGATATGGTTGTGGTTTTCCTCTGGTAGGATTAAATTCCAGGGGTGACCAAATACCTCCCCCAAATGATTCCCTTTTTCTTCCATTAAAAGAAACTAGCAAGCCAGGCAGGATATTTCTTGATGTCGGGTGTATAAGTCATGACTTCTCCAGCCACCCAACATGGATTTTTATAATTGGGCCATTTTTCACGATAGTGCTCCTTTAAATTTGGAATTACCTGTAATAATTCCTTCTCAGTCCGTTGAATACGCTGCAAGTCTGCCTCCAACTGGTTGCATCTTTTGGCAGCATCAGCATTGCTCAGAGCAGCCTGTTCCACCTCTTGTATCCTCATCAACATCTTATCTATTTCATCATTTCTTTCTGCAATTTGTTGCTCCAAGTGTTTCTTTTCCTCGAGGAGGAGGTTTAGGTCCACATTCTCCTTAGAACTGGTCTCCGAAGGCTCATTCTGCAGAATGACAAAGCAGCAATAGGTAGATCTAAAGTGGAGAACTTGCAAGGAACTGCTTTGAAGGTGGATGGTATCAGCTCTCGCCAGACAGGAGTGTCAGATAATAAGTTATTACAGCATGGCCTCTACAGAAAGATAAACATGCAGCCTACACAAATTAATCTAATGCAAAAATGACTTCGAGTTATGCATGAAAAAAAAAGCAGCATATATTGAGAGAATCCAGTTGTACATCTCTCTCCTCAGGAGTCAATTTTCACTCTTTACTACATAGATTTGTCATGCAGAACAATTAGGCTATGAAACAAAGCAGCCATCTCTAAACTACAAGAAAGCAACTATGCAAGAGCAGCCTAGGAGTGGTCAGTTACTGTACATTCATTAGTACTACAGAAGATCAGGCTAGGGTGAGATGCAGATTCATACCTGTTCACTCCAGTCATAAAGCTGTTACACAAAAAGATAAGGGAAAAGTACAGAACCATTAGATCTTCAGGGACGACACTATACAGTAATACCAACAATGTAAATACCCAAAGAGCAGGAGAAGCGAAGATATAAACCAAGTATAGGAAAAGATCAAGCCTAGGTCTCCTCTTAAAGTGGACCTTCACCCTGAATAAGAGCCCATCTTATATGTTTCCCTCACCCCTGTACATACAGGATTGTCCTCTGACCCCAGCTCTGCAAAGCACAACTATAACCCCCCGCCCCCCCTCCCCCCACCGCAATTTATCCTGCTCTTCTCTCTCTCCTCAGTATGTGTGATGCTTCTAAGTCAAGATGGCGGCGCCCATATCCTAAAGTCCTGAACAGAGTTGCAGCCCGGTGGGGAAAAGAAAAAGTGAGTGCTAAAAACGTAAAATATATTAATTTACGATGCTGGGGAATAGTTTAAGGGTTTAGCCTTTTCATTAAATCATGCTGAAGGCCTGGTTTAATAACACATCTAGAAAGCTGGTCTTTTTTTTACCCGGTATGTCCTGGAATCTCCATGGCTTTTCAAAGCTTGCTTCAGCTGCTCTTCCAGATTCTGGATCTCTTGTTGGAAGTCATCTCTCTCATGCTCACGTTCAACAGCTTGCTCCTGCAAAAATGCGAGTGTAAACTGTTATAGAGAGGGGTGTGTGTGCGCACGTGCATGTATAGCAATATGGTAACTAACCATGCATCAGTATGCTAAGGTATTAATGGTGTCCTGAGCAAAGCATTGGGAAGGTCACACAATCTTACAAGCTTGCAGTCCAACTTTCACACAACTAGAACATATTTGAGTAAATATGAAAGTGACAAATGATCACTGCTCTAGTTACCATACTACTATAAAAAGGTAACCTACTATGACTCCAATACAACAACAGACTTTACCCAATAGTACAGTCTTCTAGCAGAAAAACTTACATCCATAAAGTGCCTCTGGTGCTTTAACTGCTTCTCTAGAGACTGTATCTGTTGCTTTAGGTCATTCACGTCACTCGTTTTCCCCATTAGCTCTTGGTTCTGGGACATTTGCTCCTCCAATTCCATTTCCAAGACTCTCATTTGGGACAGCAAGTTTGAACGATCCTTGTCAGCCTGGCAATGTAACTCAAGCTTTTCCTTTACGAGCCTCTGAACTTCTTTTAACAACTCTGCCAAAAGTTACATAAAACAGATTTTTAAAAAGGAGCTCAAGTGTTGGATAGTGTGGTGAGATGGTTAAATCACATGGTATCTGTGTAATGTCTATACATTAGACATGAATGTAGTAGGAGAGAGATGAGAAACCTACATCAAAATACCATAATGGAGATCAGGCTTAGGCCCAAGCCACCTAATTTCCAAAAAGTAGCACATGGGGAAATGCAGACAAAAAAAAAAAATCTTACCTACTTCGGTGTCCTTCTCACTGCCAGAAAGGACCTCCTGGAGCCTTAACAACAATTCCTTCTCTACTCCAAGTGTGGATGGCTCTTGTGTCAAAACCTTCAGCTGCTCCTGTGACTTTTCTAGTTCCAGGACAAGCTGGTGCTCAGAAGACTCCTTTGTAGACAACACCTCTTCCAGAGCAGATTTCTCAACTGCAAATCCTTCCAGAAGCCCTAAATCAAGCAAAAGGTAATTCAATAGTAAGGTATTGATCGTTGAGCACTCAATTCTCATCTCTAAAGTCCTTATCATATATTAGCTACTGTTACATTATTTCCATTGTGTAGGGCTACACATACCAATGTTCTAATTTTTCCTTTTAAAAAACAAAGCTATATTGCCAGAGCAAATGTTAAAGTTTTACCCCTTATTTTTTTCATATTCCCCATCTCCTCTGTGGTGGGGGTGGCAGGGCTGAGTCATAGAAGCACTCTGTACTTCATTAGATTAAGCTGGGAGTGTGGAGAGCTGTCCTCCTTAGCCGTCACTGAGTGAAGGCTACAGGCTTAGCCGTCCTTACCTCTAGACGTCATCTCTTCAAATGTCCTGCGCCACTCCTCAGATCTCGCACTCTTCCATGCCGAGTGTCATTGCAGCCTATGCAGTGACACTGCACATGTGTGATATCTGAGGGGCAGCGCAGTGCATGACGGGACGGCAAGATGGCAAGGGACCGAGGAATTCCGGATGCGACAGGCAAGTCAAAAGTTGTATAAATTGAAACAGGAGGGGCATAGGGGGCGAGCAAGCCAGGTTTGGGGAGTTTCCCCCAATACCTAAAAATGTTCCTCCTTAATTTCCTACTATGTGCTTTAAGGGGAAAGCCCAGTTCTAATGGCGTTTTTGAAAGTGTATATCCTTGTGTGACAAAAGATGGTCTTCAAGGAGACAAGGTGGAAGTATCCAGTATTTTAATTTTTTTAGCAAAATGTTTGGAAAGCACTTTCACTACCTGCAATCTGCTGCTATTGCCAGACATACACCAAGTCCACACAAAGATGTACAAGTAGAGAGAAGTAAGCCCTGCACACACAGAACACTGTTGCCGAGATGAGCAAGCTTACTCACACATGCCCAACAGTAGCGCCAATGACAGATTTGTGGGAAATAGATCATCTCCTGTGGATGAACTGCATAATGCTAAACCACACCCACCTGGCAGGGTAAGGAACAGACTCGTGCTGAAATAGCATACAATGAGATGCTAAAATTAGTCATGCTGGTATCAGGCAACAAAATTAGTAATAGCATATTGAATTCAATAAAATTATAAACTAAAAGCAATTTTAAAAAAATGATGTCATGAAAGACTTCTTCATCCTCTTACCCTGGGCTTTGTGCAGCTCCACCTGAAGCTCATTTTTCATTTCCATTTCCTGTGCCAACTGTTTTTGAAGTTCCTGATTCTGAACTAATAATTGAGCCATGTCCTGATTTCGACCTTTGAACTCTTCTTCGAAGGTTTTCTGGATTTCACGAGTCTGTTCTAACTACAAAAAAAAAAAAAAAAAAAAGTTGACATGCCAAATCTTATTTACAGTTTACCTCCCAACTACTGGGGGCCGTTTCATCTGCTACTCGAAATGCATCCCCATTTCCCAGCACCCCCGTGACATTGTACGAGGGTTTTAATATTACATAGTAAAGGCTACATTATATTGTATAGAGATTTTTGTCTTTGGTGCGCTGGAAAACTTTCACAAATGAGGAATGCAAACTCAGCTATTTAGTTCGTAAAAAATCCAGCCCTCTAAATTACAGACCTCATGCTCCCATACCACGTGTGTTTCCCACATGACTGCCAAATGACACCTGCTGACCAGGTGTTCATTTTTTACTCTGGGTTTGAAATTAGCCATCAAGCCCTGGCCAGGTTTTAAACTCCCTAAAACTAAACTAAAAAGGTAACAGCAGACAGTTTAAACCACTGCCGCCTGCAAAACCCTTCGGCCAAAAACAGCATGAGCTGTGGCCCAAACATCAACCTTGTAAAACTTTGAAAAGTTATGAACAGAAGACCAAGTAGCGGCCTTGCAACTTGTTCAACAGAAGCCTGGTGCTGGAAGGCCCAAGAGGCACCAATAGCAGAGTAGAATGAGTAGTAAGGCAAAAGGGAAGACTCTTCCCCTTAGCAAAATAGGCCTGAATCACAGCCTGACGGATCCATTTGCTAATAATAGACTTGGCAGGAGCCAAAACCTTCCTGGGCCCGGAAGGCACCACAAAAAGAGCATCAGTTTTCCTGAAGGACGCAGTGACTACCAGGTAATACTTCAGACACCTGACCACATCCAAGGAATGCAGAACCCTTTCCTTAGCGTTGCTAGGATTAGGGCACAATGAAGAAAGAACAAAATCTAGATGTAAATGAAAAGCAGACACCACCTTAGGCAGAAAGTCTGGCTTAAGGCGGAACACCACCTTGTCCTGGTGTCTCTCATAGTATGGGGGCTGAATAGAAAGAGCCACCAACTCAGACACGCCTGACCGAAGTAATGGCTACCAGAAAGACAACCTTGAGGGTAAGCACAGCCAGAGCAGCAGCCTGTATAGGTTCAAAGGAAGCACCCTGCAAGGCAGACAAAACCAAGTTCAAATCCCAAACAGGGACCATAGGTTTACGTGGGGGACGCACAAGAGTAACCCCCTGGAAGAAGGTCTTAACCAAAGAATGCTGAGCAAAAGACTTCTGAAAGAAAACAGACAGGACAGAAAAACCTGACCCTTCAGAGTACTGAGTTGGAGTCCCGACTCCAACCCATGCTATAAGAGCTCCAGAACCCTGGGAATAGAGAACACCCGACAAGGAAGAGACCTAGACTCACTCCAGTCAATGTAGGTATGCCATACCCTGAAATAGATGGAAGAAGAAGTTCTCTTCCTAGCCTTCACGATGGTATCAACCACCGAGGCAGACAAGCCTTTCTCCATCAAGATGGAGGTTTCAGCAGCCAGGCCGTCAAAGCCAGAATTTGTAAAATAGGATGGCGTAAGGGGCTCTGAGTGAGCAGAACTGGCACCCCTGGCAGAACGTACTGGTCTACTGCCATCTGCACCACGTCTGCGAACCACACTCTTCTTGGCCACCTGGGAGCCACCAGAATCGCTGGCACCCCTACCAGAGCAATCTTGCGCCGAACCCCGAGCACACAGACCCTGTCCAGGGACGCAGGGTCCTTGTCCCATACAGACAATAGGTGAAGTTGCAGAGGCCTCAAGTGGAACTGAGCCCAAGGAACCGCTGCGAAGCACGCCACCATCAGGCCCACCAGCTGCATCCCCTGCCTAATGGAGGGATGGGGACAAGCTAGGAGAGACCGAGCCTGTGCAATCAGATTGTCCACCTTCTGCTGTGGTAGGAAGATCCTTACCTGAACTGTATCCAGATTCATTCCTAGGAATGGAGTTACCAAGGAAGGGGACAGTGAGGACTTGGGGTGGTTGATCACCCATCCAAATGACTCCAGAATGGGCCCCACCAGCTGAGTATCCAACTCTGCCTGATGTAGAGACTGGGAAGTGATGAGGATGTTGTCCGGATAGGGAAGCACGCTGACACCCTGACGTCTGAGTAGAGACATCACGCCAGCCACCACCTTGGTGAACACCCTGGGAGCTGAAGTGAGGCCGAAGGCCAAGGCCGCAACTTGGTAATGTTGACCCATCAGAGCGAACCTGAGGAACTTGTGATGACCTGGGAACACAGGAATATGAGGGTAAGCATCTTTGATGTCCACAGTAGTCATGAAATCGCCCTTGCGCAGGGAACTGACGGCAGAGCACAGAGTCTCCATGCGAAAGCGCCTGCCCCTGACAAAACTTGTTGAGAATCTTTAAGCCCAGGATGGGCCTGACAGAACCATCTTTATTGGGGTGCTGTGAATAGGTTGGATTAAAAACACTTGCCCTCTTTCTCTTAAAGGCACCTGGCAGATGACCCCCCAGCTACAGGAGGCCTTGCACAGCATGCACTAGCTCCTGAGCTGACACAGGGCCCTGAGGAATCCGGGACCTGATGAATCTTGGAGAGGGATCGGCAGCAAACTCCAACTTGTAACCGGAGGACACTACCTCCTGAATCCACCGGTCTGAGACATGAAGCCTCCAGACGTGAGCGATGTGCTGCAGCCGCCCCCCCAACCCGGATGGGCGAGGGCGCCCCATCATGCCTGAGGGGGCTTGGGAGAAGATTTGGCTTTGGGACCCCAGGAGGAGCCAGGACGTCCTCTGCCTCTACCCCAGAAAACTCCCCGGGCCCCAGGGAAAGATGCCCCCCTTCCCTGTCCTGCACCACGGTAAGGGGAGGAGAAGGAACCCTGACCCCGAAAGGGCCGGGACTGGCGTCTGCGCTGGGGTAACTTACCTCCCTTAGCAAAAAGGTCCAGGCGGTCCCCAAACAGGCATAGCCCCTTAAATGAAAGCCCAGTGAGGGCCTTCTTTGTAGCCTTGTCAGCAGCCCACTGGCGCAGCCAAACCGAGCGGCGTATAGCCACCACGAGGGCAGAAGTTCTGGCACACATTCTGATGGTGTCATCCAATGCTGAAAGGACAACAAAATTTACAAAAGCAGCACAACTGGAGAGTGCATTAAACACCTCACAAGGGAAATCATCAGGGGCACTATTAAGCATATTTCTGATAAGGGATCTAGTGGCTACAGCAGTAATAACAGAGGCACAGACCGGGCGCAGTGACGTCCCCGCAAAGGCGTCGGAGGCCAGCTGGTCAATGCGTCGGTCCTCAGCATCCCGCAGAGTGGTAGAACCAGGGGAATGCATGACAGAGGTGTTAGATAGCCCTAGGATCGGGGCATCCACCTCGGGGGGGGGGGGGGGGGGGGGGGAGATGAGATGACCAACATTTAACCACCTCAGCAGTAAAGGGATACTTCCTGTCTCCTGTCCCAACTCTTTGGAACCCTGGGAAGTTTACAGGGGCGCTCCCATTCCTTGAGCACAAGGTTATGGAAATGTGCCTGCCCTGGAAATTCCAAATGCGATTTTGCTGTATGGAAAAGCTCCCCTCTTTGCCTGGGAGCCTCAACAGGGAGAGAGATAGACAGAACCTCAAGGTCTGGGTCAACAATCTGTCAGTGTCATCCAGGGGTCAGAGCCAGAATCGTCATGACCCCTTGGTCCCTCATCAGATGAGCCCGAGTCAGAAAGGAGCTCCCCTTCATCAGACGGGGTATAGCTACACAGATTCATAAACTCCTCAGCTCCCATAGGGAAAACCGTCAAGTGCCGCTTCTTCCCAGGGCCCTTACGAGCTAAGGACCTCGCAATAATCTGTTCAACAGTAGCCAGTCTAGAAGACACCTCAGGCTGAGAATCCCCACTAGTATTCAACTCAACAGGAGTGAGATTTAAGCTTGGGGGAGTAGGTGAAGTGAAACGAGGTGCAGCCACTGGCAGGCCAGATTGCAATGCAAGCACCAGCTTAGCACAGGGTACACAGACCCACGCCTTGTCAGCGTCAGCATGAGGCTGCCCACACGCTACACACAGCTGGTCTTGCGATTGGATATGCCAGTAGGGATTTACGCTATAAGCAACCCTGGATGCCCCAATGACCCGCTAGGGAAGTGGGAGTAATTATAGAAGGCCCAACTATCAATTACACCGGGCCGGGAGAAGCCAATGGCTGCACCCGTCAGAAAGACACAGTGGGAAGAGGGGGTGTCAGAACCAAACACACTAAAGAGTATAGAGCCGCCCACGAGGGCACTTAAGGACCGCGGTAAATAGAACCGTCAGACACGCACGCGCGACCTGACAAAATGGCGCCGCGAGTACCGCGAAGGGCGGGCCAGAGCGAGCCGTGACGCATAGAGCGCCAAGCCAGGCCCCGCCCCCCCCCCGAAGAGCGTGAAGCCCACAGACAAGCAGCCAATGAGAAAGCATAAGCGCCTGAGGTAACGCCGCCTGGCGCGGAACATCTAAATGAAGGAAAAGACGCGCGCGACGGCGGCATTTGCAATAGTAAAAAAAAAGACAAGTCAGCGCGGCGGCGGCTGACACCACATATACTAGTACAAAGAAACATGACAAAACGCTGTATGCACGAATCACGATACACACTCACCCACTCCCCCCCCCCCCCCTTCTTTCCCTCCCGAAGGCTACCGGGAGAATGAGGGAGGATGGCGGCCCTCTGTACAGGACCCACCGCTACACGGGGCATGGGACAATAATGCGGGAGGGGCATCCCATAAAGGCTCACCCTCAGCCTATACCGCCTACCCTTTGGTGGGGGATTGCGGCGGAGCAGCGCTCCTTAAGCACGCATGGTGCTGCCTACCTTCACCCGACCAGCGCAGCCCAGGCTGGGAGGCACATCACACGAGGAACAGGTGGGAATAGTCCAACAGGGCTGCAGGCTAATAGCACCGCTCACCTGCGAGAGAGTGATAATTTTTTATCACTCTTCTTCTGTCTTCGCAGTAAGCACTGCAGGGTATTTGAGGGGCCGGGAGGAGCCTGTTTTGCATGTCTCTGCAGTGCAGCGCCATCTGGCAGAGGATAACCCAAGTGTAAGTAATCTAGCTGGAGCAGGACGTACTGTATACTAAGAATAGCCAGTGTGGACATGGGTGCAATCCTTCCTAAAGTTTACTCTTAGGTTGAGCTAATGTAAAAACTACTCTTTATCAAGTATCTAATAACTGCTTAAAATATTGAAGATGCAGGTAGAAGTTCTATTAGCAATCTTTCTTAATTTTGCATTCAGATTATATGCAATGAAACAGGGGCGCAAAACTGCTTTTTTCCCCCCAAAAGGAAGAGGGAGAAAGCCTAAAATACTTTACTATCTGAATCAGCTTGATTCAGGATGCCCTAGTGTCTCACCTTGTCGCAAGTCCGTAACAGGCCACAGACAATTTCTGTGTTCCATTGGAGCATGGCGGCAGCACCATGGTTGGGTTCATTGGGCGGTATTCCCCTGGCACTGGTGAACTGGCACACATGGAGGGGCATTTACGGGAGTGCCCAATCCCAGACGTGCAGTGCTGGTGGTGGGCTTTCATAAGTTTACTTCCTCTAAGTATGCTTCATTTCTCCATACCTGAACTGCAGAGTCCGACACCATGTCCAGAAGCCTCTCAACAGCAGACCGTAAACGCTGGCTCATCTGGACAATCTTGTCCTCGTTCTCAAGGCCAACTTCTAGGCTACCAAGAACTGTATCGCACAGATATTCTGACACCTCATAGCCCTCATCCGTGGACATCAAGCTGTGTTCGGTTATAGTATCACAGTCTGGACTCAGGCGAGATTTCTCACTCAGCACTACATGAATAAAGAAGCGAACCACAAAATGTTAAATGGTATTCACATTCACCAAACTCACAAAAAAACTTTAGAAAAAAAAAAAAAACACAAATTTGAACAGGTCTTTTTAGATAAAAATTGAAAGGGTATAAACCCCCCCCCACCCCATTATCCCAGAATAGCAGCTGGTGCAGCGACTGTTCTAAACTGACCTTTCTTGAAGATAAGGTCCAATGAGGCGCATGCACATCGCGTTCACCATTTGCAAACACAGAGGTATGTTTCTCCTTGCACCAGCCAATGCTGGCCGCCGGGAAAGTGTACACTTCTGGAGGTCAGCACTGGCCAAAGCAAAGTTGGCGGTGGCCAGCATTGCAACTGCCCGACGATCGGCGCAGGAGTACGATCCAGGCAAGTGTTTTTGGGCAGTCTGGCTATGTGTCAAATGGGCAATCCTGCTGGACTGGCCCTTGAAGTGTGCCAACTCCCCCTCCTCCTGACCCCTTAGGGCAATAAAGACAGGAACATACATTAAAAAAGTGCAGGGGCAATTGGGATACCACGGGGAGGGGGGGCTGGCCAAATGACCCAAAACCTGCAGGCTGCTACACTATTGCTGCTGGTGTTGACGGCAAAATGAGGATGTCTGCCCCCCCTCCTGGTGTGGCCTGGGGCACAATTCAAACTAGGGGCCAAGCCATGACAAATAGGTTAGAAAGGGGGCCAGACTATATAGAGCTTAAATTATGTCTGGCCCCTTCATAACCTATAATGTGATGGCTGGGCTCCGAGTCTGATTTTACATTATGGCCTTAATAAGGTAAGCCTGGCTGCCTAGGGTACAGATGTCCAGTTCAGACTAAGGCCCAAACCATCACATATAGGTAATGGGGGGCAACCTATATAAAGCCAATATTGTGTTTGGGTCCCCCTTAAACTTGGGGCCAGAGACTCAATTTAAAATAGGAGCCACGCCATCACACGTTATGAGGGAGGCCCAGACATTGCTGCTGTATGGGACAGAAAATTCCAGATAGCAGCCCTGAATGGATGACTGCATCCTAACAAGTTGGCTAAAGTCAAATATTTTGGAACGGTCATACAGCAATTGGTTACTACAGAAGAAGTCCTGAACGATGGTAAATTGCATTTAAAGCGTAGTCAGACAGATTTTCATCAAAATCTCTAAGCAGTATGGTAGACCTAGATTTGAGCAAGTTTTAGTAGTTTACTAACAATAATTAGCAGTAGAGTGCCCTCATGAACAATGCCACTATCCCTCTCACACAGCAGAAACACAGATACCTGTTGATTTTGTTAGCGTGTCTTTGTTTTTCTCCTCGTCTATTTGAAATAAACTGCTGTCCAAGCACAGGCCAACCTTTTTGAATATTAAATCCTCTGTGACCAGAGTGTTCCTTAAAACATCAGTGAGAATCTTGAGAAGGCGCTGACTAGATTCCTGCAGTTTCCCCCTGCAAGTAAAACAAGAAGTTCGACCATTGTGTCTGAAGACTGTTGCCAACAACCAAAGAGCAAACACTGAAGCACTTGGAAACCAACGTTAAGATTCCATTGTAAACAACTGAAATGAAAATCTATGGATATTTGTTAATTTTTACTTGGTTTCTACCAAAAAAGTTACCATGAACAATCCCAGACTTACTGTTCCTGACGGGCAATCTGTGCTTCAGACTGCAGGATAGTTTCCAGATTTTTTCCTTCTTGGTTCTCCCTCTCTCGCGTCTGTACAATTGCCTCCATCTGAGACTGGAACGCTTCCATCTCCTTAGTTAAAGCAGAGATCTTCTCTTGCAGCTGAGGGGGCCGAAGGATGGAGAAAATAGTGAGGAAGCTGATCATGACTAAGGCATGGTATCCGTATAAGAGAAAAGACCATTACAATTCTGTCTGCACACAATAAAGGATTGGATTACTAGGCAATAATGCAAAAAGCGTGATGTCTCCATATCCTCTAATCAGGCGACAGGTAGTATAATGCATTTGTAAACTTCTGTAAAGCAGGCAGAAACTAAGGACAGTTAGGCAGCAGTTCCCAGTGAAGAATGCAGAGAGCTTTATTCACAGCTTCACTTGTGGCCTAGTCACCATGGCAACAGACTCTAAGCTTCACAACCCTAACTAAAAAAAAAGCTTCCACCTCTGCTTCAAGGTTTATTTTACATGCTATCTAAATTATTCAACAGATTGTCACCTTTAAACAGGCAACAAAACTGGTTTGGCGTTAAGACCCTAATCAGTGAATGTTAAGGAAGGTGTGTGAAGTTTATCCCACCAGGAGTATATTACAGGTAAGCTAAACTACCTGTATACCTCTAACATTAGATCTCACAGCATGTGTATACAGCACAGTGATATCAGTGTAATGAGGCATTGCTATGACAATGGAGCAACACATGCTGTAATACAAATGAAAAAAAAAATAAAAACATGCCAGTGTGTGAAAATGTGCCCATTTAAATGGGCAAACCCGGCATTATCCTATTTGGAACCAATATTGAGGACAGCTTCGGCCTAATTTGTATTCCATTACTAGCAGGGGTTCAGAAATGTCTAGAGAAATTCTTCTCAAAATGACCATTTTGCCAGAATTCCTAATCCCGTTTCAAGCCGTGCCAATTAATATACCAACCAGCTACTTTCCCAAAATAAATATAAGTAATATAACATTTGTTTGAAGGAACCAGTCTTCAATGTTTAAAACTTGCCATACTTTGAAGTCTTGTCAGTTGGAGGAAGGAGTCCCTTGGCGGTGAGGATTGCTGGACTTTCTTGGATTTGATAAGCGCTGATTTTATTGTTGTTTGTGAGTGTATTTTATAAGATTAAACAGTCTGTGTTTTAAAGACATATTATACTAGTGTGGTTTCCTTGTGCTTTTCTCCTGCATGGTGTTATGGAATGCTTTTGGAGGAATGATAACCAGGAAGGAGACAAGTATTCGATAACGTTCAAGTTTATCTACCTTTGCCTTTGGAAGTCGCTTTCTATGGAGCATTGAATATTTTTATGTGTGTGAGAAGACGCATTTATCCTTTGGATCCTATATGCGATTGAGTGGTGCATTTTGCCCACAGTACATCTGGTAAGAATTTTGTGTGGCCGGCGGTGGTTTCACCTGAGGATTATATCAAGAGCACGCACTGTGGGACACATTGGATTCACAGATTTATGAGATAGCTCTGTTATTTTCGATATTTGGAACTTGCATGTGTTTAAAGGGACTTTGCACACGTTGAGCTTATTATTATTATATTTCATTGTGCGCGGTTATTCTATTGTTTATATATAATGTTTAAAACTTTTTTTTTTATTTATTATATTTTTTATTATAATTTAATTTTTTTATCTTTTTTTAATTATTTTATTTTATTTTATATTTTATTTTTGCAATTAATATGTAAAATATGCCTTGCATAGGTTCCTGGTTTGGACAGCTGATTTATATAGTATGCCCTTTTTATTGGTCTAGTTCGTCAACTTACATATGTGTTTATTCTTCTTTATACTATAGGACAACAAGGGACGATAATCCTGGCGTGCCGGACCGATTGATCCATGTTGGGGCATCTGTGGTTCTGAGTCTGCTGTCTTTAGTCCATTGCACTGTTCTTCCCCCTCTCATTTAGTTGTATGCAACATTAATTCATTGTAGTTAAACACTAGGAAACATATGTATTTTGATCCTAGCTAACCAATAATATAATCCTTTTTGTCTTTTTTTTTTATAATATATATATATATATATATATATATATATATATATATATATTAAAAATATTATATATATAACATAAATAAATAATTTATTAATTTATTTTTTCAATAAATTATTTTTTGTATATCAATTTACTTTAGTTAATCATGCTCAACCCTACCCCTTCCCCAATTGGTACTCCCATCCCTACTCCAATGTTTTACATTTAAATTCTTTATAATTTTTTCATTCAACTTTAGATATTAATTTGTTCTGTTAAGGTTAAAAATATGCTCCAATTGATTTCAACAGAGCATTTATAAATGGGGTCTATTATTCCTAAGTTATTTTATTGGTTGGCATGATTAAGTAATTTATCATAGAGATCAATTTTAAAAGTAATTCAACAGTATGGTTTTAGGGATAGTAGGGGTATACAACAGTGTACAGGACGAGTAGCGTCCATGTTTATCTTGGTCTGCTCATCAGCAGGATGAGGTGCTGCTATTGACAGGGGGCGGGGCCGCGAGGTGTGGGGCCGGCACATGACGCTCTGTCCTCCTCCAATACCAGTGCTGCTGAGGGAGGAGTGTCTCTTGCGTCTGGGGCCGGCCCCCCACGCTCGGCCCGTCTGCCTCACGTCACTAGCGGCGACGCGCTGCCCCTGCCCCGCGGGAAACCGCCGACCTTTATAGCGGCGGGGACGGGGCTTAGATGCGCACGCCGCAACCCGGCTGCACATGGTTTGGATTCCTGCACGCTGCCGCCTTGGTTATCGGCA
The DNA here is from genome assembly GCA_027917425.1 of Gastrophryne carolinensis. Lineage (NCBI taxonomy): Eukaryota > Metazoa > Chordata > Amphibia > Anura > Microhylidae > Gastrophryne > Gastrophryne carolinensis. The sequence goes on from CM051240.1 coordinate 188,133,492, forward strand.
CCTCAACGGGGAGACTTTCACGTGGGTGGTCTGTTTACTTTGGCCCCAGTGATGCTTGAGCCATTGCCATAGAGATAAGGTATTTCATTTTTCTAATTAGAGGTTGCCTATGTAATACAAATGCTATCCTTTTACTTTTAAGCAATTGTGGTCTAATTCTAAAATATATTTCAAATAAATTAAAACTGCGGTATAATATTATTTACATATATACTGCCATCTACAATGAGCTCTCTCCCCTTGCCTCTCTCTATGCCACAGAATGTCCCAACACTGTGATTGATTTTTTTTGGCATTGTCTTTGTCAGCCCTAAACATACTAATATTTGATTTTGTTTAGACTGGTCACCGTGGCATGCTTCCGGTTGAATATTCTAGCTATTGGGCAACCATTCATACATCTTGACCCAAAAATTTGGTTTTCCAAGCCAGGATTCCTATGTTTTTCCTTAGAGCAGGTATTTTGCTACAAATAATGGTCATCTATTTGAAATGATAGTTTTTGATTTTTCTCATTTTCATTGTATGTATTTGATGTGATTGATTGTGTGATGTGATTGTTTATCCTTTTTTTTGTCTTTTACTTATATCTTTTGATGCAATATTAAAATAGAGTGAACAAACGGGCGCTGAGGAAGCCTGTAATGCAGGCGAAACTAGTCCGCCCAGAGTTTACAATGATACTGTTTGAACACACTGCAATAAGATTGAACTGTGTATAATTGTATTTGTATGTTATGTATATATATTTTCTGTACATACTGTTTCTTTTGTGCCACCTGACAACTAGTGAACTCTCTCTGTTGATGTGTTCACTTTAATGTATTTTGGGTACATGTGTCAAGATTTTTAACATTTGTGTATAAATAAATTATAATGTTCGAAGTATCTTTTTGTATATAAAGTTTTCTTAATGGCGTGGTTTGGGTAACAGGAGCTCTGGTGCGCTATTTTCCTTAGGGGTACCCAATAACCCCTGTCTTCTTCGTTGATGTTTAAAACTGGCCATGTTTTGCCAAAATAAGGGTAGGGCTGCACTACCAGATATATAAGCAGGGGCAGCAAGATTCGGTTGCTGATGCTCCTTGTGACGAGACTTTAAGCTGTCCATTAGTATGCATGGAATAAAGCACCGATTGGACGAAAGCCTGCGGACGCACAGTGGGAACAGCGGACCTGCGAGATGAGGGGGATCACGCAGTGGTACAGGTACAAGGACCAATCACCAGGATAGACAAAATTGTAATGATTGGGTTTTGGCCCTTGCCACTAGGGAATCCTGATCGGGGATGCCCCGCTGTGCAAATCCTCCCAGGTCACCCGATCTGACTCACCCTTCCCTTGTCCTACAGCGCACATGTATAGCCTCTTTCCAATCGGCACAATTGTATCCGCTCCAGCGTGCTGGCACGCGCCCTGCTAAAAGGGATAGTGAAGATGCGGCCACTGCTTGCGCATGCACCACTGGAAGGGGAAACCAGGAGCGTTTCTGGGCATCCTGGGGGTTTCACACAGCGAGGCATCCCAATCCCAAGGGAAGGGAATCTAGCGGCCCTGGAGACTAGTTTTTTAATTTGTGGTATACCTATCGATTTTCAACTTTTTTTTTGTTATACTATTTTTTTTTACTTAAAAGTAATAAAGAACATAAAAATAGTGCTGGGTGCACTGTAGACACAACACCACAACTGGCCTGGGGGGGTCGGGGAGCCCCAGGGCCCACTAGAATGGAGCAAAATAGAGCAATAGCCTATGGCAGGGATATGTAAATCACCTGCACTGAATTACATTCTAATCACCGAACACTCTGCATGATCACACTTACACTTCTGGCTCCATGAAACAGATCAAGCAATCAGATTACACCCTGTATACCTTTAGTGCAACTTCAGATTTCTTATCCAGCTCTTCTACCAAGCATTTGTTTTCCTCACACCCCTTTTCTAGGTCTCTAGCAAACTGTTGTTCAAGCTCTTGTACAAAAGTCCTTTTCTCTGCAACAAACTCCTCCTGAAAAATAAAAAAAAACATCTTATGTATACATTACACAAAAAATACTACATAAAATCTGCTGTACAGTCTGCTAACATAAGCATCTTTTAGAGATGCTGAGGGCTAAAAGACTAAAATAAAATACTCCTCTCAATATACTTTACTTACCATTGCAGTAGTGGTGGGCAGCCGCAAAAGACCTCTGTAGAGCATTAAAAAAAAAGGGGGGGGGGGGGCAGTAAAATTACTTGGGGTTTCTAGCAATCTGGGCCAGGGACACAGCAGCCCTGAGAGACAGTTGCTATAGAATAAAAGGTGTACTTGAAAGGGACGAATAGAAAGAGGGAGCAGAAGACACAGAAGCACAGAGTGCTCCAGCTGGCAGCAACATTGTTTATCCTGCCCCCCCCCCCCCCCAGACCTCATGGCTTAGAACCCAGTTCCCACACCACAGAGCAGTGCCCCGATTGAAAGTCTCAAAAGTAACTAAGACTTCAGGGCCTTCAGAGTTCCACTTCTTGGGTCATGTGTGAAACTTCCGATAGCCAGTTTAACTCACCTTATACCAAAGCCTGCACCGCATCTCTGTGCTACAGCCGCATCCCAGCACATCCCTAGCCATGCGTGTGCCCAGCCTTTCCAAAGATGGAAGGCTGCCAATTATAATGAGAATGCACTGCCTTGAAAGCGCACAAGGCAGACCAACAATCCTGCGGAACTGCACAACCACACAAGCAAGACAAATGGCTCACTGTGGTCAACACCTTTAATTAAACACATTACTGAAAACAAGCTTCATCAAAATTACAAAATACAGAGTCTAACATTTCACAACCCCCCCCCCCCCCCCCCCAGGTAAAAACTGGCCTATTTTATAGGAACCTTGCAGGGAAAAAGTGTATAAATCACCCAGTGTAAAAGTACAATTCTGTGAAACTCAACTGTAGAATTGTTTTTGGATATGTCCAGTCCAGGTCGTCCCAATATCCTTACGACTGGGTGTTCGCCCCTAGGGCGAAGACTGCAAGATCAAAGACGTAGCTCCTCCTGGCCCCCTATAAAGGCAGCTGTCCCTCTATCATTCCCCAGTGGTTAAAAAACAGTATTCAACAAAGAGGACAGACCGGGAGGCCTAAGAAACCATGTTACTTCACATAGCTTTAGCTTGTACTCTCTCTAAGCAAAAGATTAGAACAAAACAATGTCCAATGAAAGAAAAATGGTTGATCACCATAACAGGCAAACAGGACATAATGAACACAAGGGCAGGGTGGGACGACCTGGACTGGATGTATCCAAAAACAACTCTACAGGCGAGTTTCACAGAATTGTATTCTTCCCTACATCCAGTCCAGGTCGTTCCAATATCCTTAGGACTGGAGGCAAACCTTTCCTAGAACCCTCTGTTAGGGCAAAAAGTAAATCCGATTTCCTGAAGGATTCAGGCACAGCCAGGTAATACTTTATGGCTCTGACAACATCCAAGGCATGGAGGATCCTTTCTTTGGAATTAGCCGGTGCTGGACACAAGGAAGGTAAGACAACTTCCTCATTAAGGTGAAAAGGAGAAATGACCTTAGGCAAAAAAAACAGGTTTAAAGCGAAAAACTACCTTAATCCCTGTGCAACTCAAAATAGGGCGGTTTCATACAAAGCGTGGCCAGCTCTGATACACAACGCACCGAGGTGATCGCTACCAAAAAGACTACTTTGTCAACAGACAATGCAGCATCGCACAAGGGCTCGAAGGGTGGACCCACACCAGTAACACTGACTTACGCGGTGGCCGGACATGGGTAACTCCCTGGGAAAAAGTCTTGATCAACCTATGGTTGGCAATGGATCTCTGGAAAAAGATGGCTAAGGCCGAGACCTGACCCTTGAGGGTCCAAGCCGTGTTGTAAAAACTCCAGAATCCTAGAAATAGAAAATATGTGGCAAGGAAGACTCTTAGGTCTCGTACCAAGCGATATAGGTGTGCCAAACTCTGTAGTATATCATGGAAGATTTCTTCCATGCCTGAATCATTGTCTGCACAACCGTGGCCGATAACCCTTTCTCCGTCAGGATTGAGGTTTCAATAGCCAGGCCATCAAAGCCAGCGTCCGTAAATTGGGGTGCCGCAGCGACCCCTATGTTAGAAGCCCTGGGTCGTCGGGCATGAAGTAGTGATCTATTGACATCTGGATTATGTCTGCAAACCAACTCCTTCTCGGCCAGCTAGGAGCCACCAGGATGGCTGGTACCCCTTCCTGGGCTATCTTGCGCAGCACTCTGCCCAGGAGTGGGAACGGAGGGAATGCATAGAGAAATTTGAACGCTGTCCAAGGAATCGCCAGAGCGTCCGTTGCAATGGCCCGAGGATCTCTTGAGAGGGAGACGAACCTTGGAAGCTTCTGATTGTGTCTGGATGCAAACAGATCTACGTCCGGCTGACCCCAGCGGAGACACAGAGCGTGAAAGGTCTTGCTCCTGAGAGACCATTCCCCCAGGCGCGAGGCACTCCTGCTCAGGAAGTCTGCCTTCTGGTTTTTCACCACGGGGATGTAGACCGCCGAGATGCAGGGAACATGCTCCTCTGCCCAAGTCAGAATCTGAGTTACCTCCTGAGGGATCTCTTGCTCCGAGTCCCGCCCTGGTGATTGATGTATGCGACAGCCGTCTGATTGTCCGAGTGAACCTGGATCGCACAACCCCTTAAATGGGGAGTCAAGCGTAGAAGCACCAACCGGATCGCTCTCAGCTCCAAGAGATTTATGAGTAAGCGATTCTCCTGCGGACCGCACTGACCCTGGATCTTCTGAGTCTGCCAAACGCCTCCACCTGCCTGTCAGACTGGCATCCGTGGTAACTATCTCCCAATAGGGTGTCAAAAAGGACCGGCCCACAAGCAGGTTTCGGAAGTCCAACCACAAGGGGGACTGCCTGGCCGGGGGGGGGGGGGGGGGGGGACAGCGAAAAGCCGTGTACCAGGGACTCCTGAGTCAGATTCCAGCCGGTCAGCAGGTTCAATTGAAGAGGTCTCGTGTGAAGAGGTCTCATGTGAAATTGGGGCGAAGGGCACTGCCTCGAAGCAGGACACCATTAGGCCCACCAATCTCATCCCCAGACGTACCGACGGCTGACAAGACAGCAGGGCCTGCGTCTGGAGACCCAAAACCTTCTGCTGTGGCAGGAAAACCTTGATCTGAGCGGTGTCTATCGCCATTCCCAGGAAGGACCTCACTGTTGCGGGAGTGACAAAGGACTTGGGGTAATTGATTACCTAGCCGAAGGCCTCCAGGGTTGACAACACCGTCCGAGTATCGCTCTCGGCCTGCTGAAGGGACTGGGCCGCAATCAGCAAGTCGTCCAGATAGGGTAACACACGAATGCCCTGGCTCCTCAGGACAGCCATGATGCCCGCCAGCACCTTGGTGAACATACGGGGGGCTGAGGATATCCGGAATGGAAGAGCTACTAACTGGTAATGCTGGTCCTCCAGAGCAAACCTCAGGAACTTCTGATGTCCCTGGAAAATCGGGATGTGCAGATAAGCATCCTTGATGTCCACCATGGTCATGAAGTCGCCGGGCCGAAGCGATCTCACCGCCGACCGTAATATTTCCATGCGGAAATGTCTGACTCTTCCAAAACTGTTGAGACCTTTCAGGTCCAGGATTGGCCTTAGCGTTCCGTCCTTGGGAACCGCGAACAGGTTGGAGTAAAAACCCTGACCCTGTTCCTGCCGAGATACAGGGCAAATCACACCTATCCGCAGGAGGTGTTGCACAGCCGTTCTCAAAACCTGAGCTTTTAGCGGGTTTCGGGATATCCTTGAATGGATGAATTTTATGGGCAGCCTGGCTGCCAGCTCTATCTTGTAACCGGAGGACACTACTTCCCGAATCCACCAATCCGAGATGTGACGTCTCCAGATCTGAGCAAACAGCAGAAGCCGCCCCCCCACCCGGATGGGTGAGGGCACCCCCTGCGTGAGAGGGCTTGGCAGGGGGCTTGGACTTAGCTCCCCATGAGGGGTTGGGCCGGCCTCAGGACCTACCTCTGCCCCAGGTATCTCTGCAGCCACCTGGAAATGAATAACCTCTTCCTCCTCGAAAGAAAAGATAGGAAGAGGGGTTCCAAAAAAGGGCCAAGCAGGCTTTTTTCTCTGAGGGAGTCTACCATCCTTGACCAAAAGATCCAGGCACTCCCCAAACAGCCTGCTCCCCATAAAAGGGATACTCGTGAGAGACTTCTTGGCAGCCGCATCAACCGACCACTGCCGCACGGCGGAGAGCAACAAGCAAAGCCGAAATCCTGGCACCAAGCCGGACCACATCATCCATGACAGTGACAACAAAGCCAATGAAATCCAAGCAAGCCTTGAGTTCCTTATACTCCTCAGCCCGCCTGCGAGCCTTAGCTCTAGCCACAAGGTGTTTCACCTTCCTTCTGTTGGCTAGTGAGAAAATTGCCGAGGCGCACACGGGACGAAAGAGGGCACCAGCAAAGGGGAACGCATGGCAGACCAGCTGATCCATGCGCTTGTCTGCAGGGTCACGTAAGTAGGCATTGTCAGGTGACGGCATAACAGTAGTGTTGGACAAACCGGACACGGGAGGGTCCACCTCGGGAAGGTGAGACCATAACCGAACCAGCTCATCAGGGAAGGGATTCTGCCCATCCAGGCCCTTAGGGACCGATGGCAACTTGTCAGGCCTTTCCCATTCCTTAAGGACCATGTTAGAAAAGTGGGGCTGCTCCAGGAAGACCCACCTTTTCCTCTCAGGCCTAAACAAATCACCCTCCTCTTAGCTGCTCTGGGAGGAACAATGTGTAGTGTATCAAACACTGAGGAAAGCAATTTCTCGGTATCACCTGGGTGCCACGAATTCTCGTCCGAGGAGGAACCAGAAATACTGTCATCACCAGCAGAATAATGCACCGTGGAACGTGAATCATCTGGCAACTCACCTTCCTCCGCAGAGCCCAAACCATCAAAAAGATTGATCCCTCTTATTAAAAAGGGGGACCAGGAGGAACCACAACCCTCAACCTTAGCCCACAATCTACACAGGAGAAAGAGAGAGCCCCCCCCCCCTTTGTTTCTTTTGAATTTGTGCAAGCACATGGTGTGTGGGGTCTAGGCTGTATTGCAAGGTCTTTGACCCTTCCACCCCATGGCTTGCACTTGAGAGGTTTAGGGCAACCTCAGGTAAGCCTGCTCCCAATTTATCTATTGCACTGTATGTCCCAAATGGGCTCTCAGAGATTAGAGTTAGGACTGCACCCCACAGAGGCACTTTGGCGTAGTGGTGCAACTTAAGCATACTTCTGCAGATGTGTGTGACCGAGTCCTCTGTTTTTAACCAAGTTTAGAGACAGATTATAGGCTGGCCTGCAAGCTAACAGGGTTGAGTGCTGTGGCTCCTTTAAGACTTTTGTATCCTAATTGCCCTGCTAACGTGCACCTCCCAGGTTAGTTATAAAATGGTCTAAGCGGCTGCCACCCCGCCTTTGTTTAAACAGAATAAACTTCAAATCCCAACAGGGACCCTAGAACTACGTGGGGGATGCACCTGAACAATCCCCGAAAGAATGTTTAACCAAGGCAAAAACAGAGCAAAGACTTCTACAGGAAGGCAGACAGGGCAGAACCTGAACCTCCAGAGTACCGAATAGGAGAGCCGACTCCAACTCATGCTGTAATAACTCTAGAACCCTGGGGACAGAGAGCGCCCAACAGGGGAGAGACCAAGACTCACACCAATCAATATGGGTATGCAATACCCCACAATAGAAGAAGAAGCCAACTCCTAGGCTTCCAGAAGTCACAGTCACCCAGAAGATAAGCCCATCACCATCAAGGTGGATGAATCAACCGTCAGGCCGTCCAAACCAGAGCCTGTAGATTAGGGTGAAATAGAAAAAGAGGGCCTGAGTGAGCAGATCAGCACTCCTGACAAAGTACAGGTCCGCTGTCTTCAGTACCACATCTGCAACCACACTCCACTAGGCCACCAGTATCACTGATTCCCCCTTCCAGAGCAAACTTGCGCAGAACCCCGCCTAGCAGGGTGAATGAAGATAAGACATACAGAACAGAATGTCCAGCCATAAAGTTACTAAGCCTCATGACCAAGGTCAGGCAATCTGAGACAGGGAAACGAGGGCCTAGAACCTATGATAGTGACGGGGCCCAAAAAGATCCACACTAGATGGATCACATAGAGGCACAAGAATTTGCACATCCTGTCGCAGAAGGACATCCACCGGAGCGAATATCGCAGATATGCAGGGAACGCTGTCCTCCACCCAGATCAGGGTCAGATACCTTCCTGGAGGATCATCCTGCTCCGAGTCCACACAGATAATTAATACAGGCCACTGTCGTCAGACAGACCAAGGAGCCCCCAAATAGACAGATCCCGCAAATGAGAAGTCCAGCGAGATAGAGCCAACCTGAAAGCCTACCGCTCCAAAAATAGATAGGGGAAAGGACCCCTAAAGGTCCCACCTCCCCCGGAACCACAGCGGATTTTAGAAGAAAGAATCTCCCCTCCGTCAACCAGATAGATTTGGTATCCATCTACAGGAAGACACAAGGAAGGGGGTGCCCCCTGACTGGTTCCTTGAGAACAATAGTCTCAAGGGGAACCACCGTACCAAGGTGGAAGGGTACACAGACCCAGCTCCAGGGAAGCTGGAACCCAGTCCAGCATTTACAATATAAGTCGCAGAACAGCCCAAGGGCACTGAGCATAAGGGACAACCTCTGAGCGGCCACCAATAGGCCCACCAGCTGCAATCCAGCCTGGGGAAGAGACGGGAACAGCAAAGAGGGACCGAGCCCATGTAACCAGATTGTCCACTTTATAGTCAAGGAAGCAGGTTCCCGCCTGAACCGAAGCCAAGTTCAACCCTAGGAATGGAGATACCAAATAAGGGGAAAATGAGGAATTGAGGTGATTGAGCACCCATCCAAAGACTCCCAAGGGACACCACCAGCCAAGTAACAAACTCAGCCTGACGTAGAGATTGGGAAGCAAAGAAGGACGACCAGGCAGTTCCTTGCGGGGACGCACCCTTGGTCTCATCAGAGACATCACCCCCGTCATCGCCTTGGCGATCACTCTGGGAGCAGAAGAGAGGCCAGAAAAGGCCATAATCAGCAGTGTCGAACCTCCAACACTAACCTGTAAAATCCTCGGTGCCCAGAAGACACAGTGGTAATGAAATAAGCATCTTAGATCTCCACAGACGGCAAGAGGTCCCTGGACACAGGGCACTGGCGGCCCAACTCAGAGAAGCCATGCAGAAACTGCCTGTGAATGTAAATTGCCGCACCTATGGAAGGCCATAATGGGCAGAGTGCCTCATCCTTTTGGGGGAATGTGGAAAGGTTGGTGTAGAGGCCCCTGCCTCTGCCTGTTAAGGGCAACCTGCAAGTGACCCCGGACCTCGCAGGCCGCGCATGGCCTGCGCCAACACCAGAAGAGAGGCAGGGACCAGAAGCATCCTGACAATCTCGGGAAAGGGCCGCCCAGCAGACACTATCCTGCATCCAGAGGAAACTTCCTCCTGAATCCATCAGAATGAGGCATGACGCCTCCTGATAGGAGCAAGGTGCTGCAGCCATCCCCTCGCCCAGGCGGGCGAGGGCGCCCCTATTATGCTTGGGGGGTTTTGGTGAAAGACTTGGACTTAGTCCTGCTGGAGGGGCCAGGGCATTGTCTGCCACTCCTGGGGCAGGAATCTACACCAAAAAGTTGGAAGGACACCCCTGGTTCGGGTTTGACACTAACATAGGGTGTGGAGGGGTGCCCCTGCCCCGGGAAGGCCGAGACCACCTTCTGCGAAGGGGTGTTTTGCCCTTTTTTCCGAACAGGTCCAGACAGGCCCCGAATAGGCGTCGCCCTCTAAAGGGAAGCCCAGTAAGAGTCTTTTTTGTAGCATCGTCAACACCCCACTGTCACAGCCAGACCAGGCGGCGTATAGCTACCGCAAGGGCGGAAGTTTTTGCGCACATCCTAATGGAGTCGTCCAGCGCTAAAAGGATAAATCTTACAAACACATCACAACTGGAGAGTGCATTAAACACCTCCCAGGGGAGATCCTCAGGTTGATGATCAATCATCTTTCTGATGAGGGTCCTAGCGGCCACTGCAGCGATGGCCGCAACACAAACCGGGCGCAGAGCCGTCCCTGCACAAGAAAAGGCGTGGGAAGCCAGCCTATCAATGCGCCGGTCCTCAGCATCCCGAAGGGTACGATAAGTAGGGGCTGCAATAAAGGGGGGGGGTTAAGAACCCCAATGATCGGCGCATCCACCACGGGAGGCGATGACCAACAGTTAACCACATCAGGGGGAAAAGGGTATTTCCAATCCCAGTCCCCTGGAAGTTTACTAGGGCATTGCCATTCTTTGAGTACAAGAGCCTGGAAGTGATCCTACTCCAGAAATTCCAAACGCGGCGTCGCTGTATGGAAACTCTCCCCTCTATGCCTGGGAGCCTCACCAGGGAGAGAGATAGACAAGACCTCGACGATCTTTATCAGTAATTCATCGGTGTCACACAGGCCCCAGGAACCGGGGCCCGTATCAACATGACTCCTCTGCAATATTGGTCAGATGAGCCTGAGTCAGAGAACAGTTCACCTTCATCCGAAAGAGCAAAACCCTGCTCAGCAGTGAACTCCTCAGTTTCAGAAGGAATGGGCGAAACCAGAGGAGTCAGGGACCGCTTCTTACCAGGGCCCAAGCGCTCTGCCAACCTCGAAATCACATGATCAGCCGTAGGCAGTCTGCGGGGCATGACTTGCTGGTCATTCCCGCTTGAGTGCGACTAATCAGGAGTGAGATTTAAGCACGGGGAGACAGGTGTATTGAAACGAGGCGCAGCCACTGGCAACCCTGACTGCAGGGCCAGTACTTGATCAGCACAGGGTCCGCAGACCCGTGTTCTGTCCGCATCAGCATGGGGCAGTCCACACGCTGTACACAGCCGGTCTTGTCCCGGAGGGACCCCGGTCACATAATTCTGAGATGCCTCCATATAGTGATTATCAATGCAATATATGCCAGTAGGAATTTACGCAATAGGCAACCCTGGATGTCCCAAAGACCCGCTAGGAACGTGGGAGAATTTTGTAAACCCGCTACAATATACGTTAAGCCGGGAGAAGCCACCGGAGTCTTCGACGTCTGAAAGACAGAAGGGGAATAAGAGGTGTCAGGGCCATGCGCAGCAGAAGAAAATACAATTCTGTGAAATACTCACCTGTAGAATTGGTATTATACGCATACAGTACGTCCTGCTCCAATATAATACTTACACGTGGGTAATCCGCCAGAGGGCGCTGTTCACTGCAGACATGCAAAAAAGGCTCCTCCCGGCCCTTCATATACCCAGGGACCTCCCACAAATCCCCAGTATTGAAAAGCAGTGAGAAAAGAAGCCGGGAGAAACCAACCACCAACTGGTAACAATAGTAATGATAATCACCATACAGGGGATCCAGAAAATGTAAAACCAGGGTGGGGTGGAGCAGGACGTACTGTATGCGTATAATACCAATTCTACAGGTGAGTATTTCACAGAATTGTATTATTCTAAGCATACAGTACGTCCTGCTCCAATATAATACTTACACGTGGGACATCCAATAGCAGTGACCATAAAGTAGGGTGGGATCCCCAACAAAAAAGGCACAGCAGACAGTAGAGGCGCTGTCACCTGCAAAACTTTGCTACCAAGTACGACATGAGCAAAGGCTCCAACGTCAATCCCATAACAAAACCTTTGAAAAGGTATTGAACAACAACAAACAAGCAGCGGTCTAGCAACTTATTCAACAGAAAACCTGGTGCTGAAGGGCCAAAGGTACCCAAACACCAATAGAACGGAATAAAAAGAGAGAAGGAGATTCTTCCCCCTTAAAGGAATAGGCCAGTGTAACGGCCTAACCAGCCCAAAGGCAACAGAAGCCTCGGTAAAACTTAGAGCTCTCCCCAACGGGGAAATAAAAACTGGTCTCCCGCAAGACAGGCGGGGATACAGACCCCTTCACTAACAAGGATCAGCAAGAAGCCGAAACCTTTACTCAGGACCAGGAAGGCAAACCATCCAAGTAAGATCAGTCCAAAGGGCGCATAGGCCCTGGAAGCAAACGAGATCAGGCGCATACATATGGAGGCGCCCGCAGACCCCAAAGGGCATCAGTCCCCCTAAGGGACAAGAAACACCAGGAAATTTTCAACACCTGTTGAGGGGATGTAGACCCCTTACTTCAGCATTACAAAGAATAAGGCCCATAGGCAGACTAAAAGGACTTAAATAATGATCATAAAACACCACCTTGGACAAAAGGGTCCGGCGTAAGGCGGAATACCACCACATCATGATATATATATATATAGAACGAGGGCTAAGTAATCAGAACCACCTTCTCAGGCACACGTCTGACTGAAGCAGCAGCCCCCGGAGGGGCAACGAACTACAAAACATCTCAGACAGCATCCAGGATAAGTCCCAAGGGAACAATCCGCAGGGCATACAGAATGAAAATTGATCCCAACAGGGACCATAGAACTACTTGGGAGATACCCCTGAGCAATCCCCAAGAAAAGTAACAAGGAAGACAGAACCAGACTTCTACAGGAAGGCAGACAGGACCGAACCTGAATCTTCAGAGTACCTAGATGGGGAGCCAACCCCAACCTATGCTGTAACAACTCTAGAACCCTGGGAACCAAGAACGTCCAACAGGGGAGAGAGCAAGACTCATGCCAATCAATATGGGTACACCATAACCCCCAATAGACGGAGGAAGAGGAAGCCGAGGAAGCTTGCTCCTAGCCCCCCATATACCAAGTCACCCAGAAGATAAGCCCGTCTCCAAGGGGTGAATGAATCAGCTGTCAAGCCCCAGAATAGAGTCTGTAGATTGGGACGACATAAGGAGCCTGACAAGTGCAGAACCGCACTCCTGAGAGAGCGTACAGGTCCGCTGGCCTCAGCAGAAGCATCTGTGAACCACAGTTCACTAGGCCACCCAGGGGCCATCAATCTCACGGGTCTCTTTATCAGCACGACCGTGCGCAGAACCCCACATAGCAGGGTGAATGAAGAGAAGACATATAAAATAGAAAGTCTAGACATAAATTTACTAAGCCCCCATGACCAGAGTCAGAATATTCTGGGGCAGTAAAAACAAGGGCAGAGCCCCTGTGATATAAGCGAGACCCAATAGAGCCACCCTAGTTGGCTCTCAGAGGGACACCAGGATAGCACAACCTGGCACTGAAAGACATCCATTGGAGCGAATACCACTGAGGAGCAGGGGACTTAGACCCCCACCCAGATCAGGATCAGGAACCTTCCAGGAGAATCATCGTGCTTCAAGCTCCAGACCAATAATAAAACAGGCCATTGTCTTCCAACAGGCCAAGAGTCCCCAAATAGACAGGTCCTAAAGAGGAGAAGACCAGCAGTATAGAGTCAACTGAAGGCCCATTGTTAAAACAAAGCCAGTAGGTAAGATGGACCCTCTAAGGGACCCTACCTAGGAACCACGGGGGGGGGTTTGGAAGAAACCTGCGCTACTTAGTACCCAAGGTGACCATTCACAGGAAGATGCAAGTAAAGAAGGGGGTGCCCCCTGACAGGATCCTTGAATATAACCAGCTCAAGAGGAACCACCGTACCAAAGGGGAATGAGCACAGACCTAGCTCCCGGGGTGCTGGAACCCCATCTAGGATTAATAACCTACTGTGCCGAAGAGCCCAAAGGCTCTGTATATAAGGGACATCATCTGATACGCCACCAACGGGCCCAGCAGCTGCAATCCTGCCTGGTGAAAGTAAGATGTCAGCAAAGGGGGACAGAGCCCCCATAACCAGGAGTCCACTTGTTGCCAAGGAAGAAGGCTCAAGCCTGAACCTAATCCAAGGAATGGAGATAGCGGATAAGGGACCATGAGGGATTGAGGTGACCGAGCACCCATCCAGTAACTCCCAGGGGACACCGCCGGCCGACTAACCCACTCGGCCTGACTTAGAGATTGGGGAGTAAGGAAAGACGACCCAGTAGGTCCTAGTGCGGACGCCCCACAGGCATGTCCAAGACATCACCCCCATCCGCGCCATGGCGAATAGCCTGGGGGCGGAAGAGAGACCAAAAACAAGGCCCCAATCCGCAGGGTTGGTCCTGCATCACTGACTAGTAACGGTCTTGGTGTCCGAAGACACAGGGGGAACTAACAGGATCTAGAACGCCACAGGAGGCCAGAAGCCCCCCTTGCACAGGGCACCTGTGTCCCAAGACAGAGATATCATACAGGGACTACCTGTGAGTATAGAATTGCCAAGCCTACCATAGGCCAGCATGGCCCAGATTGCCTCATTTTGAGGGAAAGAGAAAGGTTAACATAGAGGCCATCGCCCCATTTTGTTAAGGGCAACCTTGCAAATAAGCCCAGACCCTGCAGGCCGAGTACGGCCTGCACCAACTCCTGAGGGGAAAACAGGGGCTCGAAGCACCCTGACAACCTCAGAGAGGGACCGCCCAGCAAATTCTATCCTGTGTCCAGGGGAACTACCTCCTGGATCCACCAGAAGGAGAAGATACGCTCCCAGATAGGAGCCAGGTGCTGTGGCAGTCCCCTCGCCCAGAAGGGCGAGGGCGTCCCTTCATGCTTGGGAAGTCTTGGCAGATTTGGACTTAGCCCTGCCAGAGGGCCCAGGGCATTGCCTGCCCACCCCGTGGTGGAAATCCACTCCGAAAAGTTGTAAGCACACCTCAGGTTCGCGTTTGACACCAACGTAGGGAGGGGTGTCCCTGCCCTGAGGAGGCCGAGACGGCCTTCTGCGTAGGGGTGCCTTACCCTTTTTTCCGAAAGGGTCCAAAACGGGCCCCGAATAGACGCCGTCCTCTGAAAGGAAGGCCAGTGTGAGCCTTTTTCGTATCATCGTCAGCACCCAGACCAGGCGGCGGATAGCTACCACAAGGGCAGAGGTTCTAGCACACATCTTAATGGTGTCATCCAGCGCTGAGAGGATAAACCTTACAAACACATCACAGTCAGAGTGCATTAAATACCTCCCAGGGGAGGTCCTCAGGTCTGTGATCAAGGAGCTTTCTAATGAGAGTCCTGGCGGCCACCGCAGTGATGACCGCGGCACAGACCGGGCGCAGAGCCGTCTCTGCACACGAAAAGGCGTGGGAAGCCTGTCTGTCAATGCGCCGGTCCTCAGCATCCCGAAGGGTACGATAATGAGGGGCAGTCATGAAGGGGGAGTTAGTAACCCCTATAATTGGTGCATCCACCAAGGGAGGTGCTGACCAAAAGTTAACCACATCAAGAGGGAAAGGGTACTTCCCATCCCAGACCCCTGGGACCCCTTTAAGTTTACAAGGCGATTCCCATTCTTTGGATATAAGAGCCTGGAAATTCTCCTGTTCCAGAAATTCCAAGCGCGGTGTCGCTGTGTGGAAACTCTCCCTCTTAGGCTTGGGAGCCTCTCCGGGAGGAGAGTGACAAAACCTCAAAGATCTTTATAAGTAGTTCATCAGTGTCACACAGGCCCCAAGAACCGGGGCCAGAATCATCACGGCTCCAGGGCATCCCATCCGAGGAGCCCGAATCTGAGAATAGCTCACCTTCATCAGAAGGATCCAGGTCCTGCATAGCAGCAGATTTATCTGTTTCGTTAGGAGCCGGAGAGCCAGGAGGCGTCAGGGACCGCTTCTTTCCAGGGCCCATACGCTCCGCCAAACTAGACAGCACCTGCTCAGCCGTAGGCAGCCTGCGCGGCACGACTTGCTGGTCGTCCCCGCTCGAGTGAGACTCATCAGGAGTGAGATTTAGGTCCGGGGAGACAGGTGTATTGAAGGGAGGTGCAGCCACTGGCAAACCTGATTGCAGGGTCAGTGCCTGTTCAGCACACGGTCCGCAGACCCTTGCTCTGTCAGAATCAGCATGGGGCTGGCCACACACTGTACACGTCCGGTCTTGTCCCAGAAGGACCCCGGGTACATAATTCTGAGATGCCTCCATATGGTGATTATCTGAGCAGTATGCCCGCAGGGATTTACGCAATAGGACACCCTGGATGCCCCAAGACCCGCTAGGAATGTGGGAGAATTTTTTATGTGAACCCGCTATAACATATGTCAGGCCGGGAGAAGCCACCGAAATCTTGGCGTCTGAAAGACATAAAGGGGATAAGAGGGGGGTGTCAGTGCCATGCGCAGCTCATAGGAACAAAAACCACCCAGGAGGGCACTTACATGACCAAGGGAGGAGGCGGATTGCAACCACGCGCGAAGACCGTCAAAATGGCGCCCAGCGAATCTCGAGGGGCGGGCCTGATCTGGCCGTGACGCGGGGCACGTCATGCCAAGTCCCCGCCTCCCCCAAAGAGCGCGAAGCTCTAACCAGCACAACGTCCATGACAGTAGTGGATAGGACACACATCGAGAGTGTAAACGAGGAGATTGCTCTCCACACTAGAGAATGATGCTGCCGCCCGGGCCGCACACTTCATGTAATGAAAGGACACACACGCGCACAACCAGACAAGGTTTATGTGGGCAAGGAGCGCGGCACTGACACACAAGTTTAAATGAAAAGTCAACGGCCATAACGTGTTAACATTACGCTGGGACTGCCACGAACATAACCCCCCCCCCCCTTTCTTTTCCCCGGAGCTACGGGAGGAAGCGAGGGGGAAGCAGACCTGCACCCAGGGTTCATCGCTATGAGGGGCACGGACAAATGCGGTAGGGGCATCTAATGGAGGCTCACCATCGGCCTAAACCGCCTACCCTATGGTGGGGGATTGCGGTGGAGCGTAGCTCCGTGAGCACACAAGGTGCTGCCTACCTTCACCCGACCAGCACAGCCCAGGCTGGGAGGCACATCTTTATCGAAGAGGACGGGTGGTAATAGTCCTGCTGGGCCGCAGGCTGTAATAGCCCCGCTCACCTGCGAGAGAGTTGATACTTCATGTCTTCGCAGTCAGCACTGCAGAGAAATCGGGGGATTGGTGGGAGGTCCCTGGGTATATGAAGGGCCGGGAGGAGCCTGTTTTTGCATGTCTGCAGTGCACAGCGCCCTCTGGCGGAGGATAACCCCAGTGTAAGTATTATATCTGGAGCAGGACATACTGTATACTTAGAATATAAAGTTTGTGGGCAGGGAGGGATACAGACAAACACTATACATAGTGGTTCCCCCTCAGTCTCACCATAAGCCTGTGGCCAGCTACCTTTTAGTATAAGGTCTGCGGCCTAAGCTCTGCCGAACGCCAACAGACCCTGGCGTTCACCCTACCATCACGGACCCCATAGCAGCCAGAGGCTGGGAGGCAGGAGTGGGTCAGAAGGGATCCATGGAAATAAGAGTCTGCAGCGGGCGACAGGCTAGGTGCTCTGCTGCCAATATCTGAGAGAGAGAGTGCCAACGATCTTCTGCAGCCAAAACTGCAAGATGGACAACTGGGGAATGATAGAGGGACAGCTGCCTTTATAGGGGGCCGGGAGGAGCTACATCTTTGATCTTGCAGTCAAGCGCCCCCTTGGGGCGCACACCCAGACGTAAGGATATTTGGACAACCTGGACTGGATGTAGGGAAAATGCGTTAACCATAATCTACTAATGTTATTTTAAAGTATAATGTAAACACACAAATACCAACTGCTGTGTACCTTGAGCTGAGTAATTTGCTGTTCCAGCAGCATCTCAGATTGGCATTTCAGCAACTCAATTTCCTCTTGTAACTGCAGCAGCTGACTGGTTTTCTCCTGTACTTCTATAGACAGTGCCTGGCGCTGGCTGCCAAGTTCAGCAGCAACAGCCTGAAAACAGAAAAGCATATGATCAATAGTTAGACAACTCACACCATTTTATATGGCCAAAAGAGATTAAAAAGCACTATCGTGTGTCACTGGGACTAGGCAAGACTAGTATAATATATTTGGCAAGCTCAAAGGGTTCTGGGCCATGGTTAGGGAGGTGGCGGGGAGGGTTTCAGGCTCAGCCATACCTGCGGACCCGGCACTTTGTCTTTTGCACGTGTCAGGTTCTCTGCTAAAGATACCGCAACTCGCTGCTGTGCCATCTGCTGAACGCGGCCAAGGCATGCATACCGCAAGTGTAGAAGAGCACGGAGCCTCCCCCTATAGCTTTGTGGTCCCAGAGAGTCAACGAAATAATGAGATTCGAAAAGGTTTCTCCAGGGACAATAGATTTGAGAAATTTACGGAAACGTGGTACAGTTGGATAGAGTTTACGGAATCCCCAGGAGGGTAAAAATACAATTCTGTGATTACTCACCTGTAGAATTGTTTTTACAGTGTACAGCACGGCTTGCTTCATTTCAATTCTTCACATTTGGGTAATCCGCCACAAGGTGGCGCAGTCGACTGCAGAAAGACTTGCGGCACCTCCCGGCCCATAACAAGGGCAGGAAATAACCAGAGACTCCAGTGTTTGAAAGCAGTAATGCAAGAAGCCGGGAGGCAAGACCATGTTAACAAAACACAGACCCACTACAAAATAACTCTCACAAAATCACCATAACAAGGCAAAAGAGGTTAACAACAAGGGAGGGATAAAGCAAGCCGTGCTGTACACCGTAAAAACAATTCTACAAGTGAGTAATCACAGAATTGTATTTTTCCTGGTGTATAGCACGGCTCGCTTCATCTCAATTCTTCACATTTGGGACATCCACAGCAGTGTCCATGAAGAAGGGTGGGATCCCCAGTGAGCAACAGCGACCAAAAACAGCGTCAGCTTGAGGCCTTTAACATCAACCTTGTAAAACTTTGAAAAGGTATGAACGGAAGACCAAGTAGCGGCCTTACAAACCTGTTCAACTGAAGCCTGGTGCTGAAAAGCCCAAGAGGCACCAATAGCCCTAGTGGAATAAGCCGTAACACGAAAAGGGGGTTCCTTCCCCTTAGCAGAGTATGTTTGCACCACTGTCTGTCTGATCCACTTGCTAATAGTGGATTTGGCTGGAGGCAAACCCTTCCTAGGCCCAGCAGGAAGGACAAACAGAGAATCCGATGAATCCAAAAAGACGCAGTGGCGGTCAAATAGAATTTGAGCGCCTTGACCACATCCAGAGAATGAAGGCTTCGTTCCTTAGAATTAGAAGGGGCAGGACACAAGGAAGGCAAGACAATGTCCTCATTCAGATGAAAGGCAGAAACAACCTTGGGCAAAAATTCAGGTTTAAGACGGAATAACACCTTATCCTGATGCCGTTCAAAATAAGGATGCTTAATAGAAAGCGCCGCCAGCTCAGAGACACGACACACCGAAGTGATAGCCACCAAAAAGGCCACCTTAAGAGTCATAATGGACAGCGCAGCATTGCACAAGGGATCAAAGGGAGGACAATGGAGAGCAGAAAGCACCAATTTTAAATCCCACACTGGTAGCAGGGGCTTACGCGGTGGACGTACATGAGTAACTCCTTGGAAAAAAGTCTTGACAAGCCTATGATTGGCGAAAGATCGTTGGCAAAAGATTGCCAGGGCCAAAACCTGGCCTTTGAGGGTACTCGGTTGTAGACCCGACTCCAGACCATGTTGTAAAAACGCCAAAATCCTCAAACTGGAGAAAATACAATTCTGTGAGTACTCACCTGTAGAATTGTTTTTGCTATGCACAGCACGGCCTGTTTCATGTAGTCCCTACGTCTGGGTATTACGCCACAAGGTAGCGCAGTGTACTGCAGAAGAATTGTGGCTCCTCCCGGCCCCATATAAAAACCAGAATCACCCATAGACCTCCAGTGTTGAAAAACAGCTATACAAGAAGCCGGGAGGTAATAAAGGTAAAAAGAACCCTCACAACCAACTTTGGAACAAATGACCATACAAAGGCAACCAAAGATAACGATAACAAGGGAGGGATGAACAGGCCATGCTGTGCATAGCAAACAATTCTACAGGTGAGTACTCACAGAATTGTATTTTTCCTAGTACACAGCACGGCCTGTTTCATGTAGTCCTTACGTCGGGGACATCCAATAGCAGTGTCCAAAAGGAGCATCAGCTGAGGTCTTAACATCAACCTTGTAAAACTTGGAAAAAAGTATGAACAGAAGACCAAGTAGCGGCCTTACAAACTTGTTCAACAGAAGCTTGGTGCTGAAAAGCTCAAGAAGCACCAACAGCACAAGTGGTATGAGCAGTAATCCAGAAAGGAGGAACCTTCCCTTTAGCAGAATAGGCTTGTACCACCGCCTGACGTATCCACTTGCTAATAGTAGATTTAGCCGGAGGCAAACCCTTCCTAGGTCCAGCAGGAAGAACAAAAAGAGCATCAGATTTCCTGAGAGACTCAGTAGCAACCAAATAAAACTTCAAAGCCCTGACAACATCCAGAGAATGAAGTGTCCATTCCTTGGAATTAGCAGGGTTAGGACACAAGGAAGGTAAGACAATGTCCTGATTGAGATGAAAAGCAGACACAACCTTAGGCAAGAAATCCGGCTTAAGCCGAACCACCACCTTATCCTGATGCCGCTCAAAATAATGAGGTTTAATGGAAAGCGCCGGCAGCTCAGAAACGAGGGCCACCTTAAGAGTTAGAATAGGCAACGCAGCCCCACGGATAGGCTCAAAAGGAGGACTCTGCAGAGCAGACAACACCAGTTTTAGTCCCAAACCGGTAACATAGGTTTACGTGGTGGACGCACATAAGTAACTCCCTGGAAAAAGTCTTAACCAGCTGGTGATTGGCAAAGGATCTTTGGAAAAAAATAGCCAGAGCAGACACCTGTCCCTTGAGGGTACTAAGTTGAAGGCCCAAATCCAAACCATGTTGTAAAAATTCCAGAATCCTGGGGATAGAAAACACCCGACAAGGAAGAGACTTGGACTCACACCAGGCAATGTAAGCATGCCAGACCCTGTAGTAGATAACAGACGAGGACTTCTTCCAAGCCCGAATCATAGTATTAACAACCGAGGCCGGCAACCCCTTGTCCATCAAGATGGAGGTTTCAGCAGCCAAGCCGTTAAAGCCAGCGTTTGTAAATTGGGATGGCGCAGCTGTCCCTGAGTGAGAAGATCTGAATCCTTGGGCAAGACGTACTGGTCTACTGCCAACTTCACGACGTCTGCGAACCACACCCTCCTTTGCCAACAGGGGGCCACCAGAATGGCTGGTACCCCCTCCTGGGCTATCTTGCGCAGCACCCTGCACAGCAGAGGAAAGGGAGAGAACACAGAGGAGCCGAAACTCCGTCCAAGGAATCGCTAGCGCATCCGTGGCGAAGGCCAGAGGATCCTGCGACAGGGAGACAAATCCTGGAAGCTTGTGATTGTGGCGGGACGCAAACAGGTCCACATTTGGCTGACCCCAACGGTGACACGGAGTGAAATACCTTGTTGCTGATGGACCATTCCCTCAGCCGAGACATCCCCCTGCTCAGACAGTCTGCCTCCAGGTTCTCCACCCCCGGAATGTAGACCGCCGAAATGCAAGGGACATTCTCTTCCACCCAAGAGACAGTATCGGCGACACTTCCTTGAGGGCTCGCTTGCTCCAAGTCCCCCCCCCTGATGATTGATGTAGGCAACCGCCAGCTGGTTGTCTGAGCGAATCTGAACAGCCCGACCTCAAAGGTGTGGGGTCAACTGGGAGAGAACCCACCTGATCGCCCGCAGTTCTAGAATGTTGATGGGTGCATGGGCCTCCTGGGGACCCCACTGACCCTGAAATTTCAAAGACTTCCAAACTCCCCCCCAACTGGTCAGACTGGCATTCGTGGTGACAATCTCCCAGCACGGCGGCACAAAGGTCCTGCCCACTCGAAGATTCCTCGAGTCCAGCCACCACGAGATGGACTGCCTGGCCAGAGGGGACAGAGCAAACTCCTGATCCAGGGACACAGGGTGCCGATCCCAAACTGACAAGAAATGCAACTGAAGAGGCCTCATGTGAAACTGAGCAAAGGGAACCGCCTCGAAGGAGGCCACCCTCAACCCCACCAGCCTCATCCCTTGCCAGACGGACAGGCGAGGGTAGGACAGAATACGTATCAGATCTTGTACCATCTGCACCTTCGACTAAGGCAGAAACACTCTGGTATAAATGGTATCCAGATTCATGCCCACATAGGAAACCTCTCTTGACGGGGAGAGAGAAGACTTGGGGTAGATGACCACCCAACCGAACCTCTCCAGCGATGTCACCATCATCCTGGTGTGCAGCTCTGCATGGCTGAGAGAGGAAGCAGTGATGAGAATGTCACCCAGATACGGCGCAAAGCAAATGCCCTGGGCTCTGAAAAGGGTCATTACACCCGCCAACACCTTGGTGAACACCCGTGGTCCCGAGGTCAGTCCGAAGGAAGAGCCACAAACTGGCAGTGCTGATCTCCCACCACAAACCTGACAAACAGCTGATGACCTGGGAAGATCGGCACATGAGGGCAAGCGTCCTTGATGTCTATGGACGTCAAAGTCCCCCGGACGAAGAGAATTGATGGCCGAGCGCAAAGACTCCATTTGCGAAATTTCTTGGTCCTGATGAATCTGTTGATAAGTTTTAAAACCAGAATGGGTCTTATGGAACCATCCTTTTTGGGCACTGTAAAAAAGGTTGGAATAATGGCCCTCTGAGAAGGGCACCGGGCAAATGACCTCCAACTCCAGAAGATTAAGTACTGTCAACAGCAGCCCCTGCGCAGCCCGGGGGTCCGAAGGAACCCGAGACCTGAAGGAACCCGAGACCTGAAGGAACCCGAGACCTGAAGGAACCCGAGACCTGAAGGAACCCAAGACCTGAAGGAACCCGAGACCTGAGGAATCTGGGAGGAGGCCGGTACTCGAACCCCAGCTTGTACCCGGAAGAACCACTTCCAGGATCCATTTGTCTGTGACCTCCCAGGTCCAGACCTGGGCGAAGTGCCATAGCCATCCCCCCGCCCACGAGGGTGAGGGCACCCCCTCAATGCTGAGAGGGCTTGGCAGCAGCCCTGGGTTTGCACCCCAGGCAGTTCCGGGGCGGGCACGTCCTCTGCCCCTACCCCAGGAGTCACCTCTGAACGCAGAGCAAGCAACTCCCCTGCTTGCTCGAGAGCCACGAAAGAAAAGAGCAAAGGAGCCAGCACCCCGAAGGGAGCGGCGTTGCATTTTGCGTTGTGGCAGCTTTCCTCCTTTCGCCACCGAGTCCAATTAATCTCCAAACAGACGCATACCCAAGAAGGGTAGCCCTGTGAGCGCCTTCTTAGCCGCCAATTCAGCCGCCCAATGGCGCAACCAACCCGATCAACGTATAGCCGCAAGCAAAGCTGAGGTTCCACTACACATGCATATTATATCGACCAATCTGATAAGACAAAGGTCATAAGCAAATCACACCTCGTAAGTGCTGCAAACACATCACTAGCAGGGTCAAGATGGGGACCATTCAACAGGCCCCTAATTGCAGATCTGGTAGCCACGGCCGTGAGAGCTGAAGCACAAACCGGGCGCAGGGCCGAGCCCACACTGGCAAAGGCGTGTGACGCCATTTAATCAAGACGACGGTCCTCACCATCCTTCAGCGTGGAGGAGTCTGGTGAATGCACAACCAATGTGTTGGACAACCCCAGAATCGGTGTGCACTTCTGGGGGTGACTACCAGCGCTTCACCGTGTCCACCAGAAAGGGATACTTCCTATCCCACCCCTGAGGGACCCCGGGAGAGCCGACTGGACCTTTCCCATACCAAAGGAATCAATTTGTCAAAAAAAAATACTTCTGACCAGGAAACTCAAGGCGAGCTTTTATGGCCTCCAAGAAATTCTCCTGTCTGCGGAGGGGCCTCCGCAGGAGGGGAAATAGCAAGGACCTCAAAAATATGGGCCAGAAGTCTGGGGGTATTCACAGTATCCCCACGCTCCTGCCCAACATCAACATTAAAGAACTGCTGATCATCAGAGCCATCAGCGTCTGAAAACAATCCCCCTTCTTCAAGCGGGGAATAACCAGACCAAGTAACCGGGTCATAATCATAAAAATCAAAGGCTGGCGCAGCCGGCGCCAAATGCCGTCTCTTAGCTGGGGCCATCTGGCCGCAAAGCTAGCAATCATCTTCTCGATGTTGGCCAAACTAGCACATACATCAGATAGCGACTCCCCACTAATGACAGTGTCACTTGGGGTCAAAGCCAGGCGTGGGGGTGTAGGTGATGAGGCCATCGGCGCTGATCCAGACGCCAGGGGCCTGGATTGCCGCTCACTGGCCTGCTGTGCACATAGTACACAAATAAGCACAATATCCCCCGCAAGGGATACCCCACAAACCACACACTGCCGGGGTTGCCCCAAAGGAATCCCGAGCCGGTATCCTGGGAAGCCTCCATAAGGTGATTTTTTATGGTAGTCGCAATGACCAGTGGGAATTACGCTAATAAGCTACCCGGGATGCCCCTTAATGTCAGTTAGTGGGAGGATTTGTGTATGACAAGGAATAGACCCCAATTTGAATGAGGGACCCAAGGACCAGGAAAAAAAAAATAACCCTTTTTATCTTGAAAGACACAATATAAAAAGGTACCATAAAAATCACACCAAGCGCCATATGCATATGAAAGCATGCATTCTCCGATAATATATAAAATATATCTAATACAGTCAAGCATATAGTTATTACTATGGGGTGCACTACCTATCCAATTACTTGTGCTCATGCCCACTTTGGATACAACAACTCTATTTGGAGTGGACGTGAAAGAATGGATTTTTTACATCATGTTTACCATTAGTATTATGGTGGTTGCATTTATTGGATATGATATGAAGGGGGACTTGCCTTGGTTTTAAATGTCTTGTGTTGTATACTTGGTTTTAAATGTCTTGTGTTGTATATTTGTCTTTATATGTTTTTTATGATTAGTTATGTATAAATAAAATGAAATATTTTTGAGGATATATTTATGTATTTTTTTGGTGCTCCACATAGGGAGGGAGGTGTGTTCTTTCACGTCCCCTCCAAATACAGTCAAGCATATAGTACAAGAAAAACACCTTCCATGAACTGAAAGCCCCTAATGGGTTAACAGCAGTATACAATAAAAACGAACAGGCCCCGCAGGGCACTCAGAGAACCGGAGGAATGACATCCATCCAGCAGCAGAGAGAAGAAGGAGGGCGGGCCAGCGCGGACCGCGCGACACGCATGGCCCCGCCCCCTCCCAACCATGGCTAGAGACAGCGGTACCCAGCCATTGGCTGAGGACCGCAAAGGGCGCCAGAGGAGGGGGGCGGGCCACAACCAGCGCGCCGAGCGCCCGGCCCCGACCCCTCTCCTGACTGAAGTGAAGAGAAAGAATGGCCGCGCTCCCAGCCATGCTGCGGAGCCGGCCCGTTCATTAGAGAGCCAGCCAGCCCGCCGCCGAGAGCAACAGCCGTGCGGACCTGTCTGAAACTAAGTGCGCACAATCATACACACTCACGCACACACACACGCTGGCCCAGCGAAACAACCACAATCCGCAAAATGGAGGTACAGATCCCCCCCCCTATAATCCAAGACGGGGAGTGACACAGGGGGGGTCCCAAAACTACCTAATGAAGCGCAGGGACAATAAAACGGACAGGGCAACCCATACCAGGATCACGAACTTGGCGGCCGCCTACCCTTTGTATAGGGTCTCACGGAGGAGCATAGCTCCTATACAGTACACCTCTAAGGTGTAACCTACCCTTACCCGGCTTACCTGCAAAGGAAAGATAGACAGCCATCTGCAGAGACTTATCTGAGGAATGTGGGAGGTCCCAGGTATTTATGGGCCGGGAGGGGCTTACTTTTTTTCTAGTCATCTCTGCAGATGAATATTTCCGAAGCAGGGTGTGAGACATACTTCGAATACATTCATTGCAATGGAAAGGGGTGTGTGAAGACCCATCACAAGCCCCTTTCCATTGCAGTCAATGGAGGGGGCATGCTGTCTCCCCGTCAAAGAAGAAGGAAGAGACACGCGATTGGGCCAGGCAGGGAGGGACATGGATAAGGTAAGAGCTGCAGCCCTGAACTGTGTGTTTTTAAATTTTCTTTGAGCTTTGTCTCCCAACTCTGTGGGAGGGTTTCCGCATTTTTTGGGTCCCAGAGCATCAAATGGAACAGTGTGAAAAGCATGTCCATCTGTGTCGGTTGCAGGACTAGTTGGGTTTAGCGTGCTTGCAGCCCAGGATATTCCATGGTGCAAAGCTGCAAATAAAATGGTTGTGAAAATATAAATGACACACAGACTAAAAGGCACATTCCTAGTGTTCAGGCAGTGGCAAGCATACACCCAAGTACAGGAGATTACTAGTAATCAAAGATACTGTGGTTAGTGAAAAAAAAAAAGGAACATGCGCAGATGGCTTTGCAGCAATTACCAACCTCTTGTTTCTGTAGGTCAGCCTTCAGTTTCGTCAGTTCATCTTGTAGCGCTTGGGTCTGCTTCTGAACCTCAATCTCATGAAGGCAGCTCAGCTCCTGCAAAGCAAGTGCATTCCTCTCCTCCATCCTCAGCACCTCTTCTTTCAGAGCATCCAATGCCTGGCTTTTTTCATACTCTAGCTGTAAACACTGCTGATCCAGCTTCTCTTTAAGGTCATCCTAAAACACAATGCATAACATTTGCTAAAGCAATAAAACATGGCATATTTCTGATATATTCCAAAGAAACTGAATAGGTGGACAGTGAAGGCCGATCCGTTTTTCCTGTTATGACTGTCTGCCCATCACTCTATACATTAATACATGTGGTAGTCTTTCAGTAGGAGTATATGGTTCCTAAAAATCATACAACGTAAAACTATAGGGACATTAGAAAATCAAATACCCTTGGTTAAATTGGAAAGTTCACTGCACATAAATGCCTACCAGTCAGTAATGTGGGTGGATTTTACTTTTACCAGCCCCACATTTGCTTCATAACATGCACAGACATACCTGCCTGTTATGAGCAGAATGGGAAGGGGAGGGATTCTGCCCACTGCCCGTTATGGGGTGACTGAGGGAATTCTGGTCACTGCATGTTAATTTATTTGGGGGGGGGGGGGGGGGGGAGGATCTGGCCACTGCCTGTTATGAGGGGGGATTCTGCATGCTGCCCACTATGGGCGATTGGGGTGGTATTCAGAATACTGCCCAGGGGACACTGTTATTGGTGACTGAAGAAAGGACGACTGGGTCGGGGGGGGGGGGTGCACCAACTGTTGTGGGTTTATTGGGGGGGGTATTCTGCACTCTGCCATTATCTGAATACTGCCTGTTATTAGCGATTGGGTGTATGGTTTCGGGGGGGGGGGGGGGGGGGGGGGGATTCCTCACCCGCCTGTCATAGGGCATTTGGAGGATTCTGCACACAGCCAGTTATGAAGGGGAAAGGGGTATTGCACGTTGTTTGGCAATTTTCTTCTCTTAACTCTAGGTGTGTATTATAGTGTGTAAAATATGGTATATAATGCCATTTCAGGTAAAACCAATAAAGGCCTGGGGGAGTCTGACACGCACCCTCCAGGACCAGTCCAGACAATTACAGTACATATTAGATATTACCATCCTGTCAAAAGCATTCTTCATAAGCAGGTAAACTTGTTGAGCTCCTGGGGAAAGTGACATTAATCCTTGTCTTTGCAGCATTACTTTGCAGCAAAATTATCTGAAGTTTCCATTTCCTTGGTGTCATGACAAGCTTTGTGAAGTCCAACGTCCACACTCAAAAGTTATTTGTGTGTAAAATTTAGAAAACTTTAGTACACGAGTGTTAAATGCAACTTCCTAGGCACTATTCAACAGGTCTAAAATGGGCAAGAGATGCAGGCCTCTGCCATTCATTTAATGCACAGCAACAATAATCTTTGTGTTAGCATGCACCATACACATGCAAAGTTTGTCCACGCACACACTGTAAAGGGATTAGAGGCCAATAAAATAGAATAGAGACCAATATGCTTTTTGAAAATGGTCTAATATGCCAAGCCAAAGAAAAAAAAAAAAAAAAAAAAAACAGGGCAGAATTACACCCTAAACAACTTTGTAGCTTGTAGCTGCAGTACAGTGTGACCTTTAGCTTCAGGAGTATAGAAAGTCGGTGCTTGCACAACTGGTTAGGGGCTCCATGTGTAGCCAGGTAACTTGGCAACTTGCAAGAGATTAACCCTATATTCTCCCTAAAACCAGCTCCCTGTCAAGATACAAATTAAAAATCCTTATTTTAATAACCCCCTTAAACTTTCTATTCAATGAAAAAAAAAAAGAAATTCAATTCATTTTATTAGTGTTATTTATTTATTTTCACTGTAACTTTGGATAGTGCTGTCCCTGAAATCAGGCCACCGATTACTGCTCTACAGGGTCATCTAGCTTTGTCCTAGCAATGCAACCTGGATAGGAACACAATAGAAAATGTGTAGGAATTTAAAGCGGACCAAATAAAGATTTGGCCGATCCTAGAGTCTGGAAGAGCCTAAGGCTGGCAGGTTCCCTGACCTAGAGGTACCCTGATTTAGGATGCCCCACTGTGTGAAACTCTTGATTCACCAGGTATACTTACCAAATTCGGAGAAGGCCACGGTGTGTGAGAACAGCAGTATCCCACCAGCTGATAGTCCTGATGCAGGAGTAAGTATCTGAATGGCTAGAGTAGTGCGCATAAGGAGGAATGTAGTCACGGGCTCACCGGGAGGGTTTACACCCGGGAATCCCAGTCGGGATACCCTAGCAAAGAGGAACAAAACCCAGGCGAGTGAAAAACCTGGGTTTTATTAAGCATTAAATATTTAAAGACAGAATTAAAAAGCACACGTCTAGATAAGCTAGATGTGCAAAGAGCATTGCTACAGTCAGACAGTAGGTTAAGCACTAATCAACCCAAAAAATTTACATAAATAATCAGTAAGGAAACAAATACATTCCAAACTTCTATCTAAAAGCTTAATAACCCCTCATTTCTGACACCCCTTCCACAGTATGGAAACAGCAGAGAGCTTATTTGTTAATTTTTTTTGTCCTGAAAGATTCCTTTAAAAAGTCAAAATCTGGATGCTGGAGAAAATTGTGGAAAATTAAATTAAGCCTCTGCTCTGAATAGATCTTATGGCCTTTTGAGTATACATAAGTAAGGAATAAGACAAGCAATAGAATACAGCAGTGATATCTAGTAACCAGGAATGCTTTCTTATGCCTCGCTATACAAATGCCTGTTTCTGGCTGTCTTTTTGGAATGGTTAGTAGCCAATAACCAAACCCAAACGTGTAACAAAAGCTTCATCATGCAGTAATTAGGTCCCACTGAATGGGCTTTCCATTGCATTTCTACACCTGAACATACCAGAAGGCAAGATATAATGAGCTTGTTGTGAAACTCTATCCTGGCAACAGGTTGCTCAAACAGCTTGAACACACCTTGCCTGGCTTCTAACAAAGCCAGATTTAAAATAGCATAAACCAAAAGCTACTACAAATAGTGCAAGTTTAAAAAAATAAAAAAAATAAAAAAAAAAAACACCACACAGCATGGCCCAAAAGAAGCTACTGAAATCACTCACCCCACCCGCTTAGAAGGCCATGATTGTATGTAAATAAAAAGGAGGGAAAAAAATTATACATCTCAACATACATCTAGACATGCATATTATATGACATTTAGTAATAGCATAGTAATAGAGGTTAAACCAGGGGATTTGCTATCCCTCCCACTGGGGCCATACCAATCAAGATGAGCAATTCTGAAAAGCCTGCCAGCTCCCTGTTGAGAGGCTCATTTGGTTATAGCCAAATAGCAATTCATTTATCTTAAATGTTTCTAATGTAATCAGCTGTTATACTGTCTAAAGAAATCATGAGCCTAATATTCCAATTTAAAGTGGACCAAAATTCACAGCAATTGGCGGGGAACCCTGATCGGACCAAAACCCAGGATAGCATAGCAACATAATGGGTGCATCGCACTGTGGGATGGGAAACACTCGGGCAGGCCAATTCATTACTACTGCCAGGTACCAGCAGATGAGAGTCTGTAGCGAGGCATTGAGAGCGACCACCAATAGTGGCTTGTGCTCGGCCATAGTTCGCTGCTTCAGAGTGTCTCAGTTGCTGGCCGGCATTGATGAATATATTGTGTATATATTGAGTCGCTCTAACACCAGTACAGCGCTGTATGCGACCAACTCACACCATATTCATCAAAAAATATCCCTACACAGCGACGGCGCTCAAAATCGGGTCATTTAAGCCCAGAGCGCCAGAAGCTGTGTGATTAAAGTCTGTTTTTTAACATATATCCACTAGTAAACCGAAAACACATGGAATTACATTGTGACATCAACACTTTAATACCAGACATGTAAGGACAATTCTGCATAAAAATATTATAAATCAAAAACATTTTCAAAAATGACTAAGTAGGCCAGGAGAGGTCACACAATTATTTGATAATTAAAAAAAAATAAAATAAAAACCCCGTTTAAAATGTATGGGAGAGCGTCAGGTAATACAAAGGCTCTGGAAGCCGGTCTGATGATGAATCGGTCGCTAGGTGTCGCTGTTAGAGTAGCTCACCAGATTTGCTTTGCGTGTGGTAAATGTGTTATTGTGTACAGCGCACGGCGTTCACAGTTAGCTACCTGTCGCTGCCAGTCATTACCTGGCGCTGTGGCTTGATGAATAAAGCCTTAAGTATCGTTTCCTCTGTATATATCATTAAAAAAAGGACCAAAACCCACCAGTGGCCGCACTGAAATCTAAAAATACGATTCTGTGAAATACTCGCCTGTAGAATTGGTATTATACGCATACAGTACGTCCTGTCACCCTACCCTGGTTTCACTTTGTTCTGGATCCCCTGTATGGTGATTGTTATCATTGTTGATATTACCAGTTATTCTAAGCATACAGCACGTCCTGCTCCATATATAATACTTACACGTGGGACATCCAATAGCAGTGTCCATAAAGTAGGGTGGGATCCCCAACAAAAAAGGCAACAGAACAGTTTAAACTACTGCCGCCTGCAAAACCTTGCGGCCAAACACAGCATCAGCTGAGGCCCTAACATCAACCTTGTAAAACTTTGTAAAGGTATGAACAGAAGACCAAGTAGCGGCCTTGCAAACTTGTTCAACAGAAGCCAGGTGCTGGAAGGCCCAAGAAGCCCCAATAGCACGAGTAGAATGGGCAGTAAGACGGAGGGGGGGGGGGGGGTCCTTCCCTTAGTAGAATAGGCTGGAATCACAGTCTGACTAATCCATTTGCTGATGGTAGACTTGGCGGGAGCCAAACCTTTCCTAGGCCCGGAAGGCACAACGAAGAGAGCATCAGTTTTCCTGAAGGCCTTAGTGACAACCAGGTAATACTTCAAGCACCGGACTACGTCCAAGGAATGAAGAACCCTCTCCTTGTCGTTGCTAGGATTGGGACACAGAGAAGGAAGAACAATATCCTGGTTCAAATGAAATGCAGACACAACTTTAGGCAGAAAATCCGGTTTGAAGCGGAACGCCACCTTGTCCTGGTGTCTCTCATAGTATGGAGACTGAATAGATAGAGCGGCCAGCTCAGACACACGCCTAACCGAAGTAATAGCCACCAAGAAGACAACCTTGAGAGTGAGACCAGCCAGAGCAGCATCCTGAATAGGCTCCAAGGGAGCACCCTGCAAGGCAGACAAAACCAAGTTTAAATCCCAGACAGGGACCATAGGTTTTCGAGGACGACGCACGTGAGTGACCCCCTGAAAGAAGGTCTTAATCAGGTGATGTTGGGCAAAGGTCTTCTGAAAGAAGATGGACAGGGCAGAAACCTGACCCTTCAGAGTACTAAGTTTGAGACCTAAGACCAGACCATGCTGTAAAAATACAATTCTGTGAAGTACTCACCTGTAGAATTGGTATTATATGCATACAGCACGTCCTGCTCCAGATGTAGTAATTACATATGGGTAATCCTCCGCCTGAGGCGCTGTTCACTGCAGACATGTAGAAAACAGGCTCCTCCCGGCCCTACATATACCGAGGGACCTCCCACAAATCCCCAGCATTGAAAAGCAGTGAAAGGAGAAGCCAGGAGAAACCAACCACCCAAAAACTGTCAATAATAGTAATGATAACAATCACCAAACAGGGGATCCAGAACAACGTGAAACCAGGGTTGGTTGGAGCAGGACGTGCTGTATGCATATAATACCAATTCTACAGGTGAGTACTTCACAGAATTGTATTATTCTAAGCATACAGCACGTCCTGCTCCAGATGCAGTAATTACATGTGGGACATCCAATAGCAGTGTGCGTAAAGTAGGGTGGGATCCCCAACAGAAAAGGCAACAGCAAGCAGTTTAAACGACTGCCGCCTGCAAAACCTTGCGGCCAAACAGCATCATCTGAGGCCCTAACATCAACCTTGTAAAACTTTGAAAAGTTATGAACAGAAGACCAAGTGGCGGCCTTGCAAACTTGTTCAACAGAGGCCTGGTGCTGAAAAGCCCAAGAAGCCCCAACAGCTCGAGTAGAATGAGCAGTAAGACGGAAGGGGGGAGACTTCCCCTTAGTAGTATAGGCTTGAACCACAGCCTGACGAATCCATTTACTGATGGTAGACTTGGCGGGAGCCAAACCTTTCCTAGGCCCATGAGGAACAAAGAAGAGAGCATCAGTCTTCCTGAAGGCCTCAGTGATAACTAGGTAATACTTGACGCACCTAACCACGTCCAAGGAATGCAAAACCCTTTCCTTAGGGTTACTAGGATTAGGGCACAAAGAAGGAAGCACAATATCTTTATTCAAATGAAAAGCAGACACCATTTTAGGTAGAAAGTCTGGCTTGAAGCGGAACAGCACCTTATCCTGGTGTCTCATAGTAGGGAGGCTGAATAGATAAGGCAGCCAACTCAGACACACGCCTAACAGAGGTGATAGCTACTAAGACGACAACCTTGAGCGTGAGAACAGCGAGAGCAGCCTCCTGAATAGGCTCAAAAGGAGCACCCTGCAGGGCCGATAAAACCAAGTTTAAATCCCAAACAGGTACCATAGGATTGCGAGAGGGACGCACATGAGTGACCCCCTGAAAGAAAGTCTTGATAAGAGGATGCTGGGCAAAGACAGGGCCGAAACCTGGCCCTTCAGAGTACTAAGCTTAAGACCTAAGTCTAGACCATGTTGTAAAAACTCCAGCACCCTAAAGACTAAAAATTCCCGGCAGGGAAGAGACCTGGACTCACCCCAGTCAATGTAAGAACGCCAGACTCTATAATATATAACAGAGGAAGTCTTTTTCCTAGCTTGCACCATAGTAGCCACTACAGATGCAGACAAACCCTTTTCCATCAGGATGGAGGTTTCAACAGCCAAGCCGTCAAAGCCAGAGTTAGTAAATTGGGATGGCGTAGAGACCCCTGAGTTAGAAGATCTGGCAACCTTGGCAGATCGTACTGATCTACTGCCATTTGAACCACGTCTGCGAACCACACTCTTCTTGGCCACCAGAATCGCGGGTACCCCTTCCAGAGCAATCTTGCGCAGAACTCTGCCCAGAAGGGGAATTGGTGGAAACACATACAGGAGCCGAAACTCCCTCCAAGACATGGACAGGGCATCCGTGGCCAGAGGATCCTGAGACAGGGATACAAAGCTCGGGAGCTTGTGATTGACGGGACGCAAACAGATCCACATCTGGTACACCCCAACGGTGACACAGGGACTGAAATACCCTGTTGCAGAGGGACCATTCCCCCTGACGGGACGACCCCCTGCTCAGAGCATCTGCCAGCAGGTTCTCTGCCCCCGGAATGTAGACAGCCGAGATGCACTGGACATTGGCCTCCGCCCATGTTAGAATCAGAGAAACTTCCTGAAGAGCCCCCTTGCTCCGGGTCCCTCCCTGATGGTTGATGTAGGCAACTGCCGTTCTGTTGTCTGAGCATACCTGAACCGCCAGACCCCTCAGGTGATGGGTCAATTGTTCCAGCACCAATCTGACCGCCCTGAGTTCCAAGACATTTATAGGTAGATGGGCCTCCTGAGGGCCCCACCTTCCCTGGAAGCGCAGGGACTTCCAGAATCCCCCACCCCCAACCCGACAGACTGGCATCCGTTGTGACCGTCTCCCAGGAGGGAGCCAGGAAGGATATGCCCCTTGTCAAGTTCCTGTGGTCCAACCACCACGCAAGGGATTTTCTGACCGAGGGGGGAACCACCCATGTCCCGTCCAAGGACGCTGGGTTCTTGTTTTAAACTGACAGAAGGTGAAGCTGGAGGATTCTCAAATGAAACTGGGCAAAGGGCACCGCCTCGAAGCTTGCCACCATCGAGCCCACCAACTGCATTCCCTGCCGGATGGAGGGATGAGGGCTCGAAAGCAGGGACATCACCTGCGTTGTCAGAGCTTCCACCTTCTGCTGAGGAAGGAATATCCTTGACTGAACTGTATCCAGAATCATCCCCAGGAACGGGGTCACTGAGGAGGGGGACAGAGAGGACTTGGGGTAATTGATCACCCAGCCGAATGACTCCAGGGTGGACACTACTGAGTGTCCAGCTCTGCCTGCCGCAGAGACCGAGAGGTGATGAGTATGTCGTCCAGGTAGGGCAACACGCGTATGCCCTTTAGTCTTAACAGGGACATCACCCCTGCCAGCACCTTGGTGAACACCCTGGGAGCCGACGTAAGGCCGAATGGCAGGGCCACGAACTGGTAATGCTGATCCAGCAGCGTAAATCTGAGAAACCTTTGGTGTCCTGGAAACACCGGAACGTGCAGGTAAGCATCCTTGATGTCCACAGATGTCATGAAGTCCCCTGGGCGCAGCGA
This sequence comes from Gastrophryne carolinensis, assembly GCA_027917425.1. Taxonomy (NCBI): domain Eukaryota; kingdom Metazoa; phylum Chordata; class Amphibia; order Anura; family Microhylidae; genus Gastrophryne; species Gastrophryne carolinensis. The sequence goes on from CM051240.1 coordinate 188,168,280, forward strand.
GGCGATAGCCGAGCGCAAAGTTTCCATACGAAAGTGCTTGTTTCTGACAAATCTGTTGAGGCTTTGTAAATCCAGAATGGGTCTGACTGACCCGTCCTTTTTGGGTACTGTGAAAAGGTTGGAATAGAATCCCCTGCCCCTGTCTCTTAAGGGGACTTTGCAGATGACCCCTAGATCCAGAAGGTCCTGCACGGCCAGCATCAAGACCCGTGCTGATACAGGGTCTTGAGGGATCCGAGAGCCAACGAACCTGGTAGGGGGCCGTACAGCAAATTCTATCTTGTAACCGGAGGACACTACCTCCTGAATCCACAGGTCTGAGACGTGTCGACTCCAGACATGTTTGAAGTGCTGTAGACGTCCCCCACCCTGACGGGCGAGGGGGCCCCTTCATGCTTGAGCGGTCTTGGCAGGGGCCTTGGGCCCCCAGGAGGCACCGGGACGGCGTCCCTTATTCTTGTTCCAGGGCTCTGCCCGAGACCCAGCGAAGGACACTCCTCTGCCTTGCTTAGCCCTCGATAGGGAGCTTGGGCCACGAAAGGGCCGAATCTGACGCTTGCGCTGGGGTAACTTGCCACCCTTGGCAAAGATATCTAGCCTTTCTCCAAACAGGCGCAATCCCTTAAATGGAAGCCCCGTAAGGGCCTTCTTGGCGGCGTTATCAGCGGCCCACTGGCGCAACCAGACCGCTCGGCGTATAGCTACCACTAGAGCAGAAGCCCTAGCACTCAACTTAATCGCATCGTCCGATGCAGATAGGATATAGTTCACAAAAGTTTCACAGGTGGCCAGAGCATTGGCAGCATCAGAGGGCAAGTCATCCACCCCTTCAAGAGCAGTCTTAACCACAGTCCTGAGCGCCACCGCCGTGATGGCCAAGGCGCACACTGGGCGAAGCGACGCTCCCCCAAATGCAAAGGCATGACATGCCAGTTGGTCAACACGCCGATCCTCCGAATCCCGCAGTGTAGTAGTGTCGGGGGAGTGCATAATAGAGGTGTTGGACAGGCTTAGGATTGGGGCATCAACCTCTGGTGGCGATGTCCAACACTTGACCAGGTCAGCAGGAAAGGGATATTTCTTATCCCCACTTTTAGGGACCCCATGAAGTTTGCTGGGGTGTTCCCATTCTTTCAGCACAAGGCTATTAAAATGGGTCTGTTTGGGGAACTCCAACCGTGCTCCCACGGCAGGGGGAGAGAGGGACAATATGTCAAAGATCTGGGTCAACAGTCTATCCATGTCGTCCGAGGACCAATGATCAGAACCAGAACCTTCCTGTCCCCTGGACTCGTCATCGTATGACTCCTTCGTCTGAGGGGGAATGAGTGTAGGAAAGAAGTAAATCAGATTCTATAGGAGATATAGTAGATTCAGGATTCAAATGTCGCCTCATGGCGGTGGCCTTGCGCGCCAAGGAGCCAGCAATTACGTTTTCCACACTAGCCAGCCTAGTGGCCAAATCAGAATGAGAATCCCCACTGGTATTGGGGGTTAGGCTCAGACTTGGGGGAGTAGGTGAAGCGAGCCGAGGTGCGGGCCCAGCCTCAGAAGAGGTGTCGCCGCTGCTAGGTAAGACCCCACAAGCTACACACAGACAAGCTTGTCCCGAAGGAACCCCGTTGACAATATCCTGAGATGCCTCCATATGGTGATTATTATGTGCAATATGCCAGTAGGGATTGACGTTATAAAGCAACCCTGGATGCCCCAATGACCCGCTGGGAAGTGGGAGTGATGTTTTTAGAAGTTAAGGCCGGGCGTTACGCCGGGCCGGGAGAAGCCACCGAAGCTCACGGTCTGAAAGACACGAGGGGAAGAGGGATATCAGAGCCAAGCGAGGAGAAGGGAAAGCTAAAAAAAGGTCGCCCGTGAGGGCACTTATAGAACAGCGAGGGAGGACAGTCTTCACCACGCACACGTGAGAAGGAAATGGCGCCAGCGAACCTCAAAGGGCTGGCCAGAGCTGAACCTGACGCGGAACGGGCCACATCAGACCACTCCCCCCCCCCCCCCCCCCCCCCCCGAGAGCGCGAAGCTCGGAGCGCGTATCCAATAGAAAAACGAGCAGTCAGAAACCAAGCCCCTAGCGAGTGAATCACCTCAGGGACTGACATGACATGAAAGAAAAGAGAATAAACCAGTAGCGTCCGAGATCGGAGCCACCGTACGCGCCGAGTAAACAACATTAAGGCGCTGCAGCTAAGGTTAAGATAAGTGTTGAAAAGCGGCTCTGACACCCAGTAGCCGGCAAGGGCTTCAACTCACAGTGTAATGGGGCAATGTTAAGCCGTCTGCACACAAACCCCCCCCCCCCTCTTTTTCCCCCAATAGCGGGGGAAACTAGGAAGGAAGGTGACCCAATACTCGGGGTTCACCGCTACACGGGGTATGGGGCGCTGATGCGGGAGGGGCATCCTCTGAAGGCTCACCATTAGCCTTAACCGCCTACCCTATGGTGGGGGACATCACAGCTGGACAAAGCATTGACCGTATCAGAAGGCAACTCATCTGTGCCATCGAGAGCACTCCTAACCATGGCCCTGAGCGCTACTGCCGTAATGGCTGAGGCGCAAACCGGGCACAGAGTCGCTCCCCCAAATGCAAAGGCATGACATGCCAGTTGGTCAACACGCCGGTCCTCAGAGTCCCGCAGCGTAGTAGTGTCAGGAGAGTGCATAATAGAGGTGTTGGACAACCCTAGAATAGGAGCATCGACCTCAGGTGGCGATGACCAGCACTTAACCAAGTCAGCAGGGAAGGGATATTTTCTATCCACACTCTTAGGGACCCATGAAGTCTGCTGGGATGTTCCCATTCTTTAAGCATGAGGCTATTGAAATGGGTTTGCTCTGGAAATTCCAAGCGAGCCTTAGCGGTATGAAAAAGATCACCCCTTTGCCGGGGAGCCGCAGCAGGGGGAGAGAGGGACAAAACCTCAAAGATCTGAACCAGCAGTCTTTCAATATCATCCGAGGACCAATGCTCGGAGCCAGACTCTTCCTGACCCCTGGACTCATCGTCATATGACCCTGAGTCAGAGAACAGTTCCCCTTCGTCTGAGGGGATATGGGCATAGGAATGCAACAAATCATCAGATTCTATGGGGAAGAGAGCCGAGTCAGGGTTCAAATGCCGCCTCTTGTCGGTGGCTTTACGCGCTAAGGGATTAGCAAGCAAGTTTTCAACACTAGCCAGTCTAGTGGCCAAATCAGGATGAGAATCCCCACTGGTATTGGGGGTTAGACTCAGACTTGGGGGAGTAGGTGAAGTGAGGCGGGGTGCAGGCCCAGCCTCAGAGGAGGCGGGAAGCACCGATAGCGCCTGCTGTGCACAAGGAACACAGACCCGTGCATTGTCACCGCTGCTAGGTAAGACCCCACAAGCTACACACAGCCGGGCTTGTCCCGAAGGAACCCCGTTCACAATATCCTGAGATGCCTCCATATGGTGATTTAATTGGCACAATATGCCAGTAGGGATTGACGCTGTAAGCTACCCTGGATGCCCCAATAACCCTCAGGGAAGTGGGAGTAATTTTTAATGGTCACGACCAGAATTGCGGTGGAGCGTGGCTCCGTAAGCACACATGGTGCTGCCTACCTTCACCCGACCAGGGCAGCCCAGGCTGGGAGGCACATCACACAGAGGAGGGGTGGAAATAGTCCCACAGGGCCGCGGGCTGTAATAGCCCCGCTCACCTGCGAGAGAGTGATACTTCATGTCTTCGCAGTCAGCATTGCAGAGAAATCTGGGGATTTGTGGGAGGTCCCTGGGTGTATGAAGGGCCGGGAGGAGCCTGTTTTTGCATGTCTGCAGTGCCACAGCGCCCTCTGGCGGAGGATAACCCACGTGTAAGTATTATATATGGAGCAGGACGTACTGTATGCTTAGAATATATTGCCAATTGTAACGGCTTAGATCTGGTTGACATCTCAAAAACAAGCATGAAGATACTACAAATAAAATAGAAAGACTGAAAAAACTGAAAAGCAAAAATTACCTGATGAGCAACCTTCAACTCTTCTGCCATAGCCTGGAACTTTTCCAAGTGCATAGAAGCAAGGTCACGTCTAAGACGCTGCAGTTCTTGCTCCTGTTGCTGTAGCCAGTGCACCCTGGCTCTCTCCAACCTTTCCTGGATTTCATTCTCCTTTTCTTGTAGACGGCTGGACAGACAGAGCTCCAGCTCCTCAACAGAGAGCGCATGTTCATCTCGGATCTTCTGAATCTCGGAAAGGTAGGAAGCCTCCAAGGTGTCCAGCTTCAACAGGTGGGATGCCTCCAAGCTCTGGACGTGAGTTGTGTGTTCTAAATCACAGTAATGTAATTCTTCTTGGTGACCTTTCAGCAACTCTAACAAACAAGTCAACAGATCTGTTTTCAAGCTGCCCTCTGAATCTGAAGAAGGGAATTGAATATCCTGTTCTAATGGGCAACCAAGCTCAGAAAAATGTTCATGCAGTTCAGATACAGAGGAGTCAGGTTCCAGCTTAATCTCCTCCCCTGAAATCGGCAAGTTCAGGTCTTCATTGTGTGTCAGGGGGTAGGAGATTAGCTCACTGGTCTCATCCTTAGAGACGTTGCTAGTTTGCAACTCCCTTGAGAGAGTTCGCTGTAGGTTTGCCTTATCCACAAGAAACCGCCTCGTCCTAGGGAAAAAAATAAAAATAAGATAGAATTTGAACCTATAAAGCCCTACTAAAATAACACCATAGCAATAACTGTGCACAAGGCATACCCAGTATTCTCAGTGTCTGAATTACAACCAGAATCTTTTAGCATTACATCTGTTAATAATTAAATCTGGGTTATCCAATAACCATCATCCAGTATGTCAGATTTTCCTCGAACAATAGGGAATTCAGTTATAGACTGTACAAAGGCCATTATCCAGCCTATTTAAAAACTGTAACAGAAAGTAGGGGTGTGAATTGGCAAGAATCTGGCGATATGATACGCATGATGATACAATATATCCCAATTCTGTCTCAAAGACAATATATTGGGTTTTTTAAATTAAACATTTTATTGATTTTTTTGTTTTACCAAAAATAAAAAAGGCATAGGGTCTCCCCACCGAGGGATTTTTTTGGAGAATTTTAAGGGTTAAAAATCCCACCCAAAAAAAAAAAAAAAAAAAAAAATTGTTGAGGTCCCCCTTATCCAGCATAACCAGCTATGCAGAGCTTGTAAAATAGGGCTACAACCCTATGGCCAAGGGCCCTTCTGAATATCCTCCCCCCCCCCCATGCTTTGAGGAGGCTGGTAATGGGGGGGCTCAGCTAGCCGCAGGTGACTTGCCAGCCCTAGAGCCTTGTGAACTGGTATAGGGGTCACATAGATCCCTTACCAGTTCACAAAGGGTTAACAGTAAAAAGCACCACACAGAAAAAAATGCCTCCCCTCCGATTGTCAGGTCCTGTGTCCCTTGCCAATCCGATGACAGATGGCGTGATCGCTGGAGGGGTGAAGCAGGGGATCAAAGGATCTCCTGCCTCTCGCCAGTGATCATAGCATCTGACCCGCAGGGGTGACTTCATCCGCCCCGCCCACAAAAGGCTAGTAGTGAGGTTGGTGGCACCTATCGGGAAGGCAGGGGGAGAGGGCCGGTCGGGCCCCCTCCTGAAGACTGAAGAGCCCCGGGGGGGGGGGGGGGGGGGGGGGAATCGGAAGCCCCCAAGTGAGGAGGAGAGTCGGCCAGATCGAACGAGGGGTCGGGTGAGTTTTTTTACTTTTCTTTCACTGTAGCGGGAGGGGGGTGGAGTCAGAATCGATATTTGGGAGAAAGAATGGTAGAATGGCTTAATAAAATATCGAGATACTTGACAGAATCGATTTTTTGGTCCTCCCGCCCCCAAAGCACCCAGAGACAGTACCACATTAGCATCAGACCATCGGGGGCCCAACATTTTACCTTTTTTTAACTTCCTTCAGTGCATTCAAGGCTCTTGTCCTTTCTGCATGCATGGTTTTAACAAGTTGTGCCATTTCACTCGCCATCTTATCTGCCCGAGCTGTAGAATCTTGTGCATCGTGCTGCCTGCCGACTTCCCACATATTTGTGCTCGAGCATCCCGCACACATGGGCTCAGAGGAGAAGCAGGCTGCTGAATCTGTCTGACACGTTTTATCATCCTTCCAAAAAATTAAAAAATAATGCAAAAAGAATGTTAATACACCAGTGGGTGGGATAAAAAAAGCAGACAACCATGGGTAGTGAGCTGATTCCTCTTAAACAGTTTACCCCACTCTATATTCCCGTTTATTTTTTCTTCTTTTTTAATTTAAGGCATTTTTCTATAAAAAGGTGGTGTGTAAAAGGGGTTAAAAATACAATTCTGTGATTACTCACCTGTAGAATTGTTTTTATGGTGTACAGCACGGCTTGCTTCATTTCAATTCTTTCACATTTGGGTAATCCACCACAAAGTGGCACAGTCGACTGCAGAAAGACTTGTGGCTCCTCCCGGCCCATAAAAAGGGCAGGAATTACCCAGAGACTCCAGTGTTTGAAAGCAGTAATGCAAGAATCCGGAGGCAAGACCATGTTAACAAAAACACAGCCCCACTAAAAAACAACTCTCTCACAAAAATCACCATAACAAGGCAAAAGAGGATAACAACAAGGGAGGGATGAAGCAAGCCGTGCTGTACACCGTAAAAACAATTCTACAGGTGAGTAACCACAGAATTGTATTTTTCCTGGTGTACAGCACGGCTTGCTTCATTTCAATTCTTTCACATTTGGGACATCCAACAGCAGTGTCCATGAAGAAGGGTGGGATCCCCAGTGAGCAACAGCAGGCAGTTTTAAGACACTACCGCCTGATGCACCTAGCGACCAAAAACAGCATCAGCTGAGGCCCTAACATCAACCTTGTAAAACTTAGAAAAAGTATGAACGGAAGACCAAGTAGCTGTCTTACAAACTTGTTCAACAGAAGTCTGGTGCTGAAAAGCCAAAGAGGCACCAATAGCCCTAGTGGAATGAGCCTTAACACGAAAAGAGGGTTCCTTCCCCTTAGCAGAGTACGCTTGCACCACCGCCTGTCTGATCCACTTGCTGATAGTGGATTTGGCTAGAGGCAAAACCTTCCTAGGTTCAGCAGGGAGGACAAACAGAGAATCCGACTTCCGAAAAGACGCAGTGGCGGTCAAATAGAATTTGAGCGCCCTGACCACATCCAGAGAATGAAGACTTCGTTCCTTAGAATTAGAAGGGGCAGGACACAAGCAAGGCAAGACAATGTCCTCATTCAGATGACAGGCAGAAACAACCTTAGGCAAGAATTCAGGTTTAAGACGGAATACCACCTTATCCTGATGCCGGAGGCTTAATAGAGAGCGCCGCAAGCTCAGAAACACGACGCGCAGAAGTGATAGCCACCAAAAAGACCACCTTAAGAGTCATAATGGCCAGCGCAGCATTGTTCAATGGCTCAAAGGGAGGAGGACCCTGGAGAGCACCAAGTTCAAATCCCACACCGGTAGCAGGGGCTTACGCGGTGGACGTGCATGAGTAATTCCTTGGAAAAATATCGTTTTGTGAGTACTCACCTTTAAAACGGGTATTATGAGTGTGCCATACACTCCACTTCGATCTTCATGACATGTGGGTAATCTCCAGTAGAGGGCGAACTTCTGCAGAGATGAATATGCAAAAAAGAAAGCCCCTCCCGGTCCATATATACATGGGACCTCCCACCAATTTCCCAGTGTAAAAATACAATTCTGTGAAATACTCACCTGTAGAATTGGTATTTGTATACAGTACGTCCTGCTCCAGATATAGTGCTTACACTTGGGTTATCATCCGCCAGATGGCGCTGCACTGCAGAGACATGCAAAAACAGGCTCCTCCCGGCCCTCAAATACCCGGGGACCTCCCACGAATCCCCAGCATTGAAAAGCAGTGAAAAGAAGCCGGGAGAATTAACCAAACTGGTAACTATAACAATGGTATGAGAGGGGGGGGGGGGGGGTGGGGGGGGAGTTTCCTCAGGGGTTAATACCACTGACCATTCCCTGAGAAGAACTGAGCCAGTCACGTCTCCATGTCCCTACTCCCTTTGTAATAACATATTAGGAGGGGGAGAAAAAGGTCTGCACTTTAACAGAGGACCCTTCAAGTGGGAGTATTTTGAGGGAGTGTAATTAAACAAATTTTCTTCTTGTTACAGTGTGTAATTCATTTATTTTGCATATTTAGTGAAATATGGCATTCAAAACACGTATCAAATTTGTCACATATATAGTACAACCACATATTTTTTCACATATTGTTTTGGATACTTATTGAATATGGGTACAAAAATGAAGATAGTATTGGTATCTCCTTTGTGCCTTCTACATGAAGGATAGTCTTCATATACAATTCATAGCAAGCATGACATCTGTCAAATTCAGTTGTAGCAAGTAATTTTGTGCAGACGTTTCGCATACAGCTTCTTCAGTGCACAATCTTTTAATCAGTCAGTGTGGGGGAGGGGCGCTTGCTTATCCATGGTTTCAGGGATATTATTGTATAATCCTCAGTAGGTGGCGCTGTGGTCCCTTATTTGAGGTAGTGCTTAAACCGGACCTTCACCATGATTTAATGAAAAGCCCAAACTCTTAAAAAACAATTCCTCAGCATCTAAAATTAATATATTTTACATGTTTAGTCACTAACTTATTATACTTTCCCCCACTGGGCTGCAACTCTGTTCGGGAATTTAGGATACGGGCGCCGCCATCTTGACTCAGAAGCATCACACTTACTGGAGGAGAGGAGAGTGGGATAAGGTACAGGGGGGCGGGTTATAGCTGTGCTTTGCTCAGACAGAGCAGAGCTGGGGTCAGGGAAAGGTCAGCAGTCTCAGAATGCAGAGCAGCACAGTCACTTCCTGTTTGCAGGCACTTCCTGTTTGCAGGCTGCCTGCAAAAATGGCAGCTTCCATAAGCCGCCATCTTGGATGTTTAAAGGCTTATAAAATGCAGTAGATGCAGGTAGGATGATTTTTAATGTGAGCAATCTGTATGTACAGGGTGTGGGAAACATATAAGATAGACTCTTATTTAGAGTGAAGGTCCGCTTTAAGCTCATCTGGGGGCTGTTTCCTCTCTGCTGAATCCGACCCTTCACTTTGCTTTGGGGCGGAGGCTGCATCCCGGGGGCGGCGAATGAGAGCGCCACCGGCCCCAAAGCAAAGTGAAGGGTCGGATTCAGCAGAGAGGAAACAGCCCGTCTGCACAAAACTACTTGCTACAACTGAATTTGACAGATGTCATGCTTGCTATGAATTGTATATGAAGACTATCCTTCATGTAGAAGGCACAAAGGAGATACCAATACTATCTTCATTTTTGTACCCATATTCAATAAGTATCCAAAACAATGTGAAAAAATATGTGGTTGCACTATATATGTGACAAAAATTTGATACGTGTTTTGAATGCCATATTTCACTAAATATGCAAAATAAATGAATTACACACTGTAACAAGAAGAAAATTTGTTTAATTACAGTCCCTCAAAATACTCCCACTTGAAGGGTCCTCTGTTAAAGTGCAGACCTTTTTCTCCCCCTAATATAACAATGGTAACAACCACCATACAGGGGATCCAGAATAATGCAGCAAAAAAAAAAAAAAAAAAAAAAAAACAGGGTGGGGTGGAGCAGGACGTACTGTATACAAATAATACCAATTCTACAGGTGAGTATTTCACAGAATTGTATTATTCTTAGTATACAGTACGTCCTGCTCCAGATATAGTACTTACACTTGGGACATCCAATAGCAGTGTCCATAAAGTAGGGTGGGATCCCCAACAAAAATGACAACAGCAGACAGTTTAAAACCACTGTCACCTGCAGAAGGTATGAGCAGAAGACCAAAGTAGTGGCCTAGCCAACCAGTTCAACAGAATACTGGTGCTGAAAAGCCCAAGAGGCGTCAAAGCACGAGTAGAAAAGAATCAAAGCGAAAAGGAAGATTCTTCCCCTTGCTGGAATAGGCCTGAGTAACAGCCTGACGAATCCAATCGCTAACAGTAGACTTGGCAGAAGCCAAAGACTCTACCAAGTACCAGAAGGAACATCCATTAAATAACCAGGCCAAAGCCGCCCAACTCCCGAGAGCAGGCGAGATCGGGCACAATCAGGATGTAATGACCATAGGTCCCAAGGAACATCAGTTCTCCTAAGAACACAGTGACTACCAAGGAAAGCTTCCAATACCTGTTCAAGGAATGCAGAACCCTTTCCTCAGCGTTGCTAGGAAAAAAGGCACAGCAGGAACAATAATATCTCGAATCAATGAACATAAGACACCACCTGACAAATCGGTTGAGACCCTTTAGATCCAGGATGGGCCTTGGGAAGCCGTCCTTCTTGGGCACCGTGAACAGATTGGAGTAGAACCCTCGACCCCGTTCCTGAAGAGGCACAAGACAAACCACTCCAGACGATAGAAGACGGACGGCCAACCTCAGGCCCTGCGCCGTCACTGGATTTTGGGAGATCCGGGACCGGAGGAATCTTGTGGGCGACCAAGCTGCTTGCTCTATCTTGTAACCGGAGGACACCACCTCCTGAATCCACCGATCTGAGACACGGTCTCCAGAAGTGAGCAAAGAGTCGAAGCTGTCCCCCCCACCCGGATGGGTGAGGGCGCTCCCTCATGCCTGAGGGGGCTTGGACCCCCAGAAGAGACCAGGGCGACCATGGGATCTACCCCGTCCAAGAGTTTCTGCGGCTACCTGCAAAGGAAGATCCGCGTCCCCCACGGGAAATGAGGAGGACCCCCGAAAGGGCCGAGAATGCTTTCTACGCTGAGGGAACCGACCATCCTTGGTGAAAACATCAAGACGTTCCCCAAAAATACAATTCTGTGATTACTCACCTGTAGAATTGGTATTATAAGTATACAGCACGTCCTGCTCCAGAAGATTCCTTACACATGTGTTATACATCCACAAGAGGGCGCTGGACTGCAGAAAACAGCTTGTGGCTCCTCGTGGCCCTATATAAGTCGGGGACCTCCCACAAATTCCCCAGTATTTACAAGCAGTAACACAAGAAGTCGGGAGAACAATAACAACAAAAGTCCCAAATGAACAACCACCATACAGAGGTGACTAAGAATAATAACGGTGGGATGGAGCAGGACGTGCTGTATACATATAATACCAATTCTACAGGTGAGTAATCACAGAATTGTATTATTCCAAGTATACAGCACGTCCGGCTTCAGAAGATTCCTTACACATGGGACATCCAATAGCAGTGTCCGTAAGGTAGGGTGGGATCCCCAAAAGTAACAGCAGGCAGTTTAAACCACTACCGCCTGCTGAACTTTGCGGCCAAAAGCAGCATCAGCTAAGGCCCTAACATCAACCTTGTAAAACTTAGAAAAGGTATGAACAGAAGACCCAAGTAGCAGCCTTGCAAACTTCTTCAACAGAAGCTTGGTGCTGAAAAGCCCAAGAGGCACCAATAGCACGAGTAGAATGAGCAGTAAGGCAGAAAAGAGGTTCCTTCCCCTTAGCAGAATAGGCTTGAATCACAGCCCGACGGATCCACTTGCTGATGGTGGACTTAGCTGGAGCTAAACCCTTCTTAGGCCCAGAAGGGAGAACAAAAAGAGCATCAGTCTTCCTGAAAGGTTCAGTAACCACCAAATAGAACTTCAGGGTTCTAACCACATCCAGAGAATGTAATACCTGCTCCTTAGAGTTACTAGGATTAGGGCACAGAGAAGGCAAGACAATGTCCTGATTGCGATGAAAAGCAGACACAACCTTAGGCATAAAATCTGGCTTAAAATGAAACACCACCTTGTCCTGGTGTCTCTCAAAGTAAGGGGGTTTGATGGAAAGCGCAGCCAACTCAGAAACACGCCTAACAGAAGTGATAGCCACCAAAAAGGCTACCTTAAGCGTCAAAATGGACAAAGGGGCCTCACGCAAAGGCTCAAAGGGAGACCCCTGCAAGGCAGACAATACCAAGTTCAAATCCCAGACTGGTAACATAGGCTTACGTGGAGGCCGCACATGAGTAACCCCTTGGAAGAAGGTCTTAACCAGACGATGGTGAGCAAAGGATAGTTGGAAGAATATGGCCAAGGCCGAAACATGATCTTTAACCTTTTACGTGCCAAGCACGTAACACCTACCTGCTCGCATGTCCGTGCCTTAAGTGCCAAGCATGTAGGTGTTACGTGCTTGACTCCCCCCCAACCCCCCCCCCCAGTTAAAAAATAAAATAAATAATAATACTTACTTGACCCCTCGTTGGATCTGGCCGGGTCTCCGCTTTCATTTGGTGCCATCCGATCCCCCCGTGGGGGCCCGGAATAGGCCCCCCCCCCCTTCGGCAGCAGCAGCTGCTAACAAAAAAAAAATAAAAAATGAGACATTTACTTACCTGTGGCCGTGCTGCCTCCCGACAGGTCTCCTCTTCACTGGGGGGGGCTCCGATCGCCCCCCCCCCCCCAGGTTCTTCCGTGGCGAGGAGAGGGCAGAAATTGCCCCCCCCCCACTTCCTGGATTGCGACTGCTAGCCATCATTGTGATGTCACCAGCAGTCGGCTTCCTAAGACCAGCACCCGAGACTAAGAATCAGTCTGCTCGGGTGCTTGGAGGAGAGAGGTGGGGAGGGGGAGAGGGCTGTGATCCCCCCCCCCCCAGGTTCTCTCCTCCAAACACCCGAGCAGACTGTCAGCCATCATCGGAGATCACCGGGGACAGAAGATCGGAGGTGAGTAAAGTAAAAAAAAAAAATTTTCTTATGTGTCAGTGTTTTTATTTTTACATTTAACCCCTTGTGAACTAATAAGGGGTCCATGAGACCCCCTTATACCAGTTCACAAGGCCAGGGGCTGGAAAGTCACCTGCGGCTAGCGGGTGACTTGCCATTAACCCCCGGCACCCCTATTACCTGCCTCCCCAAAGCCCGGGGGGGGGAGCAGAAGAGCCCGGGCCGACATACCCACATATGCTATGTGGGCTTGTAGGCTGCAGGGTGGGGGGCCACAAAAGCTGGCTCCTCCACTCTGTTCCTACAAGCCCCCATAGCTGGTCCCGGGCTGGTAAAGCTGGGTAAAGGGGACCCCATTTCATTTTTTGGGGGGAGGGTGGACCCTATGTCTTTTTTTTTAAATTAATCCCTTATGTTCTGTCGCCCAGCAGCTATAAAAGGCTTCCAGTTGCAGCAGGAGAGCAGAAGCCAGATTGATCAGCGTGGGACACAGGGATGGATGGGAGGTAAGTATTAAAAAGTATTAATAAATAAAATATTTTTTCTGCTTGTTTCTGTGTTTTTTTTTTTTTTACACTTAACCCCTTGTGAACTGGAAAAGGGATCCATGCAATCCCTATACCAGTTCACAAGGCTGGGGGCTGGCAAGGGGGGGCAGAAGAGCCCCGGCTATGGCTATGTAGGCTTGTAGCCTGCAGGGTGGGGGGCACCAAAGCTGGCCCCCTTACACCCTGTTCTACAAGCCCCCATAACTGGTCCAGGGGTGGTTATGATAGGTAAGGGGGGCCCCATATCATTTTTGGTGGGAGTTTGAAGGGTTTTTAACCCTTAAAATTCCCCAAAAAATGGGTCCCCCCCAGGAGGAGGGACCCTATGTCTTTTTAAAATTAACCCCTTATGTTTATAGTGTGGATAGTAGTAGTATTTTATTTGTAAATGTTATAAAGTGCTATTTTTAGTTTAGGGGGTCTCCTGGGCAAGAATGGGGGGGCTACCAATAAATATGTGGTACCGTTGTAATCGGGAGAAATTGGGCTTTCACATGCAATATGGTTTTCTCTAATAAAGAGAATGTTTTATTTAAAATAAAGGAGACAATTGTCTAAAAAAATGTATTTTTTTTTTACACAAAAATATTTAAAAAAAAAAAACTGAAAAATTACAAACAAGACATTTCATGTTAAAGCCTGAACTCTGCTGCAAAATATATATCTATAATTCCGGCAAAAATCACGGTTAAACATGGCGCAGAATGGGGAAAAATGACCTGTCAACAGAGGGTGACAAAACTTCAAGTAGGCTGGCAATTAAAAGAGTTGCGAGTACCAATGCATGTTGGGTATTGTTCTGCTCGGGGGACCTTGCCCTATCAGATTTAGCTTGTTTTTTTCTTGTTTGCACATTTATATTTTAGGAAAACATGTTTATTCAGTTTTTATATTCTTTTTTTTTTTGCAACCTAAGAATTCGTTGCAAGGAGCGCACTTTGTCTGCAGAGCTGAAAATTTCAAGTAAAATTACTGTTACGTGCATGCTTTACTTTGTGGTGTTTGCCAACTCTTCCCTTGACAGTACCTATGCATGTTGGGTATCGTTCTATTCGGGGAATGTTGCTTTTTGAGATTTTACTTGTTATTTCTTGTTTATAGTTATATAGTTTTTTTTTGTGGCTTGATTCTTCCGTTTTATTATTTTTTAGGGAAACTTTGTGCAACCAAATAATACATGGAGAGATTACCCTTAGAAAACTAAGCCCACATAAACAAGCTTGGTACGCCTAGAAAGCTTGGGACGTGTACTTCCAGAGAATATATAGTTTGTGGGGGGTATTTCAAATGTAAAGGGTGCTAGGTGCGCATAGCGCAGTTGTATTTTATCTGAAAATCTCCTAAAGCTCTGCTTGGGGGAGTCTTCTGGGCAGGAAAGGGCGTCTACCTATACATATGTGGTACCGCTGTGACCGGGAGAAATTGGGGTTACGCACGCAACAACATATTGACAAACTTACATTTTTTATTACCAAAAAACCCTAAAATTGCAAAAAAGATTTTTTTTATTTTTTACAAATATTTCACCAAAAAGTATTGAGAATACACTAAAAAAAGGCCAAACAAGACATTTCATGTTGAAGCCCAGACTCTGTTGAAAAAAAATATTTTTCTGGAAAATCCCTGGAAAGAATTTCAAAAATCACAGTTGAACGTGTGTATCGAAAAATAGTGAAACATGGTCTGGCAACAGAGGGTGACAAAAGCTGCAGGTAGGCTGGCAGGGAAAGGGTTAAGGGTACGAAGTTGAAGACCCAAACCCAGACCATGTTGCAGAAATTCTAGAATCCTAGGGATAGAAAACACCCGACAGGGAAGTGACTCACCAGTCAATGTAAGCATGCCATACCCTATAGTAGATGGAGGACGATGACTTCTTCCTAGCCCTAATCATGGTATTAACAACAGAGGCAGGCAGCCCCTTTTCCATCAAGATGGAGGTTTCAGCAGCCAGGCCGTCAAAGCCAGCGTTTGTAAATTGGGATGGCGTACCTGCCCCTGAGTGAGCAAGTCTGGAACCTTGGGCAGGACGTACTGATCTACTGCCAACTGCACGATGTCTGCGAACCACACTCTTCTTGGCCAACAGGGTGCCACCAACATGGTTGGCACCCCTTCCTGAGCCATCTTGCGCAGCACCCTGCCCAGCAGAGGAAAAGGAGGGAACACAGAGGAGCTGAAAGCTCTTCCAAGACATTACTAGTGCATCCATGGTCAAGGCCAGAGGGTCCTGAGACAGAGAGACAAAGACTGGAAGCTTGTGATTGTGACGGGACGCAAACAGGTCCACATCTGGCTGACCCAAACGGTGGCATAGGGAACACCCTGTTGCTGAGGGACCATTCTCCCAGACGGGAAGTCCTCATACTGAGCGAGTCTGCCTCCAGATTCTCCACTCCCGGGATGTGCACCGCAGAGAGGCAGGGAAATTTTTCCTCTGCCCAGGACAGTATCAGGGACACTTCCTTGAGGGCCCTCTTGCTTCGGGTCCCTCCCTGATGATTGATGTAGGCAACCGCCATCTGGTTCTCCGAGCATATCTGAACAGCCCGACCCCGAAGGTGTGGAGTCAGTTGGGCGAGAACCAACCGTATAGCCCTCAGTTCCAGAATGTTGATATGGGCGAGAGCTTCCTGAGGGCCCCATTGACCCTGGAATTTCAGGGACTTCCAGAAGCCCCCCCAACCTGTCAGACTGGCATCTGTGGTGACTGTCTCGCAGCACGGAGTCAGAAAGGATCTGCCCCCCAGCAGGTTCCTTGAGTCCAGCCACCACGAGAGAGACCGCTTGGCCAGAGCAAACACCTGATCCAGAGACACAGGGTCCCGATTCCAAACTGACAGGAGGTGAAGTTGAAAAGGTCTCATGTGAAACTTAGCATATGGAACCGCCTCGAAGCAAGACACCATCAAGCCCACCAGCTGCATCCCCTGCCTGATGGAGGGATGAGGGCAAGACAGAAGAAGCCTGGCTTGAGCTTGCAGACTGTCCACCTTCTGCTGAGGGAGAAAGATCTTGACCTGAGATGTATCCAGAGTCATGCCCAGAAAGGACCGCACCATTGATGGTGACAGAAGACTTGGGGTGGTTGATCACCCAGCCGAAGGACTCCACTGTGGACACCACCATCTGTGTATCCAGTTTGGCCTGCTGGAAGGACTGAGCCGTGATGAGAATGTCATCCAAGTAAGGAAGGATGCGAATGCCCTGAGATCTCAGTAGAGCCATTACTCTAGGTACATTGAGGTAACCTGCCGCCCTTAGGTATCAAATCCAAACGTTCACCAAAGAGGCGTAGCCCCTTAAAGGGAAACCCAGTGAGAGCCTTCTTAGCAGCATTATCAGCTACCCACTGACGCAGCCAAACAGAGCGGCGTATAGCCACCAAAAGGGCAGAAGTCCTTCCACACATTCTAATGGCATCATCCATGGCAGATAGAACATAAGCAACAAATTCATAGCAAAGCAGGAGAGATCTGTACTCTTCTCCTCCCGCGTCATCAGAGGCCCCATTCAAGAGACCCTTAAGCAGCCCTTTAATAGCAGTAGCTGTAATGGCAGAGGCACAGACTGGGCGCAGCGCAGTCCCCACACAGGAAAAGACATGGCAAGCCAGCTGGTCCATGCGCCAGTCCTCACCATCCCTCAGGGTAGTAGTGTCAGGGGAATGCATGACAGATGTATTGGACAGACCCAGAACGGGCGTGTCCACCTCGGGAGGGCATGACCAACGCTAAACCACCTCAGCAGGAAAGGGATGGGCCGTTCCCATTCTTTGAGCACCAGATTATTAAAGTGAGTCTGCTCCGGAAACTGCAAGCGTGGTTTAACCGTATGAAAGAGCTCACCCTCCTGCTGCGGAGCCATAACAGGAGGGGAGATACAAAGCACTTCAAAAATATGAGCCAAAAGTCTGTCAGTGTCATCTGAGGACCATGGGTCTGTCCCAAGAGGAGACCCGGTACCACCATAAGCCTTAGGCTTTTCCTCAGATGATTCTGAATCAGAGAATAATTCCCCCTCCTCCAGGGGAGTATAACCGGTAATGTCCAAAAATTCCTCAACCTCCATAGGAAAGAGGGAAATAGCAGGTGATAAATGCCGCTTCTTAGCAGAAGCCTTACGGGGGGCAGACCCAGCAATATGTTTTTCAATGCTGGCCACCCGTGCAGCCAATCAGGTTAAGACTCCCCACTGGTATGCACCTCACTGGGAGTCAGATGTAAGCGTGGGGGGGGTAGGCGAGGCCAGAGGAGGCGCAGGCCCAGCAACAGGTAACCCAGACTGCAGCGCAAGTACCTGCTGGGCGCAGGTTACACACAACCTGACATCACTTATAGGGGATACCCCATACACAATACACAGCCGGGCTTGCCCCGAAGGAACCCCAAGCACATTATCCTGAGAAGCCTCCATATGGGGATTATCGTGGCAACACAGGCCAATAAGGGATTAACACTAAAAAAAGCTACCCGGGATGCCCCAAGAGCCCGCTAGGGAAGTGGGAGGTATAAATATTCAATAGCACCGCGATATAGTGTATAATGCTAAATCAAGGGAGAGGACCAGGAGAAACCACAAAAACTTTGACCCACCTGAAAAACAAACAGACATACCCGATAAGAAGACAATCAATAACATAATAACATCATAACAAGGTCAGCCCGCAGGGGCACTTACGGATCGTTGTAGGTAGAATGCAGACAATCAGACACGCAGCACATGAGTCAAAATGGCGCCCGCATATACCTCGAGGGGCGGGCCGGGGTGAAGTGATGCGGAAAACCATCCGCAAAGCCCGCCCCCCTGGAGGCCGGACGGGCCAGTTGCCGCTCAATGCTGGCAACGAGCAGCGCCAGGTCCAACTGAGACCCCCTTCTGCCTTCCCCCTCACTGGGAGCTAAATGCAAGCGTGGGGGAGTAGGTGAAGCTGCAGGAATAACAGGGATGGGCCAACCTGTTCCGCAATGGAACTTTGGGCGCACGGGACACAAATCGCGCTGCGACCACTCAAAGGGGATGCCCCGCACACGAGACACAGCCGAGCCTGCCCGGAAGGGCCCCCAAGCTCTCTATCCCCAGAAGCCTCCATATGGTGATTACTTGGAAGGGCGTCCCTAATGAACGAACGCTGGATCCCAGACCCGGGATGGCCCACAGCCTCGGAGGGGGGGGGGGGGGGGGGGGGGGGGGACCTTGAGAAACCACAAGTACTAGGGACCCGCCTGGAAGACACAATAGGGAACGGAATTGAGCATCCCACAGCGCATGCACAAAAAAAATACAATTATGTGATTACTCACCTGTAGAATTGATATTATGAGTATACAGTACGTACTGATCCACATATAATACTTACTATTGGGTATTACTCCGCCAAATGGCGCTGGACTGTAGAGACATCGAAAATTGGCTCCTCCCGGCCCCTCAAATACCCAGGGACCTCCCACAAATCCCCAGCATTGAAAAGCAGTTAACGAGAAGCCGGGAGAATTAAAACAACCCAAACTAGTAACTATAACAATGATAACAATCACCATACAGGGGATCCAAGATAATGCAACAAAACCAAGGGTGGGGTGGAGCAGGACGTACTGTATACTCATAATACCAATTCTACAGGTGAGTAATCACAGAATTGTATTATTCTTAGTATACAGTACGTCGTACTCCACATATAATACTTACTATCGGGACATCCAATAGCAGTGTCCATAAAGTAGGGTGGGATCCCCAAGAAAAGGCAACAGCAGACAGTTTAAACCACTGCCGCCTGAAGAACCTTTCGGCCAAAAGCAGCATCAGCTGAGGCCCTAACATCAACCTTGTAAAACTTAGAAAAGGTATGAACAGAAGACCAAGTAGCGGCCTTGCAAACTTGTTCAACAGAAGCCTGGTGCTGAAAAGCCCAAGAAGCACCAATAGCACGAGTGGAATGAGCAGTAAGGCGGAAGGGAGGATTCTTCCCCTTAGCAGAGTAGGCCTGAATCACAGCCTGACGGATCCATTTGCTGATAGTAGACTTGGCAGGAGCCCTTCCTAGGACCAGAAGGGACCACAAAAAGAGCATCAGTTTTCCTGAAGGGTACAGTAGCCACCAGATAGTACTTTAGACACCCGACCACATCCAAAGAATGCAAGACCCTCTCCTTAGCATTACTAGGATTAGGGCACAAAGAAGGAAGAAGAATGTCCTGATTCAGATGAAAAGCAGACAATACCTTAGACAGAAAATCTGGCTTGAAACGAAACACCACCTTGTCCTGGTGTCTCTCATAGTAGGGGGCTGAATGGAAAGCGTCGCCAACTCAGACACACGTCTGACAGAAGTGATAGCCACCAAAAAGACAACCTTGAGCGTAAGAATGGCCAGGGAAGCATCCTGCACAGGTTCAAAAGGAGCACCCTGAAAGGCTGACAAAACCAAGTTCAAATCCCAAACAGGCACCATAGGCTTACGTGGGGGACGCACATGAGTGACCCTCCTGATCAGAGGGTGCTGAGCAAAGGACTTCTGGAAGAAAACAGCCAGGGCAGAGACCTGTCCCTTCAGAGTACTTAGTCGGAGCCCCATGTCCAACCCATGCTGAAGGAACTCCAGAATCCTGGGAATAGAGAACACACGACAGGGAAGAGACCTAGACTCACACCAGTCAATGTAGCCACGCCAAACCCTGTAAAAAATGGAAGAAGAAGACTTCTTCCTAGCCTTTATCAAAGTATCCACAACCGAGGAAGACAGCCCCTTCTCCATCAAGATGGAGGTTTCAGCAGCCAAGCCGTCAAAGCCAGAGTTTGTAAATTGGGATGACGTAGTGAGCCCTGAGTGAGCAGGTCTGGCACCCTGGGCAGAGCGTACTGATCTACTGCCAGCTGCACCACGTCTGCGAACCACCCTCTTCTTGGCCACCTGGGGGCCACCAGAATTGCTGGCACCCCATTCAGAGCAATCTTGCGCAGAACTCTGCCCAGCAGGGGGAATGGAGGGAAGACATACAGAAACTGAAAGTCTTGCCATGACATTGCTAGAGCATCTGTGGTCAAGGCCAGAGGATCCTGGGACAGGGAGACGAAGACTGGTAGCTTGTGATTGTGGCGGGACGCAAACAGATCCACATCTGGTTGGCCCCAACGACGACACAGAGATTGGAACACCCTGCTGCATAGGGACCATTCTCCCTGACGGGAGGTCCCCCTGCTCAGAGTCTGCCAGGAGATTTTTCACTCCCGGGATGTACACAGCTGATATGCCGGGAACATCGGACTCCGCCCACGTCAGGATCAGAGACGCTTCCTGGCGGGCCCCCTTGCTCCGGGTCCCGCCCTGATGATTGATGTAGGCAACCGCCGTCTGGTTGTCCGAGCGCACCTGAACAGGCAGGCCCCGAAGGTGAGTAGTCAAGTGAGCCAGAACTAGCCTGATCGCCCGCAGTTCCAAGACATTGATAGGGGAGGTGGGGCCCTCAGGAGGCCCACACACCTAGAACCACAGGGACTTCGAGAAACCCCCCCAACCTGACAGACTGGCATCCATGGTGACCGTCTCCCAGGAAGGGGTAAGAAAGGGTCTGCCCCCCCAACAGGTTTCTTGAGTCCATCCACCACGAGAGGGACCTCCTGACCAGAGGGAAGAGCACACAGATCCTGTCCAGGGACGCTGGATCCTTCTCCCACACTGACAATAGGTGAAGTTGCAGAGGCCTCAAGTGGAACTAAGCATAAGGGACCGCCTCGAAGCATGCCACCATCAGGCCCACCAGCTGCATCCCCTGCCTGATGGAGGGATGAGGACAAGATAGCAGGAACTGAGCCTGTGCAATCAGACTGTCCACCTTCTGTTGAGGAAGGAAAATCCTTGCCTGAACTGTATCCAGATTCATTCCTAGGAATGGAGTTACCAAGGAAGGGGACAGTGAGGACTTGGGGTGGTTGATCACCCATCCAAATGACTCCAGAGTGGACACCACCAGCTGAGTATCCAATTCTGCCTGATGTAGAGATTGGGAGGTGATGAGAATGTCGTCCAGATAGGGAAGCACGCGGACGCCCTGATACCTGAGCAGAGACATCACGCCAGCCAGCACCTTGGTGAACACCCTGGGAGCTGAAGTGAGACCAAAGGGCAACGCCACAAACTGGTAGTGTTGATCCATCAGTGCGAACCTGAGGAACCTTTGATGACCTGGAAATATAGGAATATGAAGGTAAGCATCTTTGATGTCCACAGAAGTCATGAAGTCCCGTTGGCGCAGGGAACTGATGGCAGAGCGCAGAGTTTCCATGCGAAAGCGCCTGCCCCTGACAAATTTGTTGAGGATCTTCAAATCCAGGATGGGCCCGACTGAACCATCTTTTTTGGGTACTGTGAATAGGTTGGAATAGAAGCCCTTGCCTTTTTCTCTTAAAGGGACCTGGCAGATGACCCCCAGCTCCAGGAGGCCTTGCACTGCTTGCACTAGCTCCTGAGCTGAAACAGGGTCCTGAGGAATCCGGGATCTGATGAATCTTGGGGGGGGGGGCAGGCAGCAAACTCCAACTTGTAACCGGAGGACACTACCTCCTCAATCCACCAGTCTGAGACATGAAGCCTCCACACATGAGCAAAGTGCTGCAGCCGTCCCCCCACCCAGATGGGTGAGGGCGCCCCATCATGTCTGAGGGGGCTTGGGAGAGGATTTTGCTTTGGGATCCCAGGAGGAGCCAGGACGTCCATGTCCTCTGCCCCTACCTCAGAAATCTCCCCGGGCCCCAGTAAAGGAAACCCCCCTCCCCTGTCTAGCACCACGGTAAGGGGAGGAGAAGGAACCCTGACCCCGAAAGGGCCGAGATTGTCGCCTGCGCTGGGGTAACCTGCCTCCCTTAGCAAAAAGGTCCAGGCGGTCCCCAAACAGGCGTAGTCCTTTGAAGGGAAACCCAGTGAGGGCTTCTTGGCAGCGTTGTCAGCAGCCCACTGGCGCAGCCAAACCGATCGGCGTATAGCCACCACAAGGGCAGATGTCCTGGCACATTCTGATGGTGTCATCCAAGGCAGAGAGGACAACATTTACAAAAACATCGCAACTGGAGAGTGCATTGAACACCTCACAAGGCAAATCATCAGGGGCACTATCAAGCATATTTCTGATAAGGATTCTAGTGGCCACAGCGGTAATGGCAGAGGCACAGACCGGGCGCAGCGCTGTCCCCGCACATGCAAAGGCATGGGATGCCAGCTGGTCAATGCGCCGGTCCTCAGCATTCCGCAGGGTAGTAGAGTCAGGGGAATGCATGACAGAGGTGTTAGATAGCCCTAGGACCGGGGCATCCACCTCGGGAGGGGATGACCAAAACTTTACCACATAAGCAGGAAAGGGATACTTCCTATCCCAACTTTTAGGTACCCCGAGAAGTTTACTGGAGCGCTCCCATTCCTTGAGCACAAGGTTATGGAAATTTGCTTCCTCTGGAAATTCCAAACGTGATTTTGCTGTATGGAAAAGCTCCCTCTTTGCCTGGGAGCCGCAACAGGGGGAAAAGATGGACAGGTCCTCAAAATCTGGGTCAGCAATCTGTCACTGGGGACCAAGGGTCAGAGCCATGATCGTCATGACCCATTGGCCTCTCATCAGATGAGCCTGAGTCAGAGAAAAGCTCCCCTTCATCTGACGGGGTATAGCCACAAAGATTCCAAAACTCCTCAGTTTCCATAGGGAAAAGAGTGACATTAGGCGTTAAGTGCTGCTTTTTTGCAGGGGCCTTACGCGCCAAGGTATTAGCAATCAACTTCTCAACAGTAGCCAGTCTAGAAGACACATCAGGCTGAGAATCCCCACTTGTATGCAACTCAGTAGGAGTGAGATTTAAGCTTGGGGGGGTAGGTGAAGTGAAACGAGGTGCAGGCCCAGCCACTGGAAGGCCCGATTGCAGTGCAAGCACCTGCTCAGCACAGGGCACACAGACCCGTGCCTTGTCAGCGTCAGCATGAGGCTGCCCACACGCTACACACAGCCGGGCTTGTCCCGAAGGAACCCCGGTCACATTATCCTGAGATGCCTCCATATGGTGATTATAGCGGCACTATAGGCCGATAGGGATTAACGCTATACAGCAACCCTGGATGCCCCAATAACCCGCTAGGGAAGTGGGAGTATTACACAAGGCCTAACAAGTTGTAAACTAATAGGAGGGCCGGGAGAAGCCAATGGATTCGCCCGTCTGAAAGACACAATGAGAAGAAAAGGGTGTCAGAACCGAAACACTACAATGAGTATAAAAGCCGCCCGCGAGGGCACTTACGTACCACAGCAGGCAAGAACGTCACACATGTGCGCGCAAACTGACAAAATGGCGCCGAGTACCTCGAAGGGCAGGCCAGAGTGCGCCAGACCAGGACCCCGCCCTCCCGATGGGCGCGAGGTCCAACAAGCAACCAATGAGGACGCAGAGTCGTCTGAGGTAACGCCGCCGCGGAACATCCAAGGGAGGAAAAAGCGTGCGCGGCAGTTAAACGAGGTGAACCTCATGGCTATAATACTGCCTCTGCGCAAAGCTAAAAATACAAATCAGCGCGTCTGACACCACAAGTACAAGTCCAAAAGACATTACAAAGGCCATATGCATGAAATCACAATACAGTGACACCAAACACACCCCCACCCCACTTCTTATCCCCCGAGCTACGGGGGGGAACGCGGGAGGATGGCGGCCCTTTGTACAGGGCCCAACGTTACACGGGGCAATAATGCGGGAGGGGCATCCCATAGAGGCACACCATCAGCCTATACCGCCTACCCTTTGGTGGGGGACTGCGGTGGAGCAGCGCTCCATAAGCACGCAAGGTGCTGCCTACCTTCACCCGACCAGCGCAGCCCAGGCTGGGAGGCACATCACAGGGAAGACGGGTGGGAATAGTCCAACAGGGCCGCAGGCTTTAACAGCCCCGCTCACATGCAAGAGAGTGGTACTTCATGTCTTCGCAGTCAGCACTGCAGAGAAATCTGGGGATTTGTGGGAGGTCCCTGGGTATTTGAGGGGCCGGGAGGAGCCTGTCTTTGCATGTCTCTGCAGTGAAGCGCCATCTGGTGGAGGATAACCCAAGTGTAAGTACTATATCTGGAGCAGGACGTACTGTATACTAAGAATAGGCCACCACTCTGTGCAGTGTTAGTGTATCCAATGCCATTGATGGATCGGCACGCAATGGTGCGCCTCCAGATCCTGTCTGCGATAAGAGGTCCCCCCCCCCCAACCCCCGGTCCACTCACCTTACCAGCATCCCCTACGGCCGCTGCGTATGCAGGACAAATCAGCAACATGGGAGTGACGACAAGGAGTGTTTACTACATTCGCTCCATAAGACGCATGGGCATTTTCCCCAACCTTGGAGGGGTGTGTTATGGAGAAAAAAAAAAAATGATACATACATACATACATACATACATACATACATACATATATATACATACACCCACCATTTGTGACGAGGCAGACCTATGTCCTTCTCGATGGGAAGTGTGGCCATAGTAAGCCTGAAACTGCTGGAAGAAATATTGCCACGATAGGTCCTTTAAGGTCTCATAAACAGCCAAACTTTTCTTGGGAGGACATGCCTTCACACATGTGTGAAGATTTCAGTGCTCTATCAGTTAAACCCATATTAGAAATTACCGGCTGCTCCGACAATATATCCATACCTGCTTGTAGGGGCCAATTTGAAACTCAAACTGGTATCTATGCATTAGGGGGGTGGGTGTATGTATATATGCACATGTTCGGATTTCAGAGCGTCAATTTTGGTGCCACATTTGCTTTAGTCACTACTATAGCTAAACCCCACAAACAAACCATAATTCTTTGCACATGTACCTTATCTGACGATTTTAGGTCCATATCCAGATCTCTGCTTGATTGCTCTGAAGTCTTTAAGTCGACACTCTGCAATTCTTCTCCCTCCAATAACTGGATATTATCAGTGGATTTATCTTTATGAGAGGCAGCTTCCCAGCTGCTCTCAAGATGCATCTTTGTTATCTCTGCAAAGCATATACCAATTATAGAAATTCAACAAGATTCCTGCTTTGTACAACTGTAGGAAACAGGGTGGGGCACAATCTGTCTCCAATGATCCACTTGCAAAGGGGCAAAAGACAGGAAGGATGTCTAATAGACATCTCAGATCTCTTCAGCAATTTATAAGTAGTCTTTACAAAAACAGGGTCTCTTTAAGAAGGACATACACCATTGTTTAACAATAGAAAACAAAGTTGGTCAAGATAACGGGGAGGAGTCCAAAAATACAGACCCTTCCGAAATAATTGTACCAACAATCACTGGCTGTTAACCTTTATTGATTTTTCAGCCTTACCTTTAATATGCCTTTCAGACAACCTCGCTCTCAGATGCTCCATTTCCAAACTATGTCTCCTCTTTAAAGAATCAACTTCAAGAGCATACTTGTCAGAAAGACCCCTCCTCACATTTGCCACTTCCTCTTCATACTGCATTGCGAGGAGAGAACGCAGAGCTTCTAAATCTTGCCTGTGCTTTTCAGACTCATGCTGAACACGGGCTACCTCTTCCTATGAAACACAGATCATCAAAAGCAGATGCACACACCTACAGTAGAATATACGCAAAAAAAAAAACGAAAAATGTCCCAGTAAAAGCTTTCGAAAAAGAGGTGGCCTCTTATATGTGCTGAACAGTCCCCATAAGGCCAATTCTAATTAATCTATTAATTTGTTTACCATTTTAAACTTGGGATTTGTTCAAAGAGGAACTATGGTTGGAACTAATTGTAGTTCCTCTTTAATATGTAGCAGTGGGGCAGCCCGACCTGCGTTGCACCACTAAAGAAAGAATCCACCCATGAGCGTGTGGTCAGTGCCGGTTGTCCAATTTGATAGGCTGCTCCGCAGCATCCGTAGAAGGATCCCGGTAGAGGCAAGAACCCCGTCAGCTCGGTGCAATGCACAGTGGGAAAGCCCCAAGCCGCTGCATATTAAAGAGGGACTATGGTCATTTGACCATAGTTAAGTTAGGAGTCATTTTTTCATGGCGCCAAGTCATTACCGGTTATTGTCTACTTGACCCATTTACAATTACTTTTGAAACAGATTCTTTAGAAGCAGCAATATTTCATACCTGTAATATATCAGTTTGCACAGAAAGATCACAACTATAGGGCGATTTTGCGTAATGCTATTTCACAACATGACTAATTACAGCTGAAACATTAGCAGAAGGGGGCCATGATGGGCTTTTTTAGGCAAATTTTCTGTTTCTGCTGTAAACAATCTCACCTTCTGTAGTGCCAGCTGGTCTGTCAAGTGAAGTAAAAGGTCAGTCTTTTCATTTTCAAAGTGTTCTTCTAAAGCCAAAGCAGAGCTGTAAAAAGTAGAATGGCTGCTTAGGACCACAGCACTGTAGTGGACAATACCAGGCCACTAAACTAATGTACATATATTCACTCCAGCATGCAGATTACCAAAATATTTCCACCACAGTGTTGAAAAATAACCATTAAACCATAACCAAATAACCATATGATTTTATTTAACAGGTAGAATAACATTTTAAAAGCAATGCCTATGGAAAGCTCTTGGCGCAAAGTGGACCAATCAACAGGATTTTCACTGTGTAAACCCCCCACGATCACCTACTTCACTTGCACTCACTTTTCCACATGGCAGATGCTCTTCCAATCAGAGCTTTAGGTCATGCATAATAATGCATGGCACGAAAGCCGTTTTGGACTGTGCATAAACATAGGGAATGGCAACTGCCACGTCCCCGGTCCCCCTGTGGAGTGGCCGCTCCCAGCCTATCAGAGTGGCTGGCCACGGGAAAGAGCACAGCTGGAGAGGGTCACACAGTGGGCATGCTGAATCAGCATGCCCCAGGGGCAGTTAGTCGAGTGGGTGGCGATTGGTCCACTTTAAAGCCTCGTGAATTTGTTGTGACAATTTCCAGACGTGTTAAATTTCCTGGCAAACAGGATGTACTGAAAGCTGCATACCTACTGTAAGCGAGGCCTGCAGGCCTAGCAGGGAAAGTCCACAAAGTGAGTCTGTCCAGACACAAAAAAAAATATAAAATTCTTTGTCCTCTACAGCTCTGCTGAGAGAGCACCCCGCTGTCCAGTAGTGGCCTACATGCATGAAGGAAATCCACAAGGCTTGGTATGCCCCTCCATTTTATGTAATGGAAAAATGGAGTGTGGAGGGGGAATCTTTGTCATGGATAAGGCAACAGTTACCTTGTGAATGAAGGATGACACTGGAAGGTGGGATACTCCAGCCTGTTAATCTGTAAGTTTTACTTCACCAGAGGACAGAAGAACTGCAAAGGGCCAAAGGGGAGTATAGACACTTGAGACTAAGGGGGTTATTTAAGAAAAGCTAGCGTCAGGTAGTGCCACGTAGTGGCAGGCAGCGTCTGGTGAACGCTGGGCGCAGCATTTGAAAATACAATTCTGCGATTACTCACCTGTAGAATCGATTTTATGGGTATCCAGCACGGGTTGCTTCATCTTCAATTCTTCACTATTGGGATATCCGCCACCAGGTGGCGCAGTGGACTGCAAGACGACTTGTGGCTCCTCCCGGCCCATAAAAGGCAGCAAATTACCCACAAACTCCCAGTGTTGAAAAGCAGTAAAACAGAGAAGCCGGGAGCCAGAGGCCATGTTACTTCACACAGCCCCACTATAAACTCTCTCAACGGTAATCACCATAACAAGGCAAAAAAGGACAACAGAACAGGGGTGGGATGAAGCGACCCGTGCTGGATACCCATAAAATCCAAAAAAATCAATTCTACGGGTAAGTAATCACAGAATTGTATTTTTTCTGGGTATCCAGCACGGGTCACTTTAGCTTTAATTCTTCACTATTAGGACATCCAAAAGCAGAGTCCAAGAAGAAGGGTGGGATCCCCAGTGAGCAACAGCACATAGTTCATGGCACTACCGCCTGAAGCACTTTGTGACCAAAAGCAGCATCAGCTGAGGCCCTAACATCAACCCTGTAAAACTTAGAAAAAGTATGAACGGAAGACCAAGTAGCGGCCTAAAAAACCTGATTAACCGAAGCCTGGTGCTGAAAGGCCCAAGAAGCCCCAATAGCTCTAGCGCAGTGAGCTGTAACACGGAAAGGGGGTTCCTTCCCCTTGGCAGAATACACTTGCCCCACCGCCTGTCTGATACACTTGCTGATAATACAATTCTGTGATTACTCACCTTGTAGAATTGGTATTATAAGTATGCAACACGTCCTGCTCCATATAGTATTCATAACAGCTGGGATATAGTCCACAAGAGGGCGCTTTACTGCAGAGATGGCAAAAAATAGAATTCTGTGATTACTCACCTGTAGAATTGGTATTATGAGTATACAGTACATCCTGCTCCAGATTAGATTACTTACACTTGGGTATTACTCCGCCAGATGGCGCTGGCGCTGGACTGCAGAGACATCGAAAACAGGCTCCTCCCGGCCCCTCAAATACCCAGGGACCTCCCACAATCCCCAGCATTGAAAAGCAGTTAACGAGAAGCCGGGAGAATGAAAACAAACCCAAACTGGTAACTATAACAATGATAACAATCACCATACAGGGGATCCAAGAAAATGCAAAACCAAGGGTGGGGTGGAGCAGGACGTACTGTATACTCATAATACCAATTCTACAGGTGAGTAATCACAGAATTGTATTATTCTTAGTATACAGTACGTCCTGCTCCAGATTAGATTACTTACACTTGGGACAACCAATAGCAATGTCCATAAAGTAGGGTGGGATCCCCAAAGGTAACAGCAGACAGGTCATACCACTGCCGCCTGCAGAACCTTGCGGCCAAAAGCAGCATCAGCTGAGGCCTAACATCAACCTTGTAAAACTTAGAAAAGGTATGAACAGAAGACCAAGTAGCGGCCTTGCAAACTTGTTCAACTGAAAAGCCCAAGAGGCACCAATAGCACGAGTAGAATGAGCAGTAAGGTGAAAGGGAGGATTCTTCCTCTTAGCAGAGTAGGCCTGAATCACAGCCTGGCGGATCCATTTGCCGATAGTAGACTTGGCAGGAGCCAAACCCTTCCTAGGACCAGAAGGGACCACAAAAAGAGCATCAGTTTTTCTGAAAGGTGCAGTAGCCACCAGATAGTACTTTAGACACCTAACCACATCCAAAGAATGCAAGACCCTCTCCTTAGCATTACTAGGATTAGGCACAATGAAGGAAGAACAATGTCCTGATTCAGATGAAAGGCAGACACGACCTTAGGCAGAAAGTCTGGCTTGAAGCGAAACACCACCTTGTCCTGGTGTCTCTCAAAGTAGGGGGGCTGGATGGAAAGCGCCGCCAACTCAGACACACGCCTAACAGAGGTGATAGCCACCAAAAAGACAACTTTGAGAGTAAGAACGGCCAGGACAGCATCCTGCACAGGTTCAGAGGGAGCACCCTGCAAGGCTGACAAAACCAAGTTCAAATCCCAAACTGGCAACCTAGGCTTACGTGGGGGACGCACATGAGTAATCCCCTGGAAAAAAAGTTCTGATCAGAGAATGCTGAGCAAAGGACTTCTGGAAGAAAGCAGCCAGGGCAGAAACATGACCCTTCAGAGTACTGAGTTGGAGCCCCATCTCCAACCCATGCTGCAGGAACGCCAGGATCCTGGGAATAGAGAACACACCACAGGGAAGAGACCTAGACTCACACCAGTCAATGTAGGCACGCCAAACCCTGTAGTAAATGGAAGAAGAAGACTTCTTCCTAGCCTTTATCATGGTATCAACAACAGAGGTAGACAGCCCCTTCTCCATCAAGATGGAGGTTTCAGCAGCCAGGCCGTCAAAGCCAGAGTTTGTAAATTGGGATGGCGTAAGTGACCATGAGTGAGCAAGTCTGGCACCCTGGGCAGAGCGTACTGATCTACTGCCAGCTGCACCACGTCTGCGAACCACACTCTTCTTGGCCACCTGGGGGTCACCAGAATTGCTGGCACCCCCTCCAGAGCAATCTTGCGCAGAACCTTGCCCAACAGGGGGAATGGAGGAAAGACATACAGAAGCTGAAAGTCCTGCCATGACATTGCTAGCGCATCCGTGGCCAAGGCCAGAGGATCCTGAGACAGGGAAACAAAGGCCGGGAGCTTGTGATTGTGACGGGACGCAAACAAATCCACATCTGGTTGGCCCCAACGGTGACACAGATTGAAACACCCTGTCGCAGAGGGACCATTCTCCCAGGCGAGAGGTCCCCCTGCTCAGAGAGTCTGCCTGCAGATTCTCCACCCCCGGGATGTACACAGCTGATATGCAGGGAACATTGGCCTCCGCCCAGGTCAGGATCAGAGACACTTCCTGGAGGGCCCTCTTGCTCAGGGTCCCTCCCTGATGATTGATGTAGGCAACTGCCGTCTGGTTGTCCGAGCGCACCTTAACAGGAAGGCCCAGAAGGTGATGAGTCAACTGAGTCAGAACCAACCTGATCGCCCACAGTTCCAGAACGTTGATAGGTGTGTGGGCCTCCCGAGGGCCCCACCTCCCTTGGAACTGCAGGGACTTCCAGAAACCCCACCAACCTGACAGACTGGCATCCATGGTGACTTCCCCCCCCCCCTCCTTGGGGGTCAGAAAGGATCTGCCCCCCAACAGGTTCCTGGAGTCCAGCCACCACGAGAGGGACCACCTGACCAGGGGGGAAAGCGCAGTGACCCAGTCCAGGGACTCAGGATCCTTGTCCCATACTGACAAGAGGTGAAGTTGCAGAGGCCTCAAGTGGAACTGAGCATAAGGGACCGCCTCGAAGCACGCCACCATCAGGCCCACCAGCTGCATCCCCTGCCTGATGGAGGGATGATGACAAGATAGCAGGAACTGGACCTGTGCAATCAGACTGTCCACCTTCTGCTGAGGAAGAAAAATCCTTGCCTGAACTGTATCCAGTTTCATTCCCAGGAATGGAGTCACCAAGGAGGGAGACAGAGAAGACTTGGGATGGTTGATCACCCAGCCAAATGACTCAGAATGGACACTACTAGCTGAGTATCCAACTCTGCCTGATGTAGGGACTGGGAAGTGATGAGAATGTCGTCCAGGTAGGGCAGCATGTGGATGCCCTGAGACCTGAGCAGAGACATCACTCCTGCCAGCACCTTGGTGAACACTCTGGGAGCTGAAGTGAGACCAAAGGGCAATGCCACAAATTGGTAGTGCTGATCCTCCAGAGCGAACCTGAGGAACCTTTGATGACCTGGAAACACAGGAATATGAAGGTAAGCATCTTTGATGTCCACAGACGTCCCCTGGACGCAGGGAACTGATGGCAGAGTGCAGAGTTTCCATGCGAAAACGCCTGCACCTGACAAATTTGTTGAGAATCTTCAAATCCAGGATGGGCCTGACTGACCCATCTTTTTTGGGCACGGTGAAGAGGTTGGAATAGAAGCCCTTGCCCTTTTCTCTTAAAGTGGACCAACACCCAGGGGTGATCGGCCTGGAAATCTATAAGATTCCCGGGCCGATCACCTCCCACCCCGCGGGACATCCGAGATCGGGATGTCCCGCGGGGTGAAACCCCCAGAAACCCCAAAAATCTTACCTGATCCGCCGCCTCCCGCGCGCCCCTCCAGACGTGCGCGCGCCCGCCCTCTGTGAATGGCCGGCAGGGGCGCGCGCCGGGAGTGACGCGCGGGAGGCGGCGGCGGAAGAGGCTTGTACGTGCCTGTCCCCCGCCTAGACGTTGGCGGGGATTGCCTGCGGCGTTCACGTGGGAGCGGGGAGAGGTGAGTTTTTTGGGGTTTCACACAGCGGGGCACCCCCGATCGGGGTGCCCCACCGAAGTGGACCAAAACCCAGGATAGTCAAAATCCTGGGTGTTGGTCCACTTTAAAGTGGACCATCACCCTCGGGTGATCGGCCCGGGAATCTATAAGATTCCCGGGCCGATCACCTCCCTCCCCGCGGGACATCCGAGATTGGGATGTCCCGCGGGGTGAAACCCCCCCAAAACCCCGAAACCCCCTTACCTTAGTTTTGGCGGCGTTTTGGCGGCGGCCGTCTGTGAATGGCGTCAAGAGGGACGCGCGGGAGGCGGCGGAGGAGCCACGGACAAGCGGCTGTCAAATCGCTTGTCCGTCAGCACTGGGAGCGGGGAGAGGTGAGATTTTAGGGTGATCGGGGGGGTTTCACACAGCGGGGCACCCCGATCGGGGGTGCCCCACCGAAGTGGACCAAGACCCATGATAGTCAAAATCCTGGGTGTTGGTCCACTTTAAAGGGACCTGGCAGATGACCCCCAGCTACAGAAGGCTTTGCACCGCCTGCACTAGAGCCTGAGCTGACACAGGGTCCTGAGAAATCCGGGCGCAGCGTTGTCCCCACACATGCAAAGGCATGGGACGCAAGCTGATCAATGCGCCAGTCCTCCCTCAGCGTAGTCAGGGGAGTAGGGGAGTAGGAGGATCCTTCCCCCTAGTAGAATAGGCCCTAACAGTGGCCTGATGGATCAATTTACTAATAGTAGACTTGGCAGGAGCCAACCCCTTCTTGGGACCCGATGGAACCACAAACAAGGCGTCCGTCTTTCTGAAAGGAGCAGTAGCCACCAGGTAGGATTTCAAATTCCTGACAACATCCAGAGAGTGCAAGGCACTCTCCTTGGGATTACCAGGATTAGGGCACAAAGAAGGAAGCACAATATCCTGATTGAGATTGAAGGCAGAGACAACCTCAGGCAAGAAGTCTGGTTTAAATCCGAAAACCACCTTGTCCTGGTGTCTCTCAAAGTAAAGGCCTGAATCGACAGAGCCCCCAACTCAGAAACACGCCGGACAGAGGTGATAGCCACCAAAAAGGCAAACTTCAGGGTAAAGAGAGACAAGGCAGCCTCATGCACAGGTTCAAAAGGAGGACCCTGAAGGGCGGACAAAACCAAATTCAAATCCCAGACCGGTATGAGTGACCCCCTGGAAGAAGGTCTTGACCAGAGGATGTAGGGCGAAGGACCTCTGGAAGAAAACAGCCAAGGCGGACACATGACCCTTCAAGGTGCTGAGCTGAAAACCCATATCCAAACCATGTTGCAGGAACTCCGGGATCCTAAGAATGGAGAACACACGACAGGGAAAGGCCGTAGACTCACAACAGTCAATGTAGGTCCGCCAGGTCCTATAGTAAATGGTGAAGGAGGACTTCTTCCTAGCGCTGACAAGAGTACAAACCACCGAACCAGACAGACCTTCCTCCTTCAGGATGGCGGTTTCAGCAGCCAGGCCGTCAAAGCCAGCGTTTGTAAATTGGGATAACAGAGTCACCCTTGAGTGAGAAGGTCCGGAACCAGGGTAGAGCGTACTGATCCACTGCCAGCCGCACGGAGTCGGCAAACCACATCTGTCTTGGCCACCTGGGGGCCACCAGAACGGCTGGCACCCGCTCCTGAACCAACTTGCGCAGAACCTTGCTCAGAAGAGGAAATGGAGGGAAGAGGTACAGGAGACCGAGACCCTGCCAGGACAGAGACAGAGCATCCACCGCCAGAGCCAGGGGATCCTGGGACAGGGAAACAAATGCCGGCAGCTTGTGATTGTGGTGAGAAGCAAGGCCCAGACAAGTGCAGCCCAGAGTGCCACACAAGCGCCTGCTGGGCGCAGGGTACACAGACTCGCACATCGCTTACAGGGGATGCCCCACACGCCACACACAGCCGGGCTTGCCCAGATGGGACCCAGAGCACAATATCCTGAGAAGCCTCCATATGATTTGTGGTGTCACAATGACCAATGGGAATTATGCTGTGCAGCTACCCGGGATGCCCCTTAAATGTCCGCTAGGATAGTGGGAGGATTTTATTGTTTTTTAGGCCTCTAATATAGTGACTAGACTAATAGAAGGCACAGGACCAGGAGAAACCTCTAATTAGTTTTCCCGACTGAAAGACATAAGAAGACAATACCCGCATTAAACAAACAGGAGTGAAAAGCAATTAAAATATAAAAAAGGGGGGCCCGCGAGGGCACTCACAGACCGCCGAAGAGCTTGCAATCGATCCGGCAGGAGAGACAAGATGGTGCTGCATGGCTCTGAAGGGGCTGGCCGCATGAGAAGGCACCGTGGAGCGCGCCCAGTGTTAAGCCACGCCCCCTCCAGGAAGCGCAGGGTTACAGGCTGAGGACAGCCACCCCGCAGCCAATCAGCAGCCATCAGGTCCCTGAGTGACGTCGCTGCTGACCACTGACGCCACAGGGCGCGCGAGTCAGCGGCGGGCAATTCAAAACTGAAGGGGAGAGGAGCAGAGCCGAGGAGAGTGCCATCAAGACATGAAAAAGGCATCATAACAAATAACAGTATTGTAAAAAGGCAAACACTTTAACGCAGGCACTCACCCCGCCCCCCCCCCCCCCCCCCCCCGACAAGCAGTATAATGGGAGAAGGGAGTAAGGAGCCCATTAAAAACATTAATAAATGTAAGGCAGGGCATAGCAGATGGGGCATCCCAAGTCAGGATCACCAGTAACCTGACAACCGCCTACCCTTTGGTGGGGGATTTGCAGTGGAGCAAACTCCAATGAAGCACCTCTAATAGGTGCCCATCCTTTGCCAAGAGATCAAGACGCTCCCCAAAAAGACGAAGACCAGGAAGGGAACCCCAGTAAGGGAGTTCTTGGCAGCAGCGTCGGCCACCCACTGTCGCAGCCAGATAGACAGACGAATGGCAACCAGCAGGGCCAAAGCCCTGCCGCCAAGCCGGACAGCATCATCCATGGCTGCGATCACAAAGGCAATGAAATCCGCTCAAGCCATAAGCTCCCTATACTCATTCGCTCGCTTGCGAGATCTGACGACATCCACAAGGCGCCTTACCTTCTTTATGGCAATGGAAACAATGGCCGCGGCGCAGCCCAGCCCCCACAAAGGTGAAAGCATGGCAAGCGAGTTGATCCATGCGCCGGTCAGCATTATCACGCAAGGTAGTCGTATCAGAAGACGGCATAACCGAGGTATTGGAGAGCCCCAGAACAGGAGCATCCACCTCTGAGGGACGAATCAACTCCTCCGCAAAGAGATACCGTCTGTCCAGGGCATTAATTACCGACGGCAACTTATTAGGTCTCTCCCACTCCTTAAAAACCAATTTGGAGAAGTGAAGACGCTGTCTTTCAAGCGAAACAGACCCCCCCCCCCCCCCCCCCGTTTCTTCTTGGCCGCCTTCGGGGGATCAATGTGCAGGGTATCAAGCACCGCGGACAATAGCTTTTCCGTGTCATTGGGGAGCCACAAGCCCTCGTCTGGAGGAGGACCCGGGGTCACTATCAAAGTCACCCGGGCGTTAGAATCCTGAAATAACTCGCCCTCCTCCACAGAGTCATGGCCACCGAGGGCCCCAGTGTCATAATAATCATCGGCAAAGAGGGAATAAACTGGTTACAAATGCCGCTTCTTACCCGAGGCCTTACAGCCGGTCGGGCGGGACAACTGCCTCTCAATACTGGCCACCCGCAGAGCCAGGTCCGAATGAGACACCCTGCTAGCTTCCCCCTCACTGGGGGCTAAATCCAGACGCAGGGGTGTCGGCGAGGCCGTTGGCAAAATAGTACTGGGAAGAGTGGCGCTCGCCCCATCCTGTTCCGCAATGACGCTCTGGGCGCAGGGGACACAAATCGCGCTGCGACCGCTCAAAGGGGATGTACCGCACAAGAGATGCATCTTAGCCCGCCCCGAGGGGCCCCCCCAAGCTCGCTATCCCCAGAAGCCTCCATATGGTGATCAGAGAAAACAGGAAACCGCGGGTAACAGGCGCTAAGGGCCCAAGCACGGAACCCTCCCACAAAAGTCCCTAAAAAGCCCCGGGGGGGGGGGGGGGGGGGGGAGTGGATGGGCCGGGAGAAACCACAAGCCAATAAGGGACCCGCCTGAAAGACAAAAATACAATTCTGTGAAATACTCACCTGTAGAATTGATATTATAAGTATACAGTACGTCCTGCTCCAGATTACTTACACTTGGGTTATCCTCCGCCAGATGGCGCTGCACTGCAGAGACATGCAAAACAAGCTCCTCCCGGCCCCTCAAAGACCTCCCACAAATCCACAGCATTGAAAAGCAGTGAAAAAGAAGCCGGGAGAATTTAACAACCAAAAACTGGTAACTGTAACAATGATAACAATCACCATACAGGGGATCCAGAATAATGCAAAAACCAGGGTGGGGTGGAGCAGGACGCACTGTATACTTATAATACCAATTCTACAGGTGAGTATTTCACAGAATTGTATTATTCTTAGTATACAGTACGTCCTGCTCCAGATATATTACTTACACTTGGGACATCCAATAGCAGTGTCCATAAAGCAGGGTGGGATCCCCAAGAAAAAAGGTAACAGCAGACAGTTTAAACCACTGCCGCCTGCAAAACCTTGCGGCCAAAAACAGCAACAGCTGAGGCCTGAACATCAACCTTGTAAAACTTTGAAAAGGTATGAACAGAAGACCAAGTAGCGGCCTTGCAAACTTGTTCAACAAAAGCCTGGTGCTGAAAGGCCCAAGAGGCACCAATAGCACGAGTAGAAAGAGCAATAAGGCGAAGGGAGGATTCTTCCCTTTAGCAGAGTAGGCCTGAATCACAGCCTAACGAATCCACTTGCTGATAGAAGACTTGGCAGGAGCCAAACCCTTCCTAGGACCAGAGGGGTCCTAAAGAAATGTTGGAGGACTCCATCGCCCGCCCAAACAGAGACCTGAACCCTAAACCCTTAGATTAAAGATCTGATGCTCTACCGACTGAGCTATCTGGGCTCTTCGGTGTTCCTGAAAGGTGCAGAAGCCACCAGATAGCACTTCAGAAACCTAACGACAACCAAAGAGTGCAAAACTCTCTCCTTAACATAACTAGGGTTAGGGCACAAGGAAGGAAGAACAATATCCTGACTCAAATGAAAGGCAGACACTACCTTTTTGAACGAGACAACACCTTGTCCTAGAGCCTCGCAAAGTAAGGGGGCTGAATGGACAGCACCGCCAACTCAGACACACGCCTAACAGAAGTGATAGCTACCAGAAACACAACCTTGAGCATAAGAAAAGCCAAGGCAGCATCCTGCACAGGTTCAAAGGGAGCACCCTGCAGACCAATTCCAAATCCCAAAAACAGGGACCATAGGTTGGCGTGGGGAACGCACCTGAGCAACCCCCTAAAAGCAGTCTTAAACAAGGAATGCTGAACAGAAGACTTCTGAAAGACGACAGGGTAGAAACCTGACCCTTCAAGGTACCGAGTTAGAGACCGACTCCAACCCATGCAGTAAAGCTCCAGAACCCTGGAAACTGAGAACATCCAACAGGGAAGAGACCAAGACTCAACCAGCCAATGTAGGTACGCCATACCTTATAACAGATGGAAGAAGAAGACATCTACCTAGCCTTTACCATGGACTCAACCATCAAGGTAGACAAACGTTCTCCATCAAGATGGAGGTTTCAGCAGTCAGGCCGTCAATTGTAATTGAGATTGCGTAAGGGGTCCTAAGTGAGCAGATCTGGCGCTCCAGGCAGAAAGCACTGATCTACTGCCATCTGCACCACGTCTGCTAACCACACTCTTCTTGGCCACCTGAGGCCACCAGAACCACTGGCACTCCTTCCAGAGCAACTAGCGCAGAACCCTGCCTAGCAGGGGGAATATAGAAAAGACATACAGAAACTGAATGTCCTGCCATGACATTACTAAGGCATCC
Organism: Gastrophryne carolinensis; assembly: GCA_027917425.1. Lineage (NCBI taxonomy): Eukaryota > Metazoa > Chordata > Amphibia > Anura > Microhylidae > Gastrophryne > Gastrophryne carolinensis. The sequence goes on from CM051240.1 coordinate 188,206,284, forward strand.
ATGGGCACGGTCAGAGGATCCTGGGACAGGAAGCTTGTGATTGTGATGGAACGCAAGCAGATCCACATCAGGTTGGCCCCAACGGTGATACAGAGATTGGAAAACCCTGTTGCAGGTGGACCCCCCCCGGAATGTACACCACTGAAATGCAGGGACCATTGGCCTCCACCCAGATCATAATCAGAGACACTTCCAGGAGGACCCTCTTGCTCCAGGTCCCTCCCCGATGATTGATGTAGTCAACTTCAAAGTGACCGTGCGCCCCTGAACAGGCAGGCCCTGAATAGAGCAGTCAAACGAACCAGAACTAGCCTGATGGCTCACAGCTTCAATACATTGATAGGTGAATGGGCCTCCTAAGGGCCCCACTTCCCCTGGAACCGCAGGGACCTCCAGAAGAACCCCCAAACCTGATAGACTGGCATCCGTGGTGACCGTCTCCCAGGAAGGAGCAAGAAGGTTCTGCCCCCCCCAATAGGTTCCTTGAGTCCATCCACTACAAGAGGGACCTCCTCACCAGGGGGGAAGACACCCAGACCCTGTCCAGGGATGCTGGGTCCTTGTCCCATACAGACAATTGGAGAAGTTGCAGAAGCCCCAAGAGGGACTGAAGACAAGGGGCCGCTTCGAAGCACGCCAGCATCAGGCCCACCAGCTGCATCCCCTGCCTGGTGAAGGGCCGGGGACAGTTAGGAGGAACTGAACCTGTCCACCTTCTGCTGAGGAAGGAATATCCTTGCCTGAACTGTGTCCAGATTCATTCCTAGGAATGAAGTTACCAAGAAAGGGAACAGAGAGGACTTGGGGTGGCTGACCACCCATCCAGATGAGTCCAGAATGGACACCACCAGCTGAGTATCCCACTTTGCCAGATGTAGAGACTGGGAAGTGATTAGAACGTCCATGTAGTGCAGCACGTGGACGCCCCTTGGCCTCATCAGAGACATCACCCCCACCAGCACCTTGATGAGTACTCTGGGAGCTGAAGAGAGGCCAAATGGCAAGGCCACAGATTGGCAGTGTTGATCTTCCAACGTGGATCTGAGGAATCTTTGTGTCCTGAAAACACAAGATGTGAAGGAAAGCATCTTTGATATCCACAAACGGCATTGTGACATACGCTCTGTCTTTTGGATGTATCACTATTCAGTTGCCCACCGGGTCATTCACTGGCCTTTTCTTAATTAGGTCATTGTATTTTGATACTGTTACAGGCAATGTCATTGTATTTTGACTGCCATTGTGTATTGTTGATTACGTCACAGTCAATGGCATTGTCCTGATTGATGGTATTACAGCCTGCTATTGTTCTACTGATTGCGTCACCGGCAGAGTTGAGGGATTGTGTGCCCTGCTGCTATTGGTCAGTGTGGTTGTCATTGCATGGAGACTTGTGTATATAAGGCCTAGAGTGGCACTAATAAATACATTTCACCTTCACCCTCAATACTGAAGTTCTGTCTCTTATTGGGGGAAACGCTATATTACAATTCACTAGCCCTTGTAAGGGCTGTTCCTGTTTTCTCACGGACGACTCTGGAATTCCAGCAGCACCTCTCACCATTGGGAAAAAGGACGTCTTTTGGGGCGGTGAAGCCCTCCGGCGATAAGGGTTATCGCTACAGGCATGAAGCCCCCGGGTTGCAGGGAGCAGATGGCCGAGCGCAGAGTTCCCATGAGGAAAGCGCCTGTACTTGACAATTTGGTGAAGATCTGTAAATCCAGAATGGACCAGACTGACCCATCTGATTTGGGAGCTGTGAAAGGGTTGGTGTAGGGTCCCTTGCCTCTGTGTTAAGGGAAATCTGCAAATGACCCCCAGACCCAGCAGGCCTAGCACGGCCTGCACCAGCACCTGAGCAGAAACAGGGCCCAGGAGTACCAGGGACCAGCTAATCATAGGGGAGGCCGCACAGTAAACACCATCTTGTAGCCGGAGGACACTACCTCCTAAATCCACCGGTCTGAGACGTGATGCCTCCAGACTTAAGCACGGTGCCGCAGCCGTCCCCTCACCCAGGCGGGTGAGGGCACCCCATCATGCTTGAGGGGACTTGGGAGAGGATTTGGGCTTAGCCCCCCCAGAGGAGCCAGGGTGTTTTCTGCTCCTGGGACAGGGAGCTGCGTGAGCCCCCACGAAGGACACCCCTGGTTCTTGTTTAACACCATGGTAGGGGGTAGAAGGGGTGCCCTGGCCCCGAATGGGCCGAGACAGCCGCCTGCGTTGGGGTAACTTACCTCTCTTAGCAAACAGGTCTAGACGGGCTCCAAACAGGCGTAGCCCCTTAAAAGGAAACCCGGTAAGAGCCTTCTTTGCAGCATTGTCAGCACCCCACTGTCGCAGCCAGACCAAGCGACGTATAGCCACCCACAAGGACAGAAGTTCTTGCACACATTCTAATGGTGTCATCCAATGCTAATAGGATAAAGTTAACAAAGACTTCACAGCTGGAGAGTGCATTAAACACATCCCAAGGCAGATCATCAGGGGCACGATAAAGCATTTTTCTGATGAGGGTTATAGCGGCCACAGCAGTAATGGCAGAGGCACAGACCGGGCGCAGCGCCGTCCCCGCACATGCAAAGGCGTGGGAGGCCAGCAGGTCAATGCGCCGGTCCTCAGCATCCCGAAGGGTAGTATAATCAGGGGGATGCATGACAGGGGAGTTAGATAGCCCTAGGATCAGGACATCCACCTCGGGGGGGGGGATGACCAACATTTAACCACCTCAGGGGGGAAAGGATACTTCCTATCCCAATCCCCTGGGAAGTTTACTGGGGCACTCCCATTCCTTGAGCACAAGGGTATGGAAATGTGCCTGCTCTAGATATTCCAAACGTGATGTTGCTGTATGGAAACGCTCCCCTCTTTGCCTGGGAGCCTCACCAGGGAGAGAGATAGACAGAACCTCAAAGATCTGGATCAATAATCTGTCAGTGTCATCCTGGGCCCAGGGGTCAGGGCCAGAGTGTTCATGACCCTTCGTTCTCTCATCAGATGAGCCTGAGTCAGAAAAGAGCTCTCTATCAGATGGGGTATAGCCACACAGATTCATAAACTCAGTTCCCAAGGGGAAAACAGTAACATTATGCGTCAAGTGCCGCTTCTTACCAGGGCCCTTACGCGCTAAAGACCTCGCAATAATCTGTTCAGCCGTAGGCAGTCTAGGAGACAATTCAGGCTGAGAATCCCCACTTGTGTGCGACTCAGCAGGAGTGAGATTTAAGCTTGGGGGAGTAGGTGAAGTGAGACGAGGAGCAGCTACTGGCAGGCCAGATTGTAAAGCCAGCGCTAGCTCAGCACAGGGTACGCAGACCCATGCCTTGTCAGCATCAGCATGAGGCTGTCCACACGCTACACACAGCCGGTCATGTCCCAGAGGGACCCCGGTCACATTATCCTTAGATGCCTCCATATGGTGATTATTAGGCACAATATGCCAGTAGGGATTGACGCTATAAAGCAACCCTGGATGCCCCAATGACCCGCTAGGGAGTGGGAGTAAATTTACAAGGCCAGCTATCAATTACACCGAGCCGGGAGAAGCCAATGGATTCACCCTCTGAAAGACACAATGAGAAGAAGGGTGTCAGAACCGAAAAACACTACAGTGAATTATAAAGCCGCCCGCGAAGGCACTTACGGACCACGGTAAGTAAGAACGTCACACGCGAACAGACAATATGGCGCCGAGTACCGCGAAGGGCGGGCCAGGGCGAGCCGTGACGGCCGGCGCGCCATGCCAGGCCCCGCCCCCCTCTAAGAGCGTGAAGTCCAACAGACAAGCAGCCAATGAGGATGCAGAAGCGTCTGAGGTAACGCCGCTGCCCGGCACGGAACATTCAAATGAAGGAAGAGGCGCGTGCGGCGGCATTTACAGTGTAAAAAGACATGTCAGCGCGGCGGTTGACACCACATATACCAGTCCAAGCAGACATTACAAAGAGGGCCATAAGCATGTAATCACAATACACTGACATCCACACCCCCCCCCCCCCTTTTCCTCCCGAGGGCTACGGGGAGAATGAGGGAGGATGGCGGCCCTTTGTACAGGGCCCACCGCTACCGGGGCATGGGACAATAATGCGGGAGGGGCATCCCATAAAGGCTCACCATCAGCCTATACCGCCTACCCTTTGGTGGGGGACTGCGGTGGAGCAGCGCTCCTTAAGCACACTAGGTGCTGCCTACCTTCACCCGACCAGCGCAGCCCAGGCTGGGAGGCATTAATTCACGAGGACGGGTGGAAGTAGTCCGGGTGGAAGTAGTCCCGCAGGGCCTCGGGCTGTAAAGCCCCGCTCGCCTGCGAGAGCATGATACTTCATGTCTTCGCAGTCTCAGCACTACAGAGAAATCTGGGGATTTGTGGGAGGTCCTCCGGTATATGTAGGGCCGGGAGGAGCTTGTTTTCTTCATGTTCTGCAGTGCACGGCGCTGAAGGCGGAGGTATACCCACATGTTACCCACATGTAAGGACTATGTCTGTAGCATGACGTGATGTCTGCTTAGAATAGTCCAACAGGGCCGCAGGCTTTAATAGCCCCGCTCACCTGCGACAAGTGATAATTTCATGTCTTCGCAGTAAGCACTGCAGAGAAATCTGGGGATTTGTGGGAGGTCCAAGGGTATTTGAGGGGCCGGGAGGAGCCTGTTTTACATGTCTCTGCAGTGCAGCGCCATCTGGCGGAGGATAACCCAAGTGTAAGTAATTATCTGGAGCAGGACGTACTGTATACTAAGAAGAGGGACAAAGATGAGCATCCCACAGCACATGCACAGCACCCACAATAATGAAGAAAAAAGACCGGACTCACGGACCAGGAATGGGGAGCAGCAGCAGCCGGAGAGCCTTGGATAGCAGCAGCACAGCAGGCAGCCAGGGAAGAAGGCCGGAGCAGCAGGAAGAAAACGCTCCCCACAGAGGATCAAAATTGCGCAGAGGAGAGGCCGCAGCACCTCGAGGGGCGGGCCGCACTGCGATGACGCGGATCGCCCACCCCGCAGCGCGCGAAACTCCAGGCGCCCGGAGAAGGAACAGAGAGGGACTCTCCTCCTCCCCCCCCCTGTCGGCGCCCACGGCAGGAGGATGACACGCCACCAAGCAGCCGCCTGAGGGAGAGCCCCCAAGCCAGCCTGACAGAAGGCAGGAGCGAGAGACTGACGAGGCGCTCCGTAAAAGCACACACACAGAACGTGAAACATAAGTGACACAAATAACACAATCAAATAAAGCTTGTGGGATACACCGAACCCCCGACCCTAGGTGTTCCCCTACCTTCACCTGAACCGCAGCCAGGGCTGGGAGGCAGGATGGGTCCCGGAACAGGTGGGAATAGGCCTGCAGTGGCCGACGGGCTCGGGATAACCCGCTCGCTTGCGAAAATGCAGAGAGAGACAATCTTCTGTCTTCGCAGCCTAGACTGCAAGGAAACTCAGGGAGTTTGTGGGTAATTTGCTGCCTTTTATGGGCCGGGAGGAGCCACAAGTCTTCTTGCAGTCGACTGCGCCACCTGGTGGTGGATATACCAATAGTGAAGAATTGAAGAAAGTGAATCTGGTGAGCACCTCTAACAGCGCCATGTAGCGTCACATGTATTACTAGAGGCGGCTCAGCATATAGCGCCATGTATGTTCAGCAGCGCCATGTAGTACCCGTCGCTCAGTGTCACACTGCCATACATTTCAATTGCGTTTCATTTGGTTTAAATAGTGTTTTGCTATAGTAAACTGAATCATTGTGTGGCCTCTCCTGCCCATCCAAACACTTATTTATATATTTATTTATGCAGAATTGTATGTGCAGGTCTAACATTGCAGTATCATTGTCGGTGTTAAAACAATGTCATTCTATACGTTGTCGCTCTGGTGCTGGTATATATGTGTGTTGAGACTTTTTTCACACAGCATCTCGCACTCCATGCTAGAGCGCCCAGCTTTAGATTGCCGGTGCTGGTTGTGTGTAGATTTGGTGCTAGTGTGTGGATAATAGCTGCAAGTGGATCTATCAAGAAAAACAGCAACAAAATAAAAACCCACCAGTGTATACATACGGGCTTCTCCAACACTCCCTCTACTCTAAAAGCAATACACACTTTTTGGGGGGGCTTCAACTATCAAGTCCTGTACATCAGTACTCAAAACTAGTTACCAATTAAAGCAGACCTGGGCATTGTACGGCCCGCAGGCCATATACGGCCCTTTGACTGGCTGACCAGGCTGAGCTGGCTGGCCCTCCACTCGTGCTGCCCGCCCGTCCCTCTTCACAGCGGGTCAGCGCCTCCCACCTCCTGCACTGTACACAGGCGATCACTTAAGCAGCAGCCGAGTAGTCGATCGGCTGCTGCTTAAGTGATCGCCTGTGTACAGTGCGGGAGGCGCCGACCCGCTGCGAAGAGGGACGGGCGGGCGTCTGACAGTGAAGAAGAGCCCAACCAGGGGACGAGAATGAGGTAGGCTTCGGCGCCATCTTGCCTGGGCGGAGGGGCGGGAAATACAAATACAATTAATATAATGCAGAATTGAGTTCAGCCTTTTGGCCCGGCCCTCCACAATACTTTTAGTGTCTCATGTGGCCCCATGGAAAAAATAATTGCCCACCCCTGAATTAAAGGAACATGTTGCAGGTCAGACAGACACCACTTCACTGCCATCATTCAAAACAAATATGGTATTTTTGCTGTACAGGTACTACAGTGGCCTCGCTCTTCTAAAGAAACTGAACTGAATTTGGGCTAATGAGGTAAATATTTTACCTATGCAGATATTTTTAATACTTAATATGACCTAGTCTGCCTGTGGCCAGCAAGCACATTAAAGTGGACCAACACCCAGGATTTTGACTATCCTGGGTTTTGGTCCACTTCGGCGGGGCACCCCGATCGGGGGTGCCCCGCTGTGTGAAACCCCCCAGAAACCCCAATAAACTCACCTCTCCCCGCTCCCACGTGACTGCCCGGTCCGCCGCCGCCTCCCTCGCGTCACTTTCGGCGCGCGCGCGCCCGTGCCGGCCATTCACAGACGGCCGGCACGGGGGCGCGCACGCCTAGAGGGGCGCGAGGGAGGCGGCGGAAGATAAGGTAGGTGATTTGGGGTGTTTGGGGGTATTTCACCCCGCGGGACATCCCAATCTCGGATGTCCCGCAGGGTGGGAGGTGATCGGCCCGGGAATCTTATAGATTTCCGGGCCGATCACCTCTCAGTGTTGGTCCACTTTAAGTTTCTATTGATGAGCAATGCCTGCAGGCTAGCCCAAAAGTGTCAAGTGGTCCCTCTAGTGAAAATAGCCATAGCAGTCCCTGGAGCTGCAGCAAGCCACCTCTCAAAGCATTTAAGTTAGGAGGGGATGCCTATCTGGACCCTCAGAAAGGCCCATACAAACAAAGCAACCACAGTAACTGAATAAAGCATTTGTGTAAAGGATCTTTTTTCAGCTAGTAAATACACTGAATCCTTAAAGGGGGCTAAAAAATACAATTCTGTGATTACTCACCTGTAGAATTGGCATTATGAGTATACAGCACGTCCTGCTCCAGAAGATTCCTTACCCATGGGTTATACATCCACAAGATGGAGCTGGACTGCAGAGACAGAAAAGTGGCTCCTCCCGGCCCCATATATACCAGGGACCTCCCACAAATTCCCCAGTATTGAAAAGCAGTTAAAATTAAGCCGGGAGAACTATAATAATCATAATTCCATGAACATCTTAATCACCATAAAGAAGTAATTAAGAACAACAACAAGGGTGGGGTGGAGCAGGATGTGCTGTATACATATAACAACAATTCTACAGGCGAGTAATCACAGAATTGTATTATTCTAAGTATACAGCACGTACCTGCTCCAGAAGATTCCTTACCCATGGGACATCCAATAGCAGTGTCCGTAAGGTAGGGTGGGATCCCCAAAAGAAACAGCAGACAGTTTAAACCACTGCCACCTGTACGAGTAGAGTGAGCAGTAAGCAGAAGGGAGGATTCTTCCCCTTAGCAGAATAGGCCTGAATCACAGCCTTACGAATCAACTTGCTGGTAGTAGATTTAGCTGGAGCCAGACCTTTCTTAGGTCCAGAAGGGAGAACAAAAAGAGCATCAGTCCTCCTGAGGGAATCAATAGCCACCAAATAGAACTTCAAGTTCCTGACCACATCCAGAGAATGTAAGAGCCTCTCCTTAGAATTACTAGGATTAGGACAGAGAGAAGGCAAAACAATGTCCTGATTGAGATGAAAGGCAGACCCAACCTTAGGTAAAAAGTCTGGCTTAAAGCGAAACACCACCTTATCCTGGTGTCTCTCAAAGTAAGGGGGCTTGATGGAAAGCGCCGCCAACTCAGAAACACGCCTAACAGAGGTAATAGCCTAAGAATAGACAAAGGGGCCTCCTGCAAGGGTTCAAAAGGGGACCCCTGAAAGGCAGATAAGACCAAGTTCAAGTCCCAGACAGGTAACATAGGCTTACATGGGGGACGCACGTAAGTAACCCCCTGGAAAAAGGTCTTGACCAGGGGATGCTGAGCAAAGGATCTTTGGAAGAAAATGGCCAAGGCAGAAACATGACCTTTAAGAGTACCGAGTTGAAGACCCAGATCGAAACCATGTTGCAGAGACTCCAGAATCCTAGGAATAGAAAACACACGACATGGGAGTGACTTAGACACGCACCAGTCAATGTAGGTACGCCAAACCCTATAGTAGATGGAAGAAGAGGACCGTTTCTTAGCCCTGATTATGGTGTTAACAACCGAGGCAGGCAGCCCTTTCTCCATCAAGATGGAGGTTTCAGCAGCCAGGCTGTCAAAGCCAGCGTTTGTAAATTGGGGTGGCGTAGATGCCCATGAGTGAGCAGATCTGGAACCCTGGGCAGGACGTACTGATCTACTGCCAGTTGCACGACGTCTGCATACCACACTCTTCTTGGCCAACAGGGGGCCATCAGAATGGCTGACACCCTTTCCTGAGCCATCTTGCACAGCACCCTGCCCAGCAGAGGAAACGGGGGAAACACATACAGGAGCTGAAAACTCTTCCAAGACATTGCCAAGGCATCCGTGGCTAAGGCCAGAGGGTCCTGAGACAGAGAGACAAAGACTGCAAGCTTGTGATTGTGACGGGACGCAAACAGATCCACATCTGGCTAACCCCAACGGTGACACAGGGAGCGAAACACCCTGTTGCAGAGGGACCATTCTCCCAGGCGAGAGGTCCCCCTGCTCAGAGTCTGCCTCCAGATTCTCCACCCCTGGAATGTACACTGCCAAGATGCAGGGAACATTGTCCTCCGCCCAGGACAGAATCAGAGGCACTTCCTTGAGGGCCCTTCTGCTTCGGGTCCCTCCCTGATGATTGATGTAGGCAACCGCCGTCTGGTTGTCCGAACGGACCTGAACAGCCCGACCCTGAAGATGTGGGGTTAGGTGGGCGAGAACCAACCTGATCACCCTCAACTCCAGAATGTTGATAGGGGTGTGGGCCTTTTGAGGGCCCCACTGACCCTGGAATTGCAGGGACTTCCAGAAGCCCCCCCCCCCCCCCCCCAACCGGTCAGACTGGCATCCATGGTGACAGTTTCCCAGCAAGGGACCAGAAAGGATCTGCCCCCCAGCAGGTTCCTTGAGTCCAGCCACCACGATAGAGACCGCCTGGCCAGAGGGGACAGAACAAACCCCTGATCCAGAGACACAGGGTCCCGATCCCAAACTGACAAGAGAGGAAGCTGAAGAGGCCTCGTGTGAAACTGAGCATATGGGACCGCCTCAAAGCAGGCCACCATCAGGCCCACCAGCTGCATTCCCTGCCTGATGGACAGATGAGGACAAGACAGAAGGAGCTGAGCCTGCGCTTGAAGGATCTCCACCTTCTGCTGAGGAAGAAAGATCTTGACCTGAGATGTATCCAGAGTCATGCCCAGAAAGGACTTCACCATGGAAGGAGACAGGGAAGATTTGGGGTGGTTGATCACCCAGCCGAATGACTCCAGTGTGGACACCACCAACTGGGTATCCCGCTCCGCCTGCTGGAAGGACTGAGAAGTGATGAGAATGTCGTCCAATTAAAGAAGGATGGGAATGCCCTGATATCTCAGCAGAGCCATCCCTCCTGCCAGCACCTTGGTGAATACCCTGGGAGCCCAGGTGAGACCAAAGGGTAATGCCACAAATTGGTAGTGTCGATCCTCCAGAGCGAACCCGAGGAATCTGATGACCTGGAAAGACTGGTACGTGAAGATAAGCATCCTTGATGTCTACAGAGATCAAAAAGTCCCCTGGACGGAGAGAATTCACAGCTGAGCACAGAGTCTCCATGCGAAAGTGTACGAATCTGACAAATTTGTTGAGGCGTTTTAAATCCAGGATGGGTCTGAAGGACCCGTCATTTTTGGGAACAGTGAAAAGATTGGAATAATAGCCCTTGCCCCTTTCCCTGAAGGGCACTTGGCAGATGACTTTCAACTCCAGAAGGTTCTGGACAGCAGAGGACAGACCCTGAGCTGACAAGGGGTTTTGAGCTACCCGGGATCTGATGAATTTTGGGGGCGGCCAGGCTGTAAACTCTTATCTTGTAACGGGAGGACACTACCTCCTGAATCCACCGGTCTGAGACATGATGCCTCCAGACGTGAGCAAAGAGCCAAAGCCGTCCCCCCACCCGGGTGGGTGAGGGCGCCCAATCATGCCTGAGGGGGCTTGGGAGAGGACAGCTCCCCCTGCTGCCACGGCAGGAGGAGAGATACAGAGTACTTCGAAAATGTAAAGTCTGTCCGTATCATCTGAAGCCCATTGGTCAGACCCAGACTCAGCGTAACCCCTAGGCTGTTCCTCAGATGATTCTGAATCAGAAAACAATTCCCCCTCTTCTAGGGGGGGTATATCCAGTAATCAAAAAACTCCTCAGCCTCCATAGAAAAGAGTAACACCGGGTGCCAGATGCCGCCGCTTAGCAGGAGCCTTATGCGGACCAGACCCAGCAATATGCCTCTCAATGCTGGCCACCCGGGCAGCCAAATCAGGTTGAGACTCCCCACTGGTATGCACCTCACTAGGAGTCAGATGTAAGCATAGGGGGGGTAGGCGAAGCCAGAGGGGGCACAGCACTAGGCCCAGCCGCAGGTAACCCAGACTGCAGCGCAAGTACCTGCTGGGTGCAGGGTACACAAACCCGGACGTCAACATTGACAGGGGATACCCCACACGAAATACACAGCCGGGCTTGTCCCGAAGGAACCCCAAGCACATTATCCTGAGAAGCCTCCATATGGCGATTATCACGCCACAACAGGCCAATAGGGATTGATGCTATTAATAGCAACCCGAGATGCCCCAATAACCCGCTAGGGAAGTGGGAGGTAAGGGAATACAATAGCCCTCCAATAAGAGATAACACTAAATAGAGGGGATAGCACCGGGAGAAACCACAAAAGTTGGACCCGCCTGCAAGACATAAGCAAAAGGTCCCATAAGCAAAAGGCAATACAGAAGAATATAAAATAAACCAGCCCAAAGGGGCACTTACGGACCGCGAAAGGGAGACGCCAGACACACGCAGCAAGAGAACTAAAATGGCGCCTGCATATACCTCGAGGGGCGGGACGCGGAGACAGTGATGCAGAAAACGTCAGCCGCAAGGCCCGCCCCCCTCGAAGAGTGCGAAAAACTCGCCCACATGACAAGGCCAGCCAATGATGGCGCAGCAGCGCCTGAAGCGATGCCGCAGCCGACCGCGGAGCGGAGTACAAGCGTGCGGCGGCGGTGGCAAAAGAAACCAGTGCAACCATACAAAGGGATCATAACAAATCATTATAGACAATAGATGCGCACCCATTGCCCCTCCCCCAAGATCTACCAGGGAGAGCGAAGGGGAAGCGACAGCCAGCCTAAAAGGAGCCAACTGAGAGGACAGTGGGCGAGGGGCATACAGACGCAGGAGGGGCAGCCCATAAGGCTCAGCATGGGCCTGTACCGCCTACCCTTTGGTGGACTGCCGTTTGAGCAGCACTCCTTAGCACCTGAGGGCGGTGCTGCCTACCTTCACTCGAACCAGTGCAGCCTAAGCTGGGATCAGTACTTAATTCATTTTTTCTTTTTTCTTTTTTTTATGGAAGATTAACATTTGCACGACTGCCCCCCCCCACCCCATCCATTCCACCCCCTCCCTCTCTCTTCCCCTCCTTCCTTTTCTTTTCCCCTTTCCCGTCTTGTCTTTTCTCCCATTTCCCTCATTCACCCCTTTTCTACATGATGGGTTTCTTCTCCTCCCCCCCGTCTCGTCTAGGCCCGCCCCCCCCCGGTCTCTCTTCGGTCATGACCTGTGCCCCGCGGTGGGATCACTGATAGGGCTCATACGCCCCGGTGGCTGGCAGGGGGGGGGGGGGGGGGGGGGGGGGGAGCCCTTAGCACCTGACTTGGGCTCCGGGAGCCGAGGGGCTTGGTTCGACATAATGCAGTGCAGATGGCTCCCCCATACGTGTCCAAAGGACGTAGGTCACATCCCCTGATGGTGACCCTTGCCTTGCTTGTGATGACTGGTTAACTCGCTCCCTGTAAATTCTGACTCTCGCCATCGGGGGTACGAGATGCAAGCACAGTGTACAGTTAAGTTATAAAATGTTTTGTAGGGGTGGCGTGTCATTAGGGGGGGGGGGGCAGGGGTCTGGCGTGGTGCCCCAGCTGCATCAGGAGACTGGGGTGGTGCGGGAGCCCAGATTGATTCTATGTCTGTATTGCCTATTCTTTTATATTTGTATTGTTTCTTGTCTTTATATTTGAAAATCTTAATAAACAAGAGATTAAACTAAAATAAAAATGAACATTTTACAAATCTGTACCAACCTGTCTAATGTAGGCATTTCCTCTTTACCCTCATCACTCATGTTTCTTAGGCGCTGATGCAATAACTCCACATTTTCTCTATAGGTCTCTTCTGCAGCACTTGATTTTTGCTCAAAGTAAATTCTCAGGTCCTCCATATCCTTCTCATGTGCAGCTTTAAGTTGCTGTTGCTGCTTGTGGAACTCTTGCTTCATCCTTTCAATCTCTTCCAAATGCATAGACCGAGCAATGAGCTGATCTTTTAACTCTGAAAATTATATTTCACAAGAGATTTTATGTATTTGCGTAATTGTTAAAACGTAGTCATTTATTTAATAGCCATCATAATATGCTTACCATTTAGTTCTTGACGACTTGCCCGAGAGCTGTCAACTTGAGCCCATAAAAGCTGGATTTGTTGACTTGAGGGAACCTGCAGTTTGCGAAAAGGAGGTACAAAAAAAATACCATTTTGTGATTACTCACCTGTAAAATGGGTATTATAAGTATGTCACACACCCCACTTCAGAAACTTATTATTATTACACTTGGGTAACTCACCGCTAGGTGGCGCACTTGCAGAGATCTCCAAAAGCTTCAGCAAGCCCCTCCCGGTCTATATATACCTGGTACCTCTCACCAATTCCCCAGTGTTCAAAAAGCAGTAAGACAAGGTACCAGAACTAAACAAATTTAACCCTCAACCGTAAATAACAAAACTTCACCATATAAAGAACCAGGATACCAAAAAAGGGCGGGTGAAGTGGGGTGTGTGACATACTTATAATACCCATTTTACAGGTGAGTAATCACAAAATGGTATTATTCTAAGTATGTCACACACCCCACTTCAGAAACTTATTATTATTACACTTGGGACATCCAACAGCAGTGTCCAAAAGAGGGCGGGTATCCAAACCAGGCAATAACGCAGATAAAACTCAAACCACTGCGGCCTGCAGAACCTTACGGCCAAAAACAGCATCCGCCGAGGCCCGAACATCAACCTTGTAAAACTTGGAAAAGGTGTGAACTGAAGACCAGGTAGCAGCCTTACAAACTTGTTCAACTGAAGCCTGGTGCTGAAAAGCCCAGGACGCACCGATCGCACGAGTAGAATGTGCAGTAACACGAAAAGGGGGGTCCTTCCCCTTGGCAAAATAGGCAGGAATAATCGCCTGACGAATCCACTTACTAATGGAAGACTTGGCCGGAGCCAAACCCTTCCTAGGACCACAAGGCACTACAAACAAAGCATCAGTCCTACGAAAAGAAGACGTGACACGCAAATAGTACCTAACACATCGCACCACATCCAAGCAGTGCAACGCACTCTCCTTATCATTCCTAGGCCTAGGGCACAAGGAAGGAAGAACAATGTCCTGATTAAGATGAAAAGCAGACACCACCTTAGGAAGAAAATCTGACTTGAAACGAAAGACCACTTTGTCCTGATGTTTCTCAAAATAAGGAGCCTGAATCGACAAGGCTGCCAACTCCGAAACACGCCGAACCGAAGTGATGGCCACCAAAAAGACAACTTTCTGAGTCAGAGTGGATAAAGCAATACCCTGCAAAGGCTCAAAAGGAGGAGCCTGTAACGCAGAAAGCACCAAATTCAAATCCCACACTGGGAGCAATGGCTTCCTAGGAGGCCTCAGATGCGAAACCCCCTGGAAAAAAGTCTTGACCAAGGAATGGCTAGCAAAAGACTTCTGGAAAAAAATTGACAAGGCAGACACCTGCCCCTTCAAGGTACTCAGCTGAAGACCAGAATCCAACCCAGATTGAAGAAAATCCAGAATCCGAGAAATAGAAAAAACCCGGCATGGCAAAGATCTAGTCTCACACCAATCAATATAGGATCTCCAGACCCTGTAATAGATGGAAGAGGAAGACCTCTTCCTAGCACTAACAAGAGTCCGAATGACCGAGTCGGAAAGACCCTCCTCCTTCAAGATGGAGGTTTCAGCAGCCAAGCCGTTAAAGCCAGCGTTGGTAAACTGGGGTAACACAGTTGTCCCTGAGTGAGCAGATCTGGCCGAAGAGGCAGATCGAACTGATCCACTGCCAGACGAACGATGTCTGCGAACCACACCCGCCTTGGCCACCTTGGAGCCACGAGAATGGCGGGAACTCCTTCCTGAACTAGCTTTCGCAGCACCCTGCCTAGCATGGGAATCGGAGGGAACAGATACAGGAACCCCAGATCCTTCCAGCTCAATGACATGGCATCCGTCGCCAGTGCCAGAGGGTCCCGAGACAGTGACACGAATGTCGGAAGCTTGTGATTGTGACGAGAGGCAAACAGATCCACCTCCGGCGTTCCCCACCGAAGACACAAGGACCGAAACACATGGGGATGGAGAGACCATTCCCCCCGGCGGGACGAACACCGGCTCAAGAAGTCCGCCTCCGTGTTCTCCACTCCTGGAATGTACACCGCCGAAATGCAAGGAACATACGTCTCTGCCCAGACCAGAATCAGAGACACTTCCCTGAGGGCACCCAGACTGCGAGTCCCTCCTTGGTGATTGATGTAAGCAACCGCCGTCTGATTGTCCGATCGAACCTGAACAGGCAGGCCCTGTAACCGATGCGTCAAGCGAGACAGAACCAACCTGATGGCTCGCAATTCCAGAACATTGATGGGCAAGTGAGCCTCCTGAGGGTCCCACAGCCCCTGAAACTGAAGATCCTTCCAGAAACCTCCCCATCCTGACAAGCTGGCATCCGTGGTGACAGTCTCCCACCGCGGAGTCAGAAACGACCTGCCCTTCAGAAGATTGTCCGGAAACAACCACCACCGAAGAGACCGCCGAACCCGAGGGGAAATCTGGAAGGACCGATCCAACGACCGCGGGCGCCTGTCCCAAGACGCCAAGAGATGAAGCTGCAGCGTCCTCGTGTGAAACTGTGCGAAGGGAACCGCCTCGAACGAGGCCACCATCAACCCCACCAGTCTCATCCCTAGCCGAATGGACGGGCGAGAAATGGAAAGAAGACGCTGAGCCAATTCCTGAATCAAAAGAACCTTGTCCTGAGGAAGAAACACTTTGTGCTGACAAGAGTCCAAGGACATCCCCAGAAAAGTCACCACCCTGGCCGGAACCAGAGAGGACTTGGGGTAATTGATCACCCAGCCGAACCTCTCCAGCATGGACACCACCGTGCTGGTATCCTCTTCTGCTTGGCTGAAGGAAGGAGCCATGATGAGAAGGTCGTCCAGGTAAGGAACAATACGAATCCCCTGAGCTCTGAGCAGGGCCATCACCCCTGCCAACACCTTCGTGAACACTCTCGGGGCCGAGGTGAGGCCGAATGGGAGAGCCACAAACTGAAAATGACGATCCTCCACCACAAAGCGAAGAAACCGCTGATGTGGCGGAAATATAGGAATGTGAAGATACGCGTCCTTGATGTCTATGGACGTCATGAAGTCCCCCTGCCGAAGCGAACCGATCGCCGACCGCAAGGTCTCCATGCGAAACTTCCGGGGACGAATAAACCTGTTGAGACACTTCAAATCCAGGATCGGACGGAAGGACCCGTCCTTCTTGGGGACAGTGAAGAGATTGGAGTAATAACCTCTTCCCACCTCCGAAGGAGGAACCGGGCAAATGACTGCCAACATCAGAAGATTCCTTACTGCCGCCAGGAGCCCCTGCGCGGCCACAGGATCTAGAGGCACCCGAGACCTGAGAAACCTTGGAGGAGGGCGGGACTCGAACTCCAGCTTGTAACCGGTCGACACTACCTCCCGGATCCACCTGTCCGATACCTCCAGGTCCCACACCCGGGAGAAGCATCGTAACCGTCCCCCCACCCGTGCGGGTGAGGGCGCCCCCTCATTGCTGAGCGGGCTTGGCAACTGACTTAGGCTTGGCGCCCCAAGCGTGAACGGGGCGGCCACGGCCTCTACCCCTATTCCAACCCGTGCCCCTGGAAACCGAGACGCCCGCACCTCTGCCGGCTTTGGCTCCCCTAAAGGACGGATTAAAGGAGACCGCCCCCCGAAAGGAACGGCGAAACCTCTTGCGCTGAGGCAACCTGCCTCCCTTGGCAACAGAATCCAGCTTTTCACCAAAAAGCCTCGACCCCAAGAAAGGAAGGGCCGTGAGAGATCTTTTAGAATTAAGGTCAGCTGTCCACTGTCGCAACCACACAGAGCGACGAATAGCCACCAACAGAGCAGAAGCTCTGCCACACATCAACATGGCATCATCCTGGGCGGCCAGAACAAATGACAAAAAGGAGTCACAACGCTTGAGCGCAAGAAACTCATCACCAGAGGGATCAAGGTCCACACACAAATCCCTGACCAAAGACCGTACTGCCAAGGTCAAAAGAGCCGAAGCACAAACAGGCCTCAAAGCCGAGCCCGCACAAACAAAACCATGGCGGGCCAACTGATCAATCCGGCGATCTTCGCCATCCTTGAGATAAGTAGTGTCAGGAAGATGAACAGTCGCCGTATTAGACAGTCCCAAAACCGGGGCATCCACCTCGGGAGGGACCGACCACCGCTTTAGCAAGTCCGCCGGAAAGGGATATTTCCTATCCCAGCTGGGCGGAACACCAACAAGCCGTGTAGGCTGCTCCCATTGCTTAAGGACAACATCATCAAAATGCTGTTGACTGGGAAACTCCAAACGCTGCTTGACCCCCCCAAAGAGCTGACCCCTAGGCCGAGGAGCCGCCTCGGGAGGGTCCAAATCCAGAACCTCAAACATCTGGGCTAAAATAGAAGGCGTGTCAGGAACGGGACCATCAATATGATCCCCCTCAGTACCCAACACCTGCTGAGCCACGGAAACATCCGATTCTTCCTCAAGCTCCCCCTCCTCAAGGGGGCGATCCACCCAATCCAAATCCTCAACAACCTCCTCATCAGAGTCCGGCTGAAGCGGAGATAGGTGTTTACGCTTCGCGGTAACCTTCAGAGCGGACATATCTGAAAACCGCTTCTCGAGGTTGGCCAGACGGGCGCACACCTCAGATTGCGAATCCCCACCCGTGACAACGTCACACAGGGTCCGGAACAGGCGAGGCGAAGAGGGAGATGGCGCGGACGAAGAAGTCCCAGGCACCGGAGTGCTGGATTGACGCTCAATGTTCCGCTTGGCACATGGTATACATATAATGACATCATCCCCCGGGAGCGGAGTCCCACAACCCCCGCACAGCCTGGATTGTCCCGAAGGATCAGTTCCGGTATCCTTGGCAGCCTCCATATGGTGAATTTATGGTATTCGCGGAACCCAGGGATTTATGCAGTAAGCAACCCGGGATGCCCCCAATGATACAATCTAAGTATATATAAATATATACAATCTATACTGCCCAGACCAGGGAAAGAATTCCTCTTTTTTTTTTTTTTTTTTTTTTTTTTTTTTTTGCCAGCCACCCAAAGGGACTATAAAGCCGAACCCAAACTAGCCAGGTATATGAGACCGGGAGAGCCCCACAGGATGGAATCCCGGAATCTGAAAGACAAAGACAAAGACAACAGTCAAAAACCAGCACAACATGGCAGCAAACACACAACATAGCCAAAATACTGGGAAGCCAGGGAGGGCCAGACTTAGCAGAAAAACAGGGAGGCCAGGGGCCAAGAGCATATAAGCATAAAATAATGGCTGCAAAATACCCCACCTGCTTCTATTACCAACACAGGCATACCCAAAACCTGGCCGCATATACCACCCAACACCCCCGGTCGGAGGGGGGGGGGGGGGGAGGGGGAAGGGGAGGGGGGGGGGGGGGAGAACAGAGCCCGCAATAAGGCCAAATAGCCAGCGATCCCTGCCCCACTATCCCCTATAGGCAAACACAGAAGGAAAACCACAAAAACCTACCTGGATCCTGCCGCACTAACAGACGTCACGAAATGGCGGCCAGCCAGGGTGAGAAGGAGCGAGACTCGGGGCGGGCCCAACAGAAACGCGGGAGCCGCAAAAGCCCCGCCCCCTCTCGCTCCGCTTGTCACGGCGCGGGCCGCGCGAGCCGCGGTCCCGCCCACCTCTGAGGCAGAGCGAGCAGCGGGCGCCACATGAATGGCGCCCACGGAAACCGCCAAGGCGGACCAGCAGCGCACATGCCGCCCCGATCCGCCCGCAATAAACAAGCGGCGAGCGCGACCGCGGCCTACGGGCCGGCGGCGCAGCACGCCTGCCGGCCCCGCCCACAGAGCGAGCAGGGGACCCTGGGCCACGAAAGGCGCCCTGACATGGCGCACGCCCCCACCTTCAAAACGGGCCGGCGAGCCCGCCGCCCGCACAGCCCCCTAAGTGAAAAACACGGGGCTCAGAGAGCCCCCCAAGCACCAAGCACCAAAAACAGAAAACGCCAGACCACTCATCCCTGCCACTCACACACACAGACATGAATAAAAGACAAGGGCACTAAGGGCAAACTAATGGGGATATAAGGGCTGGGGCATCCCATGTCCGGATCACCAACCGGAGCACCGCTATGCCCCATAATATAGGGTCGAGCGGAGGAGCTAATCTCCTAGGCACCTAGAGTGCCATCTACCTGTGCCCGGCCTCCAGCCTGAGCTGGGAGGCTGCCATAGAATAAGGGGATAAACACAAAACAGAGCCGGGCAGAAATAGACCATTGGGGGGGGGCCGGGGTGAGACCCCGGCTACCTGCAAGCAGGAGACTTCTCTCTTCTGTCTTGTCGCCATCTTGCAGAGACCAACACTGGGGAATTGGTGAGAGGTACCAGGTATATATAGACCGGGAGGGGCTTGCTGAAGCTTTTGGAGATCTCTGCAAGTGCGCCACCTAGCGGTGAGTTACCCAAGTGTAATAATAATAAGTTTCTGAAGTGGGGTGTGTGACATACTTAGAATATAACATTTTGAGAGTACTCACCTGAAAAATGGATATTGTTGGTGTGCCACACACCCCGCTTCACCTTTAATATTCTTCACGATTGGGTTACTCACCGCCAGATGACGCTGTTGCAGACAGGAAGTCTTGTAACGAGCCCCCTTCCGGCCTATATATACCTGGTACCTCCACCAGTTTATCACCAGTGATTTAAAAAGCAGAAAGACAAGGTACCAGTAATTTGACGGTAACCTCAAAATAAATAAAAGCTTCACCATATAAAGGATTCGGAATACCGAAAAGGGTGGGAGTGAAGCGGGGTGTGCGGCACACCAACAATATCCATTTTTCAGGTGAGTACTCACAAAATGGTATTATTCTTGGTGTGCCACACACCCCGCTTCACCTTTAATATTCTTCACGATTGGGACATCCAAAAGCAGTGTCCACAAGGGATGGGCATCCCAAGGCAAGGTGAAGCATAACTTAAATGACTGCTGTCTGCAGAACTTTGCGGCCAAAAACAGCATCCGCTGAGGCTCGCACATCAACTTTGTAAAACTTAGAAAAAGTATGAACAGAAGACCAAGTGGCGGCCTTACAAACTTGTTCAACAGAAGCTTGGTGCTGAAAAGCCCAAGACGCTCCAACGGCGCGAGTAGAATGAGCAGTGATACGAAACCCTTGCCAAACCCTTGTTAGGCCCACAGGGCACAACAAAAAAAGGCATCCGTCTTACGAAAAGGAGACGTGATAATCAAGTAGTACTTAACACAGCGTACTACATCCAAACAATGCAAAACCCTCTCTTTGTCATTCTTAGGATTAGGACACAAGGAGGGAAGAACAATATCCTGATTCAAATGAAAAGCAGAAACAACCTTAGGAAGAAAGTCCGGTTTGAAACGAAAGACCACCTTGTCCTGATGCCTCTCAAAGTAAGGCGCCTGGATAGACAAGGCCGCCAACTCCGAGACACGCCGGACCGAAGTGATAGCTACCAAGAAGACAATCTTCTGAGTCAGGGTAGACAAAGCAATATCTTGCAGAGGCTCAAAAGGAGGAGCCTGAATAGCAGAAAGAACCAAATTCAAATCCCAAACCGGGAGTAATGGTTTCCTGGGAGGCCGCACATGCGTAACCCCCTGGAAAAAAGTTTTAACTAAAGATTGAAGCGCAAATCGCTTCTGAAAAAAAGATAGATAAGGCAGAAACTTGCCCTTTCAACGTACTTAGCTGAAGACCAGAGTCCAGCCCTGATTGTAAAAACTCCAGAATCCTGGAGACCGAGAAGACCCTACAAGGAAAGGATCTAATCTCACACCAAGCGATATAGGCTTTCCAAGTCCTATAGTAGATGATAGAAGACCTCTTCCGGGCACTGATCAAAGTCTTAACGACCGAGTCAGAAAGACCCTCCTCCTTCAAGATGGAGGTTTCAGCAGCCAGGCTGTCAAATACAGCGCTGGTAAATTGGGGTA
Source organism: Gastrophryne carolinensis (assembly GCA_027917425.1). NCBI lineage: Eukaryota > Metazoa > Chordata > Amphibia > Anura > Microhylidae > Gastrophryne > Gastrophryne carolinensis. The sequence goes on from CM051240.1 coordinate 188,227,410, forward strand.
ACACAACCGACCCTGAGTGAGCAGATCGGGCCGAAGAGGCAGAACGAACTGGTCCACTGCCAGCCGAACGATGTCTGCGAACCACACTCGCCTTGGCCACCTTGGGGCCACGAGAACGGCGGACACCCTTTCCAGAGCCAACTTCCGAACCACCCTGCCCAGCATGGGTATCGGAGGAAACGGGTATAGAAATCCCAGATCCCCCCAGCTCAGGGACATGGCGTCCACTGCCAGAGCCAGAGGATCCCGGGAGAGCGACACGAAGTTCGGGAGCCTGTGATTGTGACGAGAGGCAAACAGGTCCACCTCCGGTGTCCCCCATCGGAGACACAGTGAGCGAAAAACCTGAGGATGGAGAGCCCATTCTCCCAGACGGGGAGAGCCCCTGCTCAACCGGTCCGCTTCCTGGTTCTCCACTCCTGGAATGTATACCGCCGAGAGACAAGGAACATGGGCCTCTGCCCAGGTCAGGATCAGGGACACCTCTCTGAGAGCACCCAGACTGCGAGTCCCTCCCTGATGATTGATGTAAGCAACCGCTGTTCGATTGTCTGAACGCACCTGGACCAGAAGGCCCAGAACGTGATGAGTCAGGAGAGCAAGCACCCGATGGATGGCTCTCAGTTCCAGAACATTGATGGGTAAGTGGGCCTCTTGAGGTCCCCATTGCCCCTGGAACTGAAGCTCCTTCCAGAATCTCCCCCATCCCGAAAGACTGGCGTCCGTGGTGACAATTTCCCAAAGAGGGGTCAGGAAGGACCTGCCCCTCACGAGATTGGCCGAGACCAACCACCACTGGAGGAACTGCCGGACCCGGAAGGACAACTGGCAGGGCTGATCCAGCGACCGAGGCTGCCGGTCCCAGGACGCCAACAGATAAAAGCTGAAGCGTCCTCGTGTGAAATTGAGCAAAAGGAACTGCCTCGAAAGGCGACCATCAAACCTACCAGCCTCATCCCCAGACGGATGGACGGCCGAGGATTGGAAAGAAGGACCCGAGCCAACTCCTGAATCAGATGAATTTTGGACTGGGGGAGAAACACTCTGTGTTGAAGAGAGTCCAACTGCATCCCCAGAAAGGACACCACCCTGGCCGGAGCGAGGGAGGACTTGGGGAAGTTGATCACCCAACCAAAGCTTTCCAGCGTGGAGACAACCATCCTGGTGTCTGTCTCCGATTGATTGAGTGACGGAGCCATGATGAGAAGGTCGTCCAAATAAGGTACGACACGAATGCCCTGAGATCTGAAAATGGCCATCACCCCTGCCAGCACCTTGGTGAACACTCTTGGAGCCGAGGTAAGGCCAAACGGAAGTGCCCCGAATTGAAAATGCTGATCTTCCATCACGAATCGAAGAAAACGTTGATGAGCGTGGCAGATGGGAACATGAAGAAAAGCATCCTTGATGTCTATGGACGTCATGAAGTCCGCCTGCCGAAGGGAACCGACGACAAACGTAAAGTTTCCATGCGAAACTTCCGAAAACGGATGAACCTGTTGAGTAATTTCAGGTCCAGGACGGGACGAACCGACCCGTCCTTTTTGGGGACTGCGAAAAGATTGGAGTAGAAACCGAGGCCCATCTCTAAGCGCGGTACCGGCCGGATGACTGCCATTTCTAACAGATTCTTTACAGACGCCAGGAGCCCCTGTGCGGCCAAAGGATCGATGGGCACCCGAGACCGAAAGAACCGTGAAGGAGGGCGAGACTCTAATTCCAGCTTGTAACCGGACGACACTACCTCCCGGATCCATCTGTCCGGAACCTCCTGGTCCCAAACCTGGGAGAAGTGTCGCAATCGTCCCCCCACCTGCACGGGTGAGGGCAGCCCCTCATTGCTGAGCGGGCTTACCAGCAGGTTTGGGCTTGGAGCCCCAGGACTGAGTGGGACGGCCACGGCCCCTCCCCCGAGTCCAACCTGCACCTCTGGTAGTGGAGAAGGAAGCCCCCCTACCCGCTCTGAATCCCCGAAAGGAAGGCCTACCAGAACTTGCCCCCCGAAAGGGACGACGAGGCCTCTTGCGTTGCGGCATTTTACCACCTTTTGCAACTGAATCAATTTTATCACCAAACAGTCGCAAGCCCAAAAAGGGGAGAGCTGCGAGCACCTTTTTAGAAGCTACGTCCGCCGACCACTGGCGCAGCCATACTGCCCGACGAATAGCCACCAGCATTGCCGCTGTCCTGCTACTCATAGCCAGCGCATCGTCCTGAGCGGACAGAACATAGGAAACAAAAGACTCACACTGCCCGAGAGCAGTAAACTCCTTACGAGTGGGATCAAGATCCACACACAGATCCTGAATAACAGATCTAACCGCCAATAGCACCGAAGCACACACCGGGCGCATCGTTGATCCGGCATTAATAAAACCATGGCGAGTGTACTGGTCAATCCGACGATCCTCACCATTCTTAAGGGCAGTGGTTTCAGAAGACTGCACCATAGCCGTGCTAGAGAGCCCTAGCACAGGGGTATCGACGTCAGGAAGAACAGACCAAAGCTTCACCAATTCTGGCAGAAAAGGTTAACGTTTCTCCCAACTGGAAGGAATTCCAGTTAACCGCGTGGGATGTTCCCATTCCTTAAGCACAACCCTCTCAAAGTGATGTTGTCTGGGAAAAACCAAACGCAGCTGAGGCACATTAAACAACTGACCCTTTGGCAGGGTGACAGCCTCAAGATCTAAATTCAAAATTTCAAACATTTGAGCCAGAATGGAGGGGGTGTCAAGGGAAACCCCCGCAGACAAATCGCCAATAGCATCAACCTCAAGCTGATCTGCAGGCTCATCTGACTCCACCAGGAATTCTCCCTCCTCGTCCAGGGAGCAATCGGACCAATCTACAGGCTCACATACTTCATCCTGTGAAGCCGGAGGTACAGGAGAAAGGTGCTTCCGTTTCGCAGTGGCCTTCAACCCTGCTTTAACGGAAATTATCTTCGAGGTTGGCTAACCGTGCAGACACCTCAGATTGCGAATCCCCACCTTTGACAATGTCACACGGGGTCCGGAACAGGGAGGGAGGGGTAGGGGATGATGGAAGTTGCGAAGAGCCAGCAGCCGGAGCGACGGACTGACGCGCAATATTCTGCCTTGCACAAGGAATGCATACTATAACATCATCGCCTGGGAGCGGAGTCCCACAGCCTCCACACACCCTAGATGGCCCAGAAGAACCATTTCCGGTATTATCGGAAGCCTCCATATGGTGATTTATGGTATTCGCTAAATCCTGGGTTTAAGGCATAAGCCACCCGGGATGCCCCTTTTATGTAAATGTCCCGGGAGGGAGGATTTAATTTATAATAAAGATCCCCTGCCACAACACACATATGCGGCTGAGAGCCCCGCACGTGTCGTCCTGATAACAGGAAGGAAGTGCGGCTGGGGCCGGGTGAGATGACGCCGCCGCCGGAACCACGCCCCCACCCCTGACGTCATGCGGGCCCCGTTTACCCCCCCCCCCGCGCCGAATTTGAACAGTGCAGCCCACCAGACGGCGGTGCCGACACAACAAGAGGGCCAGCAATGCCCTCAGTAAAGGGAGAAGGGGGGGAGGGGAAACGAGAGTTCCTAGGCAGCCTGTGCTGCCCACCAAACACTGACACGCGGCCCGCCAAGCGGCGGCGGTTTTAAAAAAGGAGACAAGGGGAGAGGGGAGAGGGGGGAGGGGGAGGGGAGCTGTACAGCCTGGGAAAGGCGCAGGCAGCCTCAGGCAAGCCTGTGACAGCGCAGCCCGCCCCGGCCACCCTTAAAGCTGACCCCAAAACTCTGGCCATACAGGCCAGCAGCCGCCCGCAGAAACAGCAGAAACTGCCAGAGGATACGTGCCATGCAAGGAGGAATTTAGTCAGGCCAAACGCACCCTTGCTTGCGGTGCAGCCTGACAAATGTTGAATAAGTAAACACATGAAATAAACATACAGTAAAAACATACATACAAACACACATCCCTCTAACCCCCCCCCCATAGTGAAGGGAGAAGGGACCGTAACGGGAGAGCAAGGGGCACCTCGGGACAGGGGCATCCCAAATCCGGATCACCATGCCGGACAGCCGCATTGCCCCCAAAACAGGGGGGTCGAGCGGAGGAGATAAGCTCCTAGGCACCTATGGTGCCATCTACCAATTGCCCAGTGAGCAGCCAAGGCTGGGAGGCTTCCATTTAACCACAAAGGTAACAATCAAAACCGGGCAGAAATAGACCAAAAAAGGGGGTGCCGGGTTAAGACCCCGGCTACCTGCAAGCAGGAGACTTCAATCTTCTGTCTTGTCGTCATACAGAGAGAAAAACACTGGTGATAAATGGGAGGTACCAGGTATATATAGGCCGGAAGGGGGCTCGTTACAAGACTTCCTCTCTGCAACAGCGTCACCTGGTGGTGAGTAACCCAATCGTGAAGAATATTAAAGGTGAAGCGGGGTGTGTGGCACACCAAGAATATCCCCTTAATAAGATAACTATATTACACACACCAGGGAACATAGTTTCTGTACTTTATTAATAATATCCTACCTGATCATTCAGGTCTTGCTCCAGATCTTTACTTTGATCTTCACGGTGATCTAGCAAAGGCTGAGCATGCTCACCATCATGGTCATCTTCTGTTTAATAAAAAGATAAAATAAAATAGTCAACACTTGATAGCAGAACATACAATTTTAAAGCGTATCTGTCAGAAAGTGGTAGATATAAATACAAAAAAATGTTTAAAGACTATAAGCATTTGCCTCACAACACGCAGCCAGTACCAGGCAAGGTTATTCCCTGCAACATGGCCCTATGGGTCTCTTTAATGGCTAACAAGGAGCACAAAAAAAAAAAAAATGAGCAAACCAGAGCTGCTCACATTTGTCTCAGAGCCCAGTGTTGCCAGTACAGGAAAACGCACCCACAACAGATTTTAAATTAAAGTGGATCATCGGTGAGCATTAATGTATAAATATGCTCTCTGAATCTTAAAAAAAAAAAAATTACCTTTGAAAGTGGACCAAAAGCAGCCCTGGAGTCAAATTCCCTCCCCCAACATACAGATTCAGGATTCCCCGCTGTGTGCGCACCCCCCCCCCCCAAAAAAAAAAATATATATATGACCTCCTCTCCTAATCTAATGGCATAGACACGCACCCAGCTAGAGGCTAGCAAGGATGCAGCTGCTTGGCGTGAGCAGATTGGACAAGATGCAAGTTTTACTGGGCGACCTGGGGGGGGGGGGGGGGGTTCACACAGCAAGGCATCCCTAATCGGGGAGCCCCGAGGGCAAGGACCAAACCCGGGGATACTCAAAATTCAAAGTATTGGTACACTTGAACATCAAACTAATTTTGGTAGCACTAGTAAGTGTTTTTTATGTGGAGGATACCATACCTACAAGTCCTGGGTAACTGTTGTCCAGTTTCATTTTCTTCTGCGAATACAGCTCCTGCATAGTTTCAAAATCTTTTTGATGCTCTTCTTGGAGCTCTAATATTTTGTCTGCATGTTCCTCCATCTGCTCAGAGTGTTCCTCGAGGTACCTTTTAACTTCCTGAAAATGATGATTTACCAAATGATTTAAACAATTGAAATGATCTTCTTGCCATTTTTCTCGTTCCATTTTTTCCACTTCATGAGATTCCAGCAATGCCCTCAACTCTTTTTCATGCCGTTCTTCAAGCTTGCCCAAATCTTGATCCATCAATGCAGGAGCCTGGATAGTTTGATTCCCCCATTGTTCTCTCTCTTTTGAATGAAGCAACATTAGATCTTCCACCTCGCTTCTATGCTGGTTTTGAAGATTTAGAATTTCCTTTGAACAATCTTCTTGCAAGGTCTTAAACATAATATTGTATTCTTCTTGTTTTTGCAGAGAGGCCTGGGAAATCTCTTCTCCGATACGTTTCAGCTCTTGCGAATGTTGATTTACCATAAGGTCCAACTCCTGAGAGCACAGGTCTCTTTCTTTCTCCCACTCCTCCCTTTCCAGGACATGTTGTTCTTCAACTTCTTTCATCTCACTGGAATGTTGCTCTTGTAGATCCTTTATAGCCTTTAAATGTTGTTCTTGCAGCTCTGAGGTTTTAGAGCAAATCTCTTCTTTTAGCAGTTGTATAGCTTTTGATTGACTTTCTTTATCTTTCTTCCAGTCTTCTTTTTCCTCAAGAAGTAACTTGTGAAGAGTCTCAAATTCTTTACATTGCTCTTTAAGCTGCAATATTTCTTCGGAATACTCCCCTTGTTGCCGTTCCAAGGTTAGTTTTTCCTGATGAGCAGCCAGCAGTTCCTCTTTTTCCTTATTTAAAAGATCTTGCAACTGCAATAGTTTGGTTGTGTACTTTTGTGTGACCTGGTTGATTTCTTCTTGATGTAACTCAATTTGTTGCATGCTCTTCTGAGAAAACACTTCTTGAGCTTGCTTAATTTCCTGGCGTTTCTGGCTTTCCCATTCTTGCCTATCTAAAACATGAGATTCAATAAGTGACTTTATTTCCTGCTCATGCCTTTCACTTAGATGCAATACTTCCATTGCATGCTTCTCTTTTAAAGAGCAAATCTCCTCAGAATGTTGCTGAAGCAAGTCTTCCCTAGAAGGTTCAGCCTGTAAATTTTTCAACTCTTCATAGTACTCACTTTTCTGAAACTCCAACTCTCTTCTTTCTTCTGAATATAGCCCTTTTATAGTGGCCTTTTCATTATCATGCTGCTCCCTCAATTGTTTGATTTCCTCAGAAAAGTCAGACTTCATTTGCTCCATCATTTCTGCCTGTTTTTGGCTTAGCAGCTCTAATTCTTTGGAATGAATGTCCTGTTGTCCACTCAGCTGTTTCTCCTTCTCAACAGCGAGAGCTTTTAACTCATCTCTCTCTTTCTTATGCAACCTATGAAGCTCTGACACCTCCGATGCATGCTGTTCTTTCAGCAATTCAGCATCTTTTGACCGTCTTTCAATCTGCTCTAAGGATTCCTGAAGTTTGTCTTGAACCTGTTTTAGTTCTTGCAAATACTGGTCATGTTGTCTGGTCCACTCCTCCTTTGATTGGTTACTGTGCTCTTTAATAGTCTCCAAATCAACTCTATAGTTTTCTTGCATCTCCAAAGATTCTGCCCTCAGCTGCTCTAGCACTCTTGAATGCTCCTCTTCCAGTCGTAATATTTCCTGAGTCAGTTCATGTTTAAGATCCTTCAACTCTTGATCATGTTTCTCCTGCAGATGTGCCAATTCAAACTGGTGGCGGCTTTGAAGAAGTGCAACTTCTTGTGCCCGCTTGTCATTGAGCGTTTCACGAAGTTGCACCAGGGCATTATCCTTCTCTTTGAGCAAGTTTGATTGACTCAGTTCCAAATGGGCAGTGTGCATGTTGGTCAGGCTAAGTCGTAAAGCTTCTGCGTCAACATTATGTGCATTCTACAGGAAAAGAACATAAAGCTAAATTGATACATATGACACCATTTTAACAAAAAGCATTTTCAGCATTTTAATAGGCTTTGAAGGGGATGTAGAGCTTTGATCCCCCTTTCTAAGTTTGCCCCCACTAATTCGCCACCAAAAAAGTATATATTATCGCTTTCATTTTTTTTATTCACCTGGTCTATGCAAACACACACACCTCATTGTACAGCAGATTTAAATTTTCCAAAAAGAAATTTTGTGAGGTGTTGGATCAAGTTGTAATAGTACTCACATCCTGGCGCTGAATACGTTGGAAAATAAACAGTAAATTAAACCTGCTTGGGGTAAGAACACATATATAGATGAAACCCTGACAACCAGCATGGGCAGAGCAGAAAGCAGGCTTATTTAGCCATCTCCATGGAATGTACCTTAAAATATTCAGTATAAGTTTGATTGAGTGAGATATTTTAATGCATATGTCTGCTATAGTTTTACATTTTTTTGCATTTTTATTGAGGCAATAGAATCTTGTTAATCTCAATCTTTTGCAGAGTATACAGAGAAAGTGTCAATACAACTACAATCATATTGTCAGATTATATAACCTAACATTTTATCCAACATTCTATAATTAATCACATCACTAAACTAGTCTGTATTTATTCTTGCATTATTTTTACAAAAGCTGTTCTTGCTAATGAGCCTGAGTCATCTAATCCTCCAAGTTCCTATATTGCCACAACCACACACCTACCATCCATTCAATAGCCATTATAGGTGTACTTTATGGTTTAAATTAGCCTGTGCTGTCCCTTTTAAATGTCACTTACCTGCCCGCCTAATCCATGCTGAGTCGTTTCCTGTTTGAGGTACTTTTTATCAAGGGAGTTCTGCCCAACTGACTCGTTTTAACATTCCCGTCTGACATCTGAAGAATCTTGACCCTTGAATATTTACTACTTCAAAACTGCCAGTTCCTTCAATAACCGCTCAAACTACGGTTGTGGTCACAAATATACATTGCACCTCCCCCCCCCCCCCCCAATACTGGCACATGGTTTCTCTTTTGGCACAATACCAGGTGGAAGCAGACACTGCTTGACTGGGACAATTGCCCCAAATAAGAGGCAATAGGAATTTAGGGTCGGAGCTATAAAAATAGTACATGGACATCTTTTAAGATGGGTTCAGCCAATAGGACTACAAGGGACCAAACCTGTGGGCTGACAGGTAAGTGAGGTTTATGTATTAGTTTACCTGTCCATTTAAGTTTAGTCACACTCTACTAGAAAATAAATTATCTGATGCTTTTCTACTCACCATTTCATGTAGTTTGCTCTCTAGATCTTCATTTACATTCTTTAGTAAATTCAATTCTTCACGCAAGGCCTTCTCGATTTTAAAGAACTCCCCCTCCTTTGCTTTAATTGCCTCATGCAGCATTTGTTGTTCCATGCCTTTTGAGTTTAGTTTGTTATCAAATTCTTGACGTTCTAATTCTCTGGCTTTCTCAGAGTCCTGTAAATTCTGCATCAGATTAACATTATCAGTCTGTAGTTTGTTCTTTAACTCTAGCATGTTTTCTAGTTCAGTTTCCACTACACAAAGCTTACTCTTCACCAAATCATAGTCTTCTAAAATATGTGCAATTTGCTCTTCGGTTAACATTTGGTCTTCTGAGTCTTGCTCTTGGCAAAGCTTCTGTTGAGGGGCAATTTTTTTATTTCCAAGATCATCAATAACCCCTTGCCGCTCCTTAAATTGCTCATTTCTGTTTGCTTGCTCTCTCTCCAGTTCAGCAGTCACCTCCTTCCATTTCGCTACAGCTTCTTCCAGGGCGTTAGAGCACTTTTGCAATTGCTCTTCCTTGTTCTGAAGCTGCTCTGTGAGAGCTCTGCATCTTTGCAGAGCATCGTCTCCAATATCCAAACTTTGCTTGTTTTTCTCATTTGAGAACCCCAAATTACTAGACAAGTAGACAGCAAAAGACTCTGGATCTAAATCCTTCCCTAAAGTTGCACCACCTGCTAAAACACCAGTGATTGGCATAGGAGAACAGAAAAGTGGAAGGTTTGCACTAACTGTGGAGTCAATGCTATGTTCCAGAGCAAAGTCACTATCCAGTTCAAATCTGCTGTGATCACCTATATCTTCATTGCTATATGACAACTCAAATGGATCAGACTGGCTGGGAATCAGATATTTATCCAAAAGTAAAGGTTCTTTAACAGTAAACAAATCATCACAATCTTCCTTTTCACCGTCACCTAGGTTTGTGATCTTATAATGATCTTTCCTAGCTTTCACCCGGCTTAAATTTTTCTTGATGTCTTCCAAATCATGCCTGAAATGATCAACTCTAGTATCATCGAGTATTAGCGTTTTACTTTCATCTGTTACAATCTCTACTTTTTCAGTACTGAACAGCTTCACCTTGTCTAAGGTCTGAAGTTTCAAATTGAAGGTTGGCAAATCTTCCTCATGCGGTAATTTAAGCTCACAATGGTTTTCTTCTTTGAGCCTTAGGCTCTCCTTAAGATCGCGAATCTCTTGGTTCAGACAATCTTTTTCATTCTTCTCCTGAGCTACCGTCTGCTCTGCACGAAATAACTTTTCCTTCAGCCTCAAAACTGTATCGTTGTGCTTTTGTTCCCAAGACAGTCTTTCCATTTCAAAGTCTTCCATTTGCTTTTCAATTTTCTTAATTAAAGATTCTCGAATACTTTCAGATTCTGCAAGCTTCTTATTTAAGTCTACAACAAGCGCAGTTAGAGATTCAACATTATTCTCTGCACTGATGGAGATCCTATTTCTTTCACCCCCACATTTGTCACCATCTGAACTGGGATTAGATTCCGTAGAACTTGGCACAGATATGCCAAGCTTTAGCTGTAGGACTTCTTGATTTCTTTCCGTAAGTTCCTGTTGAAGGTGGTTTACAGAACTTTCTGACAAGTCCAGTTTCTCTTGAAGAAATTTAAGTCGCTCTTGCTGCTCATGTAACACATGTTCAAGTTTTGCAATCAGGTTCTCCTTTTCTTTAGTTGCCTGCAATATACATAGATAAATGTTACCCTAACACGATCACACAAGATTACTTACCTTACTTTCCACAGAACCACTCTTGCACAGCTTTTGATTCACCTTAATTCTTCTGCTATCAACTCAGATTTCGACAGCTGGCTCCCAGTTAGTTCTACTGTGCATGACTACCACTCATAAGATCAGTGGTAGACAGTCACTTGGTAAACTCAAAACCTTAAAGCAGAACAGAACCTGGGAATTTGACTTTCCTGGGTTATATTTCCATTCCATTCCCACTGTAAAAAAAAAGCCCCACCATTTCTGGGTCCAAGGAGGGCCATTTGCCACAACAAAGTCATTTGGCAAACAGCTCTCATAAGTTTTAATAGGGCACAAGTGTGGCCACATCCTAAGCGGCTCAAACACACTACTGCATACGGCGGACTGGGGGAAGGCCACTCTTTTGTCCTGCTTTAATTAGATGAATTATGAAGGTTTAAACATTTATCTTTACAGCTTGTGATTCAAGTACGCTGCATAATGGGTGGTCTATAAGATGTAATAACAGATTGGCAAAAAATATGCCAATAATCACTACTATATGCATTTACAAAAGCAACAATTCACAGTGCTCAAATAGATTTGCTCTTTAACCCTTTGGGGGTGGGGCTCTAGACCACAAGTCCTCCCTACGATTGGTGGTCTATCGTGAAGGAAATCAGGAGTGCCACAACTGTTTCTGATGCTGCAAGCTCACCAAGAAGGGAGAGGGCAGCCATGAAGAGATAAACTGATAAATAAGAAATAAGAGTTTATACCCTTGGCCCAGACAATTGCTTTCAGACTGGGGGTTGTGAGGAATTAATCTTGTGGGAGGTAAGGGAAGTATAGATTTTTTTTCCTCCTTTTTGGGGTTTACATGTTTAAAGAATATTTTGGTAACCAATATACGATTCCCTCTAAACCACTTACCTTTTGAAAATGCTCTAATTCACTTTCCAGATCTTGGGCTCGTTTGAAAGTTTGATCCATGAGACTACTGTGGATAACAGAAAACTGTTGTTGGGCCTCATGTAGTTCCTTATTTCCAAGGCTTTTATGTTTCAGAACTCTGCTGGCCTGGAAATAGAAATCAAATGCCATGAATTCAGGAAGATTGGAAAAAAAACGGCTTATTAAAAGAGTTCGTCCAGTCACATGGGTTAAAAAAAAACAAAAAAAAACAAAAAAAAAAAAAAAAACACACACCTCTCCAACCTTGCCTAGAGCCGATCCAGTTTGGCGTCTTGTCACTGGTCATTATGGTGACAGACCTTTTCTCCAGTGCAGAAGCTCCCTACCAGTCTACCTACATACTGCTTTCTAAGTACACCAAAAGAACCTATAGCCCCCTTAGTCACAGGGACTCTGCACGTTCAGTGCATTAACTGCAATGGATGGATGTGCAACCTGAATGGAGCTGGGTATGCGGCAGCACTGATTGACATGGGGGACACAACGAACAGCCAGCTTTTGAAGTCCATCAAAATAATAAGGAGGCACCAGCTTGCTGCAGGAGCCATTCCAGTTTCTGCAAACCCCCCCCCCCCCCTTTGGGTTTACAGACCCTTTACACATGTTTTAAAGTGGACCAACACCCACCGCTGATCAGCCCGGGAATCTATAAGATTCCCGGGCCGATCAGATCCCTCCCCGCGGGGCATACGAAATCGGGATGCCCCGCTGTGTGAACCCCCCCGGACGCCCACAAACCTTACCTTCTCACCGTTCCAACGGCGCATGCGCGGGCCTCCGCCTCTCGAGCATCCCTCTAGCAGGGCGCACACCCTGTAAGAGGGACGAGCGAGAGGCGGCCTCCGCTTGTCCGTCGGCGGTGAGGTGAGTTTTTTTTGGGCTTTCTGGGGGGTTTCACACAGTGGTGCCCCGCAAAAGTGGAAAATCCTGGGTGTTGGTCCACTTTAAATACAATAACAAGCAGCAAAGGTATGAACGCCTTTAGCCATCAAGCACTATTGGTAATATTCCACCAACTGGTGATACAAACCCTGTAGGTAGGCAAGGAGAAGGGCATTCTTCCAATACCATGCTGCTACTGTGCATAGCAATCTGCAGCGTAAATAACCAGTAATGGTTATTACTAAACTCCAAATTTGTTCCATTCACAAACATTGCTCAAAATTCCAAGCAGTTCACAGGGTGAATTTAAAGAAATGTCCCCATTTGACAATGGATGGTAAACATTGCATACATTATATGCATAAACCAACTAAATGTATATATGTTTTATATGCATGAAACCAAATCTGGTGCTCATCACTAGGACTATCCTGGTGATTGGTCCCTGCCCCAGGGGTATCCCAATGTAGCTTACCGCCCTGTGTGAACCCCAGATCACCCACTTTTGGTCACCTGACTTTTCCACAGTGCATATCCGATCAGTGTTTTATTAGGCACTTACTAATGCGCGGCATAAAGCTGGCAATTTGAACGCTCAGCATAGGTGCGCCAGAGGCCACATCCGAGGCTACCCTGTGGAATGCGTGCTAGGCCTATCTGAGTGGCTGGGCATAGGAAGCACGTACAGCTACAGGGAAGCCAGGGATGCAGCCTCTGGGATAACCCACTGCTTTAAATCCTCCAGATTTCCCAATCCATTCTCCTCTTCCCCAGCTGGAACTCTGGATTTTATTCCTACAGGAAAATAGAACCACAAGCTTGGTGGGAGTGTTATTCAGTTCGCGTGTATAAGTGACTCTTCCTCTCTTTAGCCTATTAAATAGATAATTCAGATATAACCATTTTGATACTCACATCCTGCAGTTGAAGCTGAATAGCTTGTATTTGGTTGGACAGACATAAGGCCTCATCCTCCATCTCCTTTCTATTAAGCAAAACCTGCTGCAAATTGCTTGACAGTTGTGTTATGATCTCATCTTTATTACAGACAGCAGAATGAAGCTCCTGAAACATTTCAAAGCTAGTTTAGTACAAGAAATCTGACTTTAGTAGTATTGCATTATTAAAAAAAAAAAAAAAAAAAAATTGGGGGGAAGCAGCCAACAGATCAATACCGTCCCACGGCCCTCTAGTTTATTTAAAATAGGCAAGAAAAGATCAGGGTGAGGAGCATAATCCAGGAAACCCCACGATTGCTTCACCTTAGTATCCTCTGCTATAATTTTTTAAAAAGCGCTCCATACTGTATAACAGATATCTGAAAGGAACAGGAAATAGCTGCACGACTACACATCCAATCCAGTAAGAGACATGATTCATTGAAAAGCACAGCTGTTTCTTGACCCCCATGACACAGTTTCCACGCCCCGTTTCGGCTTCCTAAGGATCTTTACTGTAAGGGCATCCCAAATCAGGTACCACTGGTGGTGATTAATAAACGGGACATGGAGTAATTTTTGACAGGAGAATTAAATATAATTTATAAAATGAAAGCAGGCCTTAAGTCTAAGGATGCAACAGAGCATAGAATATGGTTCTGTGATGCCCCTCTCTGCAGAGAAGCCGTGTCCTCTGTTATTTGCTGCAAATTACAGCGCACAAAGGAATGCGAAAGTAGGTTTTAGTTTTTAGTTTTACACTGTAGCAGAATGTCTCCTAGGCAGGATGTTCACTAATCCTAAAGTTTTATTAGGTCCATATTAATCTATATATTAAAGAGAAGCAAATTCCTCCCTAGAGTCTACAAGACTAAAGCCAGTGGCCTCCCCCTTTATGGGGCGTTCAGAAATGGAATGCCGTACTGTGTGCATCTCTGGACAATCGCAATGTAAATTCACCTCGCCTGCGAAGCCACACTGCAACCCCACCATACCTTTAGCCTAGGCACGTGCCCGCGCCAGTCATTCAGAAATGCCTGACATGGACATGCAGAGGAGCAGGATGCACATATGCATGTGGGGAGGAAGGTGGTTCTTAGGGCAATTCTGGGGTTACTCACAGCAGGGCATACCAGTTTTGAAACAAAACCCCCGGACAGTGAAAATCTTGGGTGGTGTTCCTATTTAAAGTGGGCCCATAGCCAGTGTTTTCACTATCCTGGTGATAGATCCTTGTCCCCAAGTGGGATGCTGTGTGAAACCCCCCAGATTTCCCCCTTAACTCACTTTTCCACTGCACATGGGCAGGCTCTCGTCCATTAAGAGGCTTATGCCATGCATACTAAAGTACTGTTTAAACACAAAGTGCTAGAATAGGAAGTGGGAGCAGGAACCCAGTTTTCTCTATTTGCGACACGCTCTTGTGCCCTCAGCCTATCTGAATCTCCTTTCAGGTTAAAAGATCTAAAAGATGGGTGTTGCCACCATGAAATAAAGTAGTCCTGAACCAGCAGATACCAGACAACTATACAAATGGTAACACATAGTAGCAAGAACATTAGCTTCAAATTGTAAGCTTGCGGGCCCGCAATGGCTTAGCTATTTTGTTGCTATGTAAATATTACTGTTAGCCTCCAATTCTACAGAATGTACTAGCCCCAAATTTCATTTAAACCGGACCTTAAACCGGCATAATTTAATGAAAAGCCCAAACCCTTGAAAAAGTACTCCCCAGCATCTACATTTTAAGTTTTTAGACACTTATTATTCTTTCCCCCAACCAGCCTGCAACTCCGTTCGTGACTCTAGAATATGGGCGCCGCCATCTTGACTCAGAAGCATTACAAATACTGAGGAGAGCAGGATAAAGTACAGGGGGTGGGGTTATAGCTGTGCTTTACACAGAGAGCAGAGCTGGGGTCGTAAGACACTTCCTGTTTGCAGGCTGCCTGATGCTCTATGAGCCGCCATCTGGGATGTTTAAGGGCAGTAGATGCAGGTAGGAGGATTTTTAATGTGAGCAATCTGTATATAGGGTGGGGGAAACATAAGATAGGCTCTTATTCAAGGTGAAGGTCCACTTTAACTTTATAATTCTGCCTATAGTTAAATAAAGCCCTGCGTATTGCAAGACTCCTGTACTGAGCTCCAATTGTGTGCATTTTCCTTTACACTCCAATATATCTTTAGGCGAGCCCTGCAAAGCATTTATTGCACTTGTAGGTTTTGGACAGAAGGTTGAAAACAAAACATTTATAGAGCAAACAATTGAGAGCATTTTGACGACAGCTTTTAATATGTTAACATAGAAAGAAACAGCAGCAACCTGATGATTTTGTAGGGAATTTTCTTCCAATGGTGTCTGAAGCAGTACAGTATTTACAAGGTAATCTCCAGTGCCCTCCTGTTTCATCTCATGTCCAGCCTCCATATCAGACATTTGGCTCTGGCCCTCCGATACATCCAGCAAGCTGTATTCCAGACTCACCTAGCAAATGAAAGGAAGAGGTTTTATGATTGCCGCGAGTAAACATTAACTGCAGAAGAAGAGAAAATTGATATTATGAGTATACAGTACGTCCTGCTCCAAATAAGAATCATTACTCTTGGGTATTACTCCGCCAGATGGCGCTGGACTGCAGAGACTGCAAAATTGGCTCCTCCCGGCCCCTCAAATACCCGGGACCTCCCACAAGTCCCCAGCATTGAAAAGCAGTTAACGAGAAGCCGGGAGAAAGATAACAGAATCAACCCTTAAAGTGGACCGTCACCCAGGGGTGATCGGCCCGGGATCTATAAGATTCCCGGGCCGATCACCTCCCTCACCGCGGGACATCCGAGATCGGGATGTCCCGCGGTGAGGGACCCCCCCCCCCCCCCCAAAAAAACACCTCATCGGCGGCGGCCGCCGCCTCCCGCGCGCCCCTCTAGACGTGCCCGCGCCGGCCGTTTGTGAATGGGGCGCGCGGGAGGCGGCGGCGGACGCGCTGTGTTGTCCGCCGCTGTCACCCGCTTGTCCGTCGGCGGTGATTGGTCAGCGCGGCCACGTGGGAGCGTGGTGAGGTGAGTTTTGGGGGCTTTCTGGGGGGTTTCAAACAGCGGGGCACCCTTAATCGGGGTGCCCCCCTGAAGTGGACCAAAACCCAGGATAGTCAAAATCCTGGGTGTTGGTCCACTTTTCCACTTTAAGTATAAACAATGATAACAATCACCATACAGGGGATCCAAGGATATTGCAAAACCAAGGGTGGGGTGGAGCAGGACATACTGTATACTCATAATATCAATTCTACAGAAAGGCAGACATGACCTTAGGCAGAAAGTCTGGCTTGAAGCGAAACACCACCTTGTCCTGGTGTCTCTCATAGTAGGGGGGGCTGGATGGAAAGCGCCGCCAACTCAGAAACAAGCCTAACAGAAGTAATAGCCACCAAAAAGACAACCTTGAGAGTAAGAATGGCCAGGGCAGCATCCTGCACAGGTTCAAACGGAGCACCCTACAAAGCAGACAAGACCAAGTTCAAATCCCAAACAGACAACATAGGCTTACGTGGGGGTTGCACATGAGTAACCCCCTGGAAAAAAGGTCCTGATCAGAGAATACTGGGCAAAGGACCTCTGGAAGAAAACAGCCAGAGCAGAGACTTGACCCTTCAGAGTACTGAGTTGGAGCCCCAGCTCCAACCCATGCTGCAGGAACTACAGGATCCTGGGAATAAAGAACACACGACAGGGAAGAGACCTAGACATACCAGTCAATGTAGGCACGCCAAACCCTATAGTAAATGGAAGAAGAAGACTTCTTCCTAACCTTAATCATGGTATCAACCACAGAGGCAGACAGCCCCTTCTCCATCAAGATGGAGGTTTCAGCAGCCAGGCCGTCAAAGCCAGAGTTTGTAAATTGGGATGGCGTAGATGACCCTGAGTGAGCAGATCTGGCACCCTGGGCAGAGCGTACTGATCTACTGCCAGCTGCACCACGTCTGCGAACCACACTCTTCTTGGCCACCAGAATTGCTGGCACCCCCTCCTGGGCCATTTTGCGCAGAACTCTGCCCAACAGAGGGAATGGGGGAAAGACATACAGGAGCTGAAAGTCCCGCCATGACATTGCTAGCGCATCTGTGGTCAAGGCCAGAGGATCCTGGGACAGGGAAACAAAGGCCGGGAGCTTGTGGTTGTGACAGGACGCAAACAGATCCACATCTGGTTGACCCCAACGGTGACACAGAGACTGAAACACCCTGCCACAGAGGGACCAATCTCCCAGGCGAGAGGTCCCCCTGCTCAGAGAGTCTGCCCGCAGATTCTCCACCCCCGGAATGTACACAGCTGATATACAGAGAACATTACTGATATACAGAGAACAGAGACTGAAACACCCTGCCGCAGAGGGACCAATCTCCCAGGCGAGAGGTCCCCCTGCTCAGAGAGTCTGCCCGCAGATTCTCCACCCCCGGAATGTACACAGCTGATATACAGAGAACATTGTCCTCCGCCCAGGCCAGAATCAGAGACACTTCCTTGAGGGCCCCCTTGCTCCGTGTCCCTCCCTGATGATTGATGTAGGCAACCGCTGTCCAGTTGTCCGAGCGGACCTGAACAGGCCGGCCACGAAGGTGTAGGGCCAAGTGAGCCAGAACCAACCTGATCGCTCTCAGCTCCAGAATGTGGATAGGTGTGTGGGACTCCTGAGGGCCCCACCTCCCTTGTAACTGGAGGGACTTCCAGAAGCCCCCCCAAACCATCAGACTGGCATCCATGGTGACAGTCTCCCAGCAGGGGCCCAGAAAGGATCTGCCCACCAACAGGTTCCTGGAGTCCAGCCACCACGAGAGGGACCGCCTGACTAGGAGAGGCAGCACAAGGAACCAGTCCAGGGACGCAGGATCCTTGTCCCATACTGACAAGAGGTGGAGTTGCAGAGGCCTCATGTGAAACTGGGCATAAGGGACCGCCTCGAAGCACGACACCATCAGGCCCACCAGCTGCATCCCCTGCCTGATAGAGGGATGAGGGCAAGATACATTCCCAGGAAAGGAGTCACCAAGGAGGGAGGATTTGGGATGGTTGATCACCCAGCTAAATGACTCCAGCGTGGACACTACCAGCTGAGTATCCTGCTCTGCCTGTTGAAGGGACTGAGAAGTAATGAGAATGTGGTCCAGATAAGGCAGCACGCGAATGCCCTGAGACCTGAGCAGAGACATCACTCCTGCCAGCACCTTGGTGAACACCCTTGGAGCTGAAGTGAGACCGAAGGGCAATGCCACAAATTGGTAGTGCTGATCCTCCAGAGCGAACCTGAGGAATCTGATGACCTGGAAAGACAGGAATATGAAGGTAAGCATCCTTGATGTCCACAGAGGTCATGAAGTCCCCTAGACGCAGAGAACTGATGGCAGAGAGCAAAGTTTCCATGCAAAAGTGCCTGCACCTGACAAATTTGTTGAGGATCTTCAAATCCAGGATGGGCATGACTGACCCATCTCTTTTGGGCACGGTGAAAAGGTTGGAATAGAAACCCTTGCCCCTTTCTCGTAAGGGGACCTGACAAATGACCCCCAGTTCAAGAAGGCTTTGCACCGCCAGAACTAGAACCTGAGCTGACATAGGGTCCTGAGAGATCCGGGATCTGATTAATCTTGGGGGCAGCAAGGCAGCAAACTATCTTGTAACCGGAGGACACTACCTCCTGAATCCACCGGTCTGAGACCTGAAGCCTCCAGACGTGAGCAGCCGTCCCCCCACCCAGATTGGTGAGGGAGCCCCTTCATGCCCGAGGGGGCTTGGGAGAAGACTTAGGCTTGGAGCCCCAGGAAGAGCCAGGGCGTCCACGTCCTCTGCCCCTACCCCAGAGGGCCCCAGTAAGGGAGACCCCCCCTCCCCTGTCTGGCTCCACAGTAGGGGGAGGAAAAGGAGCCTTGGTCCCGAAAGAGCCGAGACTACCGCCTGCGTTAGGGTAACCTACCTCCCTTAGCAAACAGGTCCAGGCAGTCCCCAAACAGGCATAGTCCTTTAAAGGGAAAACCAGTGAGAGCCTTCTTGGCAGCGTTGTTAGCAGCCCACTGGCGCAGCCATACCGAGCGGCGTATAGCCACCACAAGGGCAGAGGTTCTGCCACATATCCTAATCCACATCCAAGGCAGAGAGGACATAAGTCACAAAAACCTCACAACGAGAGAGAGCATTAAACTCCTCACTAGACATCATCAGGAGCACCATCTAGGTCACTTCTCAGCAGGGTCCTAATGGCCACAGCTGTAATGGCAGAGGCACAGACCAGGTGCAGCGCCGCCCCCACGCAGGCAAAGGCATGGGACGCCAGCTGATCAATTCACCGGTCCTCACCATCCCGCAGCATAGTAGAGTCAGGGGAATGCATAACAGAGGTGTTGGACAACCCTAGGACCGGGGCATCCACCTCTGGAGGGGGATGACCAGCGCTTCACCACCTCAGCAGGAAAGGGGTACCTCTTATCCCAGCTCTTAGGGACACTGGGAAGTCTGCTGGGACGCTCCCATTGCTTAAGCACGAGGTTATTAAAATGGGCTTGCTCTGGAAATTCCAAACGTGGTTTAGCAGTATGAAACAATTCCCCCTGCTGCCTGGGAGCCGCAGCCGGGGGAGAGATAGACAGTACCTCAAAATTTGAGCAAACAGCTTAACAGTATCATCTGGGGCCCAGGGAGCCAGAATCATCATGACCCCTGGGCCTCTCATCAGATGACTCCGAGTCAGAAAACAATTCCCCTTCTTCCAAGGGGGTATAACCAGACAGCTCTAAGAACTCATCAGCCTCCATAGGCAACAGAGTGACATCAGGCGTTAAGTGCCGCTTTTTAGCAGAGGCCTTACGCACCAGGGTATTAGCCAGCAACTTCTCAACACTAGCCAGTCTAGAAGACACATCAGGTTGAGAGTCCCCACTGGTATGCAACTCAATGGGAGTCAAATTTAAGCTTGGGGGAGTAGGTGAAGCCATACGTGGCGCAGGCCCAGCTACTGGTAAACCAGGCTGTAGCGCAAGCACCTGCTGGGCACAAGATATACAGACCCGCACATTGTCAGCACTAGTAGGGGACACCCCACAAGCTAAACACTGCCGGGCTTGTCCCAAAGGAACCCCGAGCACATTATCCTGAGACGCCTCCATATAGTAATTATAGCGGCACAATAAGCCGATAGGGATTCACGCTATAAAAAGCAACCCGGGATGCCCCAATAGCCCGCTAGGGAAGTGGAAGTAATTTACACACTAGGCCTCATAAGTTTAATAGCTAAATAGAGGATGAAGAGCCGGGAGAAACCAATAGAACTCGACTCGTCTGAAAAACATAAACGAAGAGAATCCCCATAAGTGACTAATATAAAGACATAGGGTAAGTAAAGCCGCCCGCAGGGGCACTCACGGACCGCGGTAGGTAGATGCCAGTTACGCAGCAGCTGAAACCAGCGAAAGATGGCGCCGGGTATACCTCGAGGGGCGGGACGCGGAGACAGTGACGGGGAACGTGCCAACCGCGGGCCCCGTCCCCCCCGAAGAGCGCGAAGCAGCACACTCGACAAGCCGCCAATGACCACGCGGTCATGACCAGAGGTAATGCCGCCGCCAACCACGGAGCACAAGGAGCGCGCGCGGCGGCGGCATTTTCAAAAAGCAACCAGGGCAACCAAGTCAGCGCAGAGACAGCACACAATACAGTGAAAACACCAAGGCATAAAGACATAGAGTCCTCGATACAAGGAATCATTAATGGAAAGAGGTTTTACTTCTGACTTAAGAGAAGACAAAAATACAACTCTGTGAAGTACTCACCTGTACAGTTGATATTATATGCATACAGCACGTCTTGCTCCAGATATATTCATAACGTGTGGGTAATCCTCCCACCTCCGTGCACTGCAGAACACAAAGAAAACAAGCTCCTCCCAGCCCTACATATAGCGGAGGACCTCCCACAAATCCCCAGCATTGAAAAGCAGTGAGAATGAGAGGCCAGGAGAAACAACCACCCAAAACTGGTAAACATATCAAAAAGGTAACAATCACCAAACAGGGGATCCAGAACAAAGTGAAACCAGGGTGGGGTGGAGCAGGACGTGCTGTATGCATATAATAACTCTACAGGTGAGTGCTTCACAGAGTTGTATTTTTCTAAGCATACAGCACGTCCTGCTCCAGATATATTCATAACGTGTGGGCCATCCAATAGCAGTGTCCGTAAAGAAGGGTGGGATCCCCAACAGAAGGCAACAGCAAGCAGTTTAAACTACTGCCGCCTGCAAAACCTTGCGGCCAAACACAGCGTCAGCTGAGGCCTTAACATCAACCTTGTAAAACTTTGTAAAGGTGTGAACAGAAGACCAAGTAGCGGCCTTACAAACCTGTTCCACAGAGGCCTGGTGCTGAAAAGCCCAAGAAGCCCCAACAGCTCTAGTAGAATGAGCAGTAAGACGAAAGGGGGGAGTCTTCCCCTTAGTAGTATAGGCTTGAACCACTGCCTGACAAATCCATTTACTGATGGTAGACTTGGCGGGAGCCAAACCCTTCCTGGGCCCGTGAGGCACAACAAAGAGAGCATCCGTCTTCCTAAAGGCCTGAGTGGTAACCAGGTAAGACTTGACACACCTAACCACATCCAATGAATGCAAAACCCTCTCCTTAGGGTTACTAGGATTAGGGCACAAGGAAGGAAGTACAATATCTTGATTCAAATGAAATGCAGACACAACCTTGGGCAGAAAGTCAGGCTTGAAGCGAAACACCACCTTATCCCGGTGTCTCAAAGTAGGGAGGCTGAATAGACAAGGCAGCCAACTCAGACACACGTCTAACCGAGGTAATAGCTACCAGAAAGACAACCTTGAGCGTGAGAACAGCAAGAGCTGCTTCATGAATAGGCTCAAAAGGAGGACCCTGCAGGGCCGACAAAACCAAGTTCAGATTGGCTTCCGAGGGGGACGCACATGAGTGACCCCCTGAAAGAAAGTCTTGATGAGAGTGCTGGGCAAAGGTCTTCTGAAAGATAGACAGGGCCGAAACCTGGCCCTTCAAGGTACTAAGCTTAAGACCTAAGTCTAGACCATGTTGTAAAAACTCCAGCACCCTGGGCACTAAGAATTCCCGGCAGGGAAGAGACCTGGATTCGCACCAGTCAATGTAAGCACGCCATACTCTATAATATATAGCAAAAGAAGTCTTCTTCCTGGCTTGCACCATGGTAGCCACTACAGAAGCGGACAAACCCTTTTCCATTAAGATGGTGGTTTCAATAGCCAAGCCGTCAAAGCCAGAGTTAGTAAATTGGGATGGCATAGAGACCCCCGAGTTAGAAGGTCTGGTAACCTCGGCAGATCGTACTGATCTACTGCCATCTGAACCACGTCTGCGAACCACACTCTTCTTGGCCACCTTGGGGCCACCAGAATCGCGGGTACCCCTTCCAGAGCTATCTTACACAGCACTCTGCCCAGAAGGGGAATTGGTGGAAACACATACAGGAGCCGAAACTCCCTCCAAGACATTGACAGAGCATCCGAGGCCAGAGCCAGCGGATCCTGAGAAAGGGATACAAAGCTCGGGAGCTTGTGATTGTGACGGGACGCAAACAGATCCACGTCTGGGACACCCCAACGGTGACACAGGGACTGAAATACCCTGTTGCAGAGGGACCATTCCCTCTGACGGGACGACCCCCTGCTCAGAGCATCTGCTAGCAGGTTTTCCGTCCCCGGAACGTAAACAGCCGAGATGCATTGAACATTGGTCTCTGCCCATGTTAGAATCAGAGACACTTCCTGGAGAGCACCCTTGCTCCGGGTTCCTCCCTGATGATTGATGTAGGCCACCGCCGTCCTGTTGTCTGAGCGTACCTGAACCGCCAGACCCTTCAGGTGCTGGGTCAAATGTTCCAGCACCAATCTAACCGCCCTGAGTTCTAGGACATGGATAGGGAGATGGGCCTCCTGAGAGACTTCCAGAATCCCCCCAGCCCGACAGACTAGCATCCGTTGTGACCGTCTCCCAGGAGGAAGCCAGGAAGGATCTGCCCCTTGTCAAGTTCCTGTGGTCCAGCCACCACGCAAGGGATTGTCCAATGTTCCAAACTGACAGAAGGTGAAGCTGCAGAGTTCTCAAATGGAATTGTGCAAAGGGCACCGCCTCGAAGCTTGCCACCATCGAGCTCACCAACTGCATTCCCTGCCTGATGGGAGGGATGAGGGCTCGAGAGCAGGGACCTCACCTGCGTTGTCAGAGCTTCCACCTTCTGTGGAGGAAGGAATATCTTTGACTGAACTGAATCCAGAATCATCCCCAGAAACGGGGTCACTGAGGAGGGGGACAGAGAGGACTTGGGGTAATTGATCACTCAAACGAAGGACTCCAGGGTGGACACCACCAAATGCGTGTCCAATTCTGCCTGCCGCAGAGACGGAGAGGTGATGAGCACATCGTCCAGGTAGGGCAACACGCGTATGCCTTTTAGTCTCAGAGACATCACCCCTGCCAGCACCTTGGTGAACACCCTGGGGGCTGACGTAAGGCCGAATGGCAGAGCCACAAACTGGTAGTGCTGATCCAGCAGCGCAAATCTGAGAAACCTTTGATGCCCTGGGAATACCGGAACGTGCAGGTAAGCGTCCTTGATGTCCACAGATGTCATGAAGTCCCCCGGGCGCAGCGAGGCAATGGCCGAGCGCAGAGTTTCCATACGAAAATGTTTGTTTCTGACAAATCTGTTTAGGATTTTTAAATCCAGAATGGGTCTGACTGACCTGTCCCTTTTGGGCACCGTGAAAAGGTTGGAATAAAACCCCACGCCCCTGTCTCTTAAGGGGACCTCGCAAATGACCCCGAGGTCCAGAAGGTCCTGCACCGCTAGCATCAAGACTTGAGCTGAGGCAGGATCCTGTGGGATTCGGGACCCGACGAACCTGGTAGGGGGCAGTACAGCAAACTCTATTTTGTAACCGGAGGACACTACCTCCTGAATCCACCGGTCTGGGACGTGGAGTCTCCAGACATGCTGGAAGTGCTGTAGATATCCCCCCACCCCGACGGGCGAGGGTGCCCCTTCATGCTTGGGGGGTCTTGGGAGGGGCTTTGGGCTTGGGCCCCCAGGAAGAACTGGGACGGCGTCCTCTGTTCTTGT
The DNA here is from genome assembly GCA_027917425.1 of Gastrophryne carolinensis. NCBI lineage: Eukaryota > Metazoa > Chordata > Amphibia > Anura > Microhylidae > Gastrophryne > Gastrophryne carolinensis. Next base: position 188,251,809 of record CM051240.1, read on the forward strand.
TCCCGGCTAAGGACACCCCTCTGCCCTGTTTAGCCCCAAGATAGGGGGTTAAATGGGAGCTTGGACCACGAAAGGGCCGAATCTGACGCTTGCGCTGGGGCAACTTGCCCCCTTTAGCAAAGATATCTAATCTTTCTCCAAACAGGCGCAGCCCTTTCAATGGGAGCCCCGTAAGGGCCTTCTTGGCGACATTGTCAGCGGCCCACTGGCGTAACCAGACCGCGCGGCGTATGGCTACCACCAGAGCAGATGATCTAGCACTCAGCTTAATAGCATCGTCCGATGCAGATAGGATATAATTGATAAAAGTCTCACAGGTAACCAAAGCATTGGCGGCGTCAGATGGCAAGTCATCCGCCCCTTCAAGAGCAGTCTTAACCACAGTCCTGAGAGCCACCGCCGTGATGGCTAAGGCGCAAACCGGGCGGAGCGACTCTCCCCCAAATGCAAAGGCATGACAAGCCAGTTGGTCAACCCGCCGATCCTCCAAATCCCGCAGCGTAGTAGTGTCAGGGGAGTGCATGATAGAGGTATTGGACAGACCAAGGATCGGGGCATCGACTTCGGGCCAACACTTGATCAGGTTGGCAGGAAATGGATACTTCTTATCCACAGCTTTAGGAACCCCATGGAGTTTGCTGGGATGTTCCCATTCTTTCAGCACGAGATTATTGAAATGAGTTTGTTCAGGAAACTCCAAACGCACCCTAGCGGTGTGAAACAGATCACCCGTTTGCCAAGGAGCCGCGGGAGGGGGAGAGAGGGATAACACATCAAAGATCTGGGTCAGCAGTCTATCAACATCATCCTGGGACCAATGATCAGGACCTGATTCATCCTGACTCCTGGACTCGTCGTCATAGGACCCCGAGTCAGAAAATAGTTCCCCATCCTCTGAGGGGGAATGTGCATAGGACAGCTGTAAATCGTCCGATTCTACAGGAAGAATAGTAGCTTCAGGATTCAAATGACGCTTCTTGGCAGTGGCCTTGCGCGCCAAGGAGCCAGCGATTAAGTTTTCCACACTAGCCAGTCTAGTGGCAAAATCAGTATGAGAATCCCCACTAGTATTGGGGGTTAGGCTCAGGCTTGGGGGAGTAGGGGAAGCAAGGCGAGGTGCAGCCTCAGAGGAGGTGGGGAGGCCAGCTAGCACCTGCTGGGCACAAGGGACGCAGACCCGTGCATTGTCACCGCTGCTAGGCAGGACCCCACAAGCTACACACAGACGGGCTTGTCCCGAGGGAACCCCGTTCACTATATCCTGAAATGCCTCCATATGGTGATTATTATATTCGATATGCCAGTAGGGATTGATGCTGTAAAGCAACCCTGGATGCCCCAAACACCCGCTGGGAAGTGGGAGTGATTTCTTAAAAATGGTCTGGACCGGGCGTTACGCCGGGCCGGGAGAAGCCGCCGAAGTCCGCGGTCTGAAAGACACAAGGGGAACAGGGATGTCAGAGCCAAGCGTGAGGAAGCAAAAGCTAGGAAAGAATCGCCCATGAGGGCACTTACAGCACAGCGAGGGGAGGACCGTCTTCACCACGCGCACGTGAGAAAGAAGTGGCGCCAAGCGAACCTCGAAGGGTTGGGCCAGAGCGGGCGATGACGCGGAACGCGCCAAACCGAACCACGACCCCCCCCCCCGGAGAGCGCGAAGCTCGAAGGCGCGCAGCCAATCAGAAGCAACAGTTATTGTCAAAAAAAAAAAAAAAATCGCCTCAGAAATCTGACAGGGTGAATACCGTGATAGAAACGCCAAGCATCTCCCGAACAGAGCCGCCGTACACGCCGAGTGATACGAAAAAGGCGCTGCGGATAACTAAAAACTGAATGTGAAGCGCGGCTCTGACTCCGGTAATCAATAAAGGCCATAGGTGTCTAGTGTAATTAGGGCAAGGTTTAGCCATCGTACACACAACCCCCCCCCCCTCTTTTTTCCCCCCATTAACGGGGGAATCTAGGGAGGAAGGTGACCCATATAGGGGCTCCCTGCTACACGGGGCATGGGGCACTGGTGAGGGAGGGGCATCCAAATGAAGGCTCACCATTCGCCTTAACCGCCTACCCTATGGTGGGGGATTGCGGAGGAGTCTAGCTCCGTAAGCACACTAGGTGCTGCCTACCTTCACCCGACCAACGCAGCCCAGGCTGGGAGGCATTAATTCACAATGAGGACGGGTGGAAATAGCCTCGGGCTGTAAAGCCCCGCTCGCCTGCGAGAGCGTGATACTTTATGTCTTTGCAGTTCCAGCACTGCAGAGAAATCTGGGGATTTGTGGGAGGTCCTCCGCTATATGTAGGGCCGGGAGGAGCTTGTTTTCTTCGTGTTCTGCAGTGCACGGCGCCGGAGGCGGAGGATTACCCACACGTTATGAATATATCTGGAGCAGGACGTGCTGTATGCTTAGAATATACCTCCAACAAGGTCAGGGGTGTCTTATGTGGCAAAATTGAACCTAGTGCCATGTGAAGGTGCAGAGGATGAAGTGGAGGCAGAAGATCAAGTCTCTCCTGGTACTAATTGAATAGACCAATTCATCCGATGAAGCATTGCTTCCTCTTCATCAGAAGAAACCACTAACTGTTTCTGGAATAGGCTCAACCAGGGAGGCAGAATCTACGCTGATGAACCATAACTAATACCTGGTCTCTGGGTCAACCCTTCCTTATAGACAGAAAAAGTATTAGCCATCTTTTTCCTCAAAGGATTCAAAAAACCCTTCATCATACACTGGAAGTTTCCTCCTGCAACCTCCTCTAGACAGAATTCACACAGGAGTTTTGAACAACCTTTGTGGAGGGCAGCCCGACAATTCACATATGATCTAGCCTCCACCGGTCTGCCCTCCCTAGATTCCCTGGCCTCCTTGGGCCACGTCCTCTCCTTGGCATTCTTCTTCAAATGAAAACTACTCCAGAGGGGAGAGCAAAAACTACCCCGTGTCTGCTAAACACCCCCGACTCTAAAACGCTGCGGAAACAAAAGAGAACAGGTTACCCCTTACGCCACCTGCACTCCATCAACACCGCCCAAGCTACCGCCAAAGCCCAGGATCTGAGAATCCTGTCTGGTCTGTGCACGCTTGTCTCTAAGGGGTGAGATGACCCGGAAGCCACCATCACCCTGCACAAACTGGGGCTTCGGCCCCTGACCACTAGGACTCTGTGTGTGCGCACTCGAGTGTCATGAGTGCTGCAGCCTCATCCTCTAGGTCTCTCCTAGGCCTATTGCATCCCCTCAACCCGAAACCACTGGTCCCTGCTGTGGCGGCCGGGGTAGCCAGAGGGATGCAGATTCCGGGACAGGTATAAAAGGAGACAAATACTTACCTAGCATCTCTATTGTCATGTGAGATCCATCTACCCCAGTTTCCCACTAGCAAAAGGAAGCCAAGCCTATTTAGGGTCCTGCCTTCGAAACGGCCATCCAGACTAGCTCCAGGGCAGGGAACTCCCAGGATAGGGGATGCGTGAAGGGGAAGAGGAGTATTTAAAGTTAATGAGTTAACAGTTAGGTTCTGGATGAAGTTTGTGGTGGGCAACTCAATATCATTTTCAACAAACTGTGCAAGGCCCGGATTTGGGAATATATATCAGACTTTGACTATGATGTATGGCCATAAGTACAAAGAGCCCACACCAAGCAGAAGCCCCCAGGAGAGTCTAGGAGAGACTCAGTGCCCAGTGTGGGGTAGTACCTGAACTTGGTGGACCAGTGGATCAGCTGTGGATACAGAGAGACCGGTACAAAGACTTTGTGCTTATTTGCTCATTTAAAAATACAGAGAGCGATCAAGCAGATGCAGAAACAAAATTTGCCCATCCTTTCAATTACATTCCTCCATGACCATGCTGGGATCAAATTTGCTTGCTACCTTATTAACCACCCCATGCACATAAAATAATTTCACTAGTGTGGCAAAATGTGAATACACTACCTCTGCAGAGAGGTGGACAGCGGAAAGTAACGATGGATCTTGATCAGCAGCCTCTCCCTTGATCAGCGAGTCCTCCTTCGGCGAAATGCCATTCGCAGGTACAACCTCACCCTTCCTCTTTTTCGTCGTCTTCTGCGCCTTTGAGCTTTGCCCTTTTGTTTTTTGCTGTCTGGAGTGAGCAAGCTGCACAGGAAAGTAAAGGACAAATAAAGTGACAGGTAGGTGAGGAACAAGTAACAGGGCCACAAAATGGGTGATGTCATCGCAGGAAAAAAAACATGAGTGTATTGATGCAAAAGCACATAAAAAGTAATGATGTGAGAAAACGCTGCTCATAAAAATCAAAACATCCAGCAGACTAGGGAGGCTGGAAACCAAATGTCACCATCAAACCACACAATAAAAACAAGCTTCTTTATAAACCTCAGAATAAGCCCATGGAGAGCAAGGAAAATGAAAGGCCGATGAAGCAACAGCAACTGTACCTAAACTCTGCACTCCGTGCGAGACTGCTAATCAGCTTGAAAAAGATTAGAGATTTAAATGTACACCTACTTAAGAGGACAAAACTGCATTATATACAAAGATATGAAGCTACCGCATATGCAAAGTCTGAAACACAAGTCCAATTAACCTGTTCAAAACCCAAAGTAACAAATGCAAAAAAGTTGATACTTCCAGAAACCATAATTATAACTAGTAGGGGTAACAAATACAATAGTACCGATTCAGCACCATGAGAATTTTTTACTCACTGTTAAATGACAGCTGTCCCTCAAATTAACATTCAAACAGCATTCTGCCACATTATTGTATTCATGGGGCATGGTCTGTTTTCTTATGGACTATATTCACATCTAGGCCAACCTATATTCACACCTAGCTGCAGCTCACTTACTTTTGAAAAGGAATCCTTGGATTCCTAATTAGGACAGCGAGACTCAGACACAAATACACATTGTACATGAGTATTGGATATTATTTGTGGAAGCTCCTTAAAAATGTCCGTTATGACTATATTAATGGGAGGGTCTTGTTTAGGATTATAAGACCTTTCATTTGATATCAAACATATACATATATTGTCCAGAGCCTGTTAATCCACATAGTATCAGACTCTGTATGATATATATTTTATGTTTAGGGTTATTTAACTAAGAAATTAATGGGGATCGTGAATTTCTTGGTTACAATGTGATAACATGCATATTGTGGGAGTTATACCCTTTATAAAATTATGTATATAATCTAATAGAGGCCGAATGTGGGCAGACACACACGACTGGGAATGCTGGTCACACCCCCTAGTGTTGGTAGATTAGTGAGGCAACTGGGATGACTAGTCAGACAATGGATGGGCCCCTTACCAGAATGAAGCAACCATAAGTATCCTCTCTTGTATCTCCATCTCTCCCTAGCCATTATAACATGTATTGTACTGTAACTAATGTATAACTTACTATTACTCATTTATGTAACAACTGCCTCTAAGGTTATCTGGGAAGCTTCATGGACATATTGGGTTAGTGAAGGTTATTTACTGTGCAGGTAAATTAAACCCGTTTTAATTTATACATCTTACTGTGTTCTGTGGTGGATCATCTCTCACACAATAGATTGTATGGGCAAAGTATTTAAGGTATTAAGTATTTCTTAGGACATGTCACTGGATGTATGAGGAGAGCCTCAGCAACCATCGGTTTGTATCAAATCAGTGGCCGCTGGGCTGAGATTATTAGTATTTGCAATATTTATAATATTAATCTCTAAGAAATATTAGAGATTAATGTGCAGCAAATATTAATTGTAAATCATATCTTCCCCATTTCACTCACATTGTTTCTTTTAATTTTCCCTTAGCAATTCTCCTTTGGTTGACTCGGGAACGTGCCGTATCTGGAAAACCTAAAACATGGCAACAAATCCAGCATAGTGTAACACTGGGAGAATGAATACTGCTAGTCAGTAATATCCCAAGAGGAAAAAAATCTGAAGCTAATGACCAGTGTCCATATGGAACCGACTAGCCAGTTTGCTTTAATTGTTATTTGTGATGAAATGCAATCTTTAAAAGGGTAATTTCTTAAGCAGTAGCATTTTTTAAGTTTCCATTATTGTGCAGCAAAATGAGGTCTTCAATGTGCTAATATTATCTGTTATTTTTTTTTTCTATTTGTTTGCAACTTTTAGCTTTGTACACCATAGTGGTGATTGAGTACATATGACTTCCTCAATCTAGATTGATAATCATTTGATTGGCTAAGCCATGGTTACTGGTTTAACCCATTCTGCTGGAATTCAACTTTAATTTAGAATGATCAGTCTTGTGTTCTAATAGCAAAGGGTTAAAATGGACCCAAACCCAAGATTTTGACTATCCAATCGGGGGTGCCTCACTGTGCGAAACCCCCCCAGGTCGCCGAAATCTGGTCCTACGACACATCCAATCAGCGCGCCCCGAGCCGCTGACGTCTTGTTTAAGGCGAGCAGCTCCAAGCGCGCTGATGGGCGCATCCCCCGCTACGGTTTTGGTCCACTTTATTGGCTGGGTTTTCAGCTGGATAAGTCATTAGACTGCTTAGACTTAACCAAAGCTGCTAAAGAGTTCACTTGTTACATTGGAAGAATTGTTGGACTTGAATTGTGGGTTTTATAACCAAGGCCATGAGAACCACTCCAACTGTAGAGAAACCGTGTCCCAGGAATACGAGAATCATGGAAACAGCATGCTGATAAGTAAATCACAGATCTGGGGGCGCAATCCTAACTCAAATGATTATTTTACATTCCCAAAAAGGAAACTTCGGCAAAACACCACAAAACATGCCAAAAATGGAGATTTCCTTTACATCCCTTCCCTTAACAGTCAATGGGCCCTGTGATTGGTAATAAGTAACACTTGCAGCATAATCGCTCTCCTGGTCCAAAGAGTCCATAGACTGGCACAGGCAGGGATTTGCACTTGCAACTGCAGTTTCCCAGATAGGTGTGCATGAAGAATTATCATGTAACCAGTTCAGTTATGATGCAGAAATGTGATTCACACAGCAGAGACAATTGTAGTGAATGATATATAGCAAAGTAGAGGTGCAACAAGTAAAGCTCATAACAGAGAATATGACTTATGCAGATATAGTCTCATTCTGCACCTCCAACTCTCTCAATACCAGTCACATGGTTTTTCTCCAGCCACTATAAAAGTTGAGGTAGGCGGTCCATTTCAACACACATGCAAGCAAATCTCATAGGAGACACTATGAGACTACAGTGCAGGGCTGGTGTGCACTTCATATCCACTGCCAATCTGGCAGCATTAAAATAAGCAAAGACTCCATGACATTGAATTACAGGAGATGGGGAGTAGCGTACAAGGCATTTTATTTATTACTCAAGCTGCCGGAATGAAGTAGATGAAATAAATGAATGGATAGTCAAAAGAAAATTAATGCATCCTGTATGCCCCCAGTAAAAGCCTGTTTTATCTTACAGTGCACTACAATTTCAATGCCTGAAGAGAACATGTTTTCTATACAGAAACCGTTACAGGCCGCTAGAGCAGAACATACAATTAAGGATCTGTTAAAAAAAAAAAAAAAAAAAAAAAAAAAAGTTTAACAGTTTTTCCTTGCTTAAACATAATGTTCCAGACGCCATGCCTCCAAAGATTCACCAATATTCTCGCCTAATATATATTACTAATACTAATATAATATTATTGGTAAAATGGCAACATCTGTCTTTTTCACCTCACTTCTCACCATTATATAGGCAATCAGCCTACTTGGATAAAACAGAAAACATTAGAAGACCATTTTTGAATAACTTGAAGTTCCTGTCCAGGAAATAACATACAAAACACATAATCACCGTTTAGGGCTGAACCCATTATCTATTACCACTAGAATACCCTGCTGCTGCTTATCACTATTTTTTTATAGATTTAGAGAACATAATATATATGATTGGCATTCCTAAACTTCCTATACTAATCCTACAGTATTAGAAGGAAGTTCTTTTTTATGTTCCATACATTTCTACAGACAAAACTAGCACTGACCAGTGCTCCTTAGCCCTGGTAAGGAGTCCAGTGTATAAAGGCACCCTTTGTTTCAATAGAAGCCGGCAAACACAGGCCAGACTGGAACCAGGGAGAGCAGCTCTGCTTTACAAACCAGGGCTGCAGGAAGACAATGAGGTAAAGTGAGTCGCCTAGTTCCTCCAAGGCGTTTGGGTGGTCTAAGGTCTGTGCCTAAGTCTCAACTCTCGTGTAGCTGCCACTGGCCTGCTTGCTGGAAGGAGAGAGGTCACTGGCTGAGAGTGCACCGAGCGCCACACATAAGAAAGCTCAATGCAAGTGTATCCAGGGCTCAACTGGATTGTCAGACCTCTTATGAAAAAATGATTTTATTAATCCATGTGTAGGAGAATTGTGGGATATATACACCGCACAGGTGCCGAAAGCTGGCAATGAGGCAGCATCACAGAGCATTGCTAAGCATGCAGCGGTTTGCATGCTTAAACCGGACCTTCAGCGTGATTTAATGAAAAGCCCAAACTCTTAAAAAATGATTCCCCAGCATATAAAATTAATAAATTTTACATTTTTAGTCACTAACATATTATTCTTTCCCCCACTGGGCTGCAACTCTGTTCAGGACTTTAGGATATGGGCGCCGCCATCTTGACTCAGAAGCATCACACTTACTGAGGAGAGGAGAGTGGGATAAGGTACAGGGGGGCGGGTTATAGCTGTGCTTTGCTCACACAGAGCAGAGCTGGGGTCAGGTAAAGGTCAGCAGTCCCAGAATGCAGAGCAGCACAGTCAGGAGGCACTTCCTGTTTACAGGCTGCCTGATAAGATGGCAGCTTCCATAAGCCGCCATCTTGGATGTTTAAAGGCTCATAACATGTAGTAGATGCAGGTAGGGTGATTTTTAATGTCAGCAATCTGTATGTACAGGGTGTGGGAAACATGTGGGAAACATATAAGATAGACTCTTATTCAGAGTGAAGGTCCGCTTTAAAGAAAAATGTTTTTATTTACTTATAAATATTTTAAATTGGATAACGGGGGGGGTCTCTAAACTAGCCTGGCCACCACAATATTAAGAATCACAAATAGCTGGTCCAATCTTGCCCCTTGGAATCACTGAACTAGAAAGCTCAACGTAACACGTCTTTACTGCTCTTTTAATTTCTTTTATTTTCTGAAGAAAAAAGTCACACAGCCAGCACTCAGGACATCAATGGTTTCAGCACACAGGAGATATTAACATAGGACTACAATAAGTTAGTAATTGTGTGGCTCCAAAGACTATTTCAGATTGAACACAAAAAAGATACTTGGTAAAAATCACAGAACAGATACTTACCATTCACTGTACACAGAAAAGAAGGCCCTGACTTGGCAATTATAAAGAGGATATAGTGGCTAGAGGGTGAAGGGCCTCCCTGCAGTAATGGCAATCTAGCCCAGTTACAATAATAGACTAGCGTAAGTGGCTCAAAGGACAGACCCTAACCCTGCAGCAGGAGGAGGAATCTAGGTTAATTTGTACAAAGCATAGCCAAAAAGCCACCAATCTTTCTATCGCTACATATAGCATATACAGAGCTAACTGCCAACTATTCAAATATACACAAAAGGCCTCAGTAACCTTTATGATTTAAGGCAAAGATTAGGCACCATATATAAAACTTACAATTATTTGTACAATTATTTTAAACCTCTGAAAATGAAATCTTATGTTCTTATTATTACAGACATTGGAAAAGGAAATATTTCACCAATATACTTTATTTAAAACAAATTTTGGTGTACTTTTTTCCCCCACTTGAAAGTCATAAAACTTGTCAGCAGAAATCACTGTAAATAGTATGCACAGAACTGCCACTTATGACGGATGAGCGATTGTGAGGTATGTGTCTAAAGATACAGCACTGTGCTTGAAATATTTGTGAGAACTTACTTCCCAAAATGCTTCTGCCAGGCCTGACCCTTTAATTTACAAAAAGTGCCCGGCCTGTCAGGACGTTTGTGCCCTGTATGTCTAATCACAAAGATTTCAAGCACAGTGCTGTATCTTCAGACACACACATCACAATCTCTCAGATGTCATAAGAGCCAGTTCTGTGCACACCATTTATAGTGATTTCTGCTGTCTCAGCAGATGTCATGACTTTCAAGTGGGGAAAAAGTACAGGTGACTTTTTTTTTAATAAAGTATATTGGTTTTCTTTTTCTAAGTTCTGTAATATAACAACATTTTCAGAAATTTCAAATGATAATGGTCCAACAAGAAAAAACAAACAATCCACGTTGGCCCAGCTCTATACGTCCAGTGTGCAGTTAGCTTAGCAATTCTGTGTCTTCACAGCTACTACAACACATCTCACAACTGATGTAGTGAGGGCCTCAAAAGGACAGAAGCGGCATATCTGGGATTGTGTAGGGATAAAAGAGCAGAAAATGGTCAAATGTGTTACTGCAGCTGTAATCCTAGTATCCATAAAGCAGCATAAAACCAGCTATTTTGACTAACCCAGGTTTTGTTTCCTGCCCCAATCCCGATTTGGGCTGCCCCACTTGGCGAAACCCACTTTTCCCCGGTCCTATGGCACATATGAGGGCTCTTGTCATACATATTAATCTCCGGCAATACAGCTCTGTTAAGGACAGAGCTCAGCAATAGGCAGTGATACTGGACCCAGTGCCGTTAGATTAGGGTTTGCCCTCACCAGAGGTCGCATTAGACTTTTCCTAAGGAGTAGGAATATTCCTCCCATCATCTTGGAAGAGAATTTCAGTTACCAAGGAGAATGCAATTTGCGGGAATTAAATTAAAAAATACGGAGGTAAATGTGACATTCCAGGCAAAGGGTTAATGTAGCTGCGTCCTGATCTTCCCATGATGACTGTCAGAGGTGGCAGCTTTCATTCAGGCTGCTTTATATTTTATAAGTAAATATTTTAACAAGTCAAGGCAACTCTTATCCTTGTGTTGGCCTCTCATGCTGGGATCAGTAATCAGCTCTGCGTGCATCTTTATGGCTGACTATAAATTCAATTAGGGGACCCTGAGAATTATATCAGCAGAAGAGAGCAAGTTGATTTATCAGAGAAATGCAATGTGCTGGTGAATAAAAGATGGCACCTCTGATAATCAGCGTGATGCAAGCAGCTGTGTCGACAGCTTGTATCTGCACAAGAGTGGTGTCACTGGAGGGCTCTAAAAAAACTATATCTCTCTATATTCAGACATGTTCTTAGAGCTTTCCAGCAACCTTTATTTTATAAGCTGTATATCAGATACCAGGTATAACAGTTTTTCAGTGACACCCCAGATAGAAGCAGTCAACACAGAGCCTTTATTTTGTAGGCTATTCACAGTTTACATAATAAAGGTAGCGTTGATGGTTTGTATGTATAGAAGAGGTGTCGCTGGAAAGCTATGTAGGTTATACGGAATAATCTCTTTATAGTCAGACATCATGTTAGATCGTTCCAGTTAAACCTTGCATCTAGGTATAAATGGTTTACAAAAAGATGCAGACTCCATGTCTGCAGGCAAAGTTTGCAAAATACATGACTCTTCACTGTTCCTTTTGTTTTTTCTGGGTGACCACCGGGGCATCCCAATTTGGGATTAAATGGGGGATGGGGTGGGAGGCCAATGGCCTGCCCTTGAGTCTTATAGACTTACTAGACTGGAATATAAACTTTATACTTGTACAGAGACAATAGCCATAAACATAAAAGCAAACATGGAACCCTCTGGTCACAAGTCTGCCTCCTTACCACTAGGTCACATCTGCCTCTTCAATGCCCATACATTTACAGCACAGTATATAGAAGACACACTACGTGGAGTCTAGCCTTGGCTACTTGACATAAGACAAAAGTCTATGGTCACCCTGATAGTACCTGGCAAATAGTTCTACTGCCAAAATGCACAACCGCTATGGTACAGATGGGAATGTCCCTAAAAATGGAGTCCAGCCACTTCAGTCAGCAGGACAGTAGTGGTTAAAGGTTCCTGTCAGGGTGGATAAAAATCAATGTTTTTTTTTTTTTAAAAATCAAAAAAAAAAATCTGATTTTTTTGATTTAAAATCGGATTTTTTTGATTTAAAATCGGATTTTTTTTTCAACAAACTGCTTTTTGAGGAAAATATTTTACCATCCAAAGGTTCTTCCATCATGAGATAAAGCTGAGTTGTTTAACTCAGTAGAATAAAGGCTGTATATGTGTAACATTCACAATGCCATGCTCTTCCAGAGGTTTCTGTAGGATTAGTGGGCAGTTTCTCTCCTATATTATCACAGACGCTCGCTTTACTTACGCAGTTCTCAAAACTGAATTTGACTCCGTAGAGGTCCCAGCCTCTTCTTCACAGCAAAAATGTTACAACATGAACAGAGTTGAGAAAAAGACCTTAATCCTATTGTTCTACAAACCTATGAATACAGAATCAACCCCTTCAGTGCCAAGTCCAAGAAGTTAGACAATATGTTTCTGATTGAGTGGAATAGATCTGCACAACACAAGAAGAATCTGAATCTAAGTGTGAGGAGGAGGAAGGGCAAGCAGACAACAAAATGAAAGTGAAACTTTGAGCACAATACTGCAGCATAGCCACAGACAGACAAGTCTGGATCTGTTTGTGTGTACGAATGATTAACCCATTAAACTGGGGAGAAAAAAGTAATATAAAAAGTGATTCTAAAAATCTTCATCTACTTGCATGTTAAAATAGCAAGAACTAGTTTAGGTACAAACTTTGATTTAAATCACTGATTTAAATCAAGCCTTACTGACTAGTGATTTAAATCGTGATTTAAATCAGTTAGATTTAAATCAAATCCACCCTGGTTCCTGTATACCTGCATGGAATAAAAAGGGCCCTTGCACGAATTCCACGTGTCTACACCAGTTGGACCTATTTTGAGAGATATAATGAAAAATATTTCGGGGCATAGCCATGTGCCCAGAGACCCCAATTCTATGCAAGTGGTGGTAAATGAGAAACTAGGTCCAGCTAGCTTCAAAGTCATGCTCTAAGAACATGAGGTCTGACTATATAGAGATGTAGTGTAGCTCTATATAGAGAGACATACAGCAACCCCCCTCTTCTGTATATACAAACACAGATACAGCCTTTATTTTACAGGCTGTATAAATTGAATATTTATATTTATTAGACTCTTTTACAAACTGTCAACACACAGCTATACAGCCTACAAAATCAAGATCTGTGTCTTTTAGACTCCAGGGCAGGCTGCAACAGCATTTGTGCCATGTTGAAGGACATGCAGTATCTTATCTCTGCCACAGCCACATTCGCTTTCCAAAATGCAGCAATTTGTTAGCAGCACCAAACGTTACATTGTTTACTTTCTCTCTGAAGAAATTGTTACATATGCTCTGTGAGGAAAGCCAGCTGTGCTCAGAGAAGAGAAGTTGATACATCATATTTAAGGAGTAGCCCTATCCATTAAGGGCTTTAAAGTGGACCAAAAGCCAGGATTTGGATTATCCGGACACACCTTTCCCTGTTCCTATGGCACATGCGCGACCCTCCGTCCAATTAGCGCGCTCAACTGTGCAGACGTGTTCTCGGCTTGGCATTAGCGGGGATGCGGGGCTGCTTGCGCTATAGGACCAGGGCTGATGGTGAGTATACCAGATGACCTGGAGGGTTTAACACAGCAGGGCATCCCGATTCTAGGGGAGGAAATCAAGCAATAGCTGTGTGTTTTGGTTCAACTTAAGTGGACCAACACCAGTGCAGCGCGGGCGTTGGTCTCTGCTGCTATAAGACAGGTTGTGGGGGCATTCATTATGCTGAAGCTCCCAGCACATAACTCCCCAGAATGCTCATAAAGCTTACCTTTACCTCAGTCCACCGGCAGGAATCCAGTGCAGAGATTGGCCGCCTAGCGCTCACGTGGGCAGCGAGCGCCGTCAGCGCCGTCAGTGGCCCAACACCCGTGCAGCGCGGGTGTTGGTCTCTGCTGCTATAAGACAGGTTGTGGGGGCATTCATTATGCTGGAGCTCCCAGCACATAACTCCCCAGAATGCTCATAAAGCTTACCTTTACCTCAGTCCACCGGCAGGAATCCAGTGCAGAGATTGGCCGCCTAGCGCTCACGTGGGCAGCGAGCGCCGGTAGCCAATCGCAGCCCTAGATTCCAGTCAGTGGATCGAGGTTCAGGTAATATTTATGGGGCTTCTGGGGGGCTCCAAAATTCTGAATGCCCCCCAGCCTCTCTTATAGTGGGAGGACCAACACCCATGCCACATTGGTCCGCTTTGAGTATGCGTTGCAGGTAAACTCACTTTTTTGAGGTGAGCGGATTCAAGTGTGCCGTTTGGATGAGAGGCCACGCATTTGCCGTAGGATCAAGGAAAGGCAAGTTAGACTGGGCGACCTTGGGGGGGGTCACGCAGTTGGGCATCCCAGATCGGGGTGTGCCAGAGGCAAGAACTAAAACCTGGGTTAGTCAAAATCCCTGATTTTGGTTCACTTTAAGATCAGACTATCTGCAATCTTAAAAATTGACATGGGCACTTATAGGCTGGCCACCTGTAGAGTAAACTGCCAGCAAAATAAAACCTGTTACAGACATTTTAGTTTTGATGCCTGTATGCTGATAGAAACTATTAAAAAAAAAAAAAAAACACGTAGACTGGAAGAGAGACAAGAACACCCCTTGCTTTGGAGACTAAAATGTAACATTTTGGCTCACTGAGGCTGGTTTCACACTATTCCGATCGCGCTGCGCGAGGAGGGCGTTCAACTCTAGGTCGCCGCAGCCAAGATTTTTACCTGCAAACACCGACTTAACATACAAATAGATTGCTATGGGCAGCTTTTCACAGGCAGGTGCGGGGCGCTCACCTGAAAATGCAAGCGCTCCACATCTGCGCTGGTGTGAAATCAGCCCCATATGCTGTAGCTAGATTTTGTAGCAAAAGCTTTGATGGAGTTTGTCTTGAGGACCAAAACCAGACTTTACATCTGTAAGGTAAATACCCACCCCTGGGGCAACATACATGGCCAAAAAAGCTGCTGGGAACATTAGCGACATATCGATATCAGGCAACTGGAAGGGTTTCACACAGCGGGATACCCCAAATAGGGATGCCCCAAAAGTACAGACTATAACCCAGGATAGACCAATTCGGGACCTAAAGTCTATAAAAGGCTCTAGGTCCAGTTAAATACCCTCCCTTGGGGCATCCTGCTGTGTGAAACCCTGCCAGTCGCCTGTTACAACAGCATCATCTAACACTGTCTAGACTCTTTAGCCACTGTAAATGAACAGCTGGCGCAGAAAAGCACAGCCATAGAGGAATGCAGGGGGTACCGCCACTACTGAATGCCGCTCATTTATGTGTGGGGGCCAAAAAAAAGCAAATAGAAGGAGAGCTGCACCTCAGCCATGAGATCGCCATCGAGGCACGTATAACAGGCAGACAGCAGAGTTTCACATAAAGCATCTCACATAGGAAAGCCCCAAGGGTATTGACCAAAACTCAAGATTCTGCTCCCGGCCTGGAATCTAAAATATTCCAGGACCAGTCACTAGCATCCTATATATCCAATGTGTGAACCCCCCAAGGGCGCGGGTGATCTTACCTGATCCCGGCAGGACCAGTCACTAGCATCCTATATATCCAATGTGTGAACCCCCCCAAGGGCACGAGTGATCTTACCTGATCCCGGCAGGTCCCACAGTGCAACCTCCTCCTGCGCAGCATCCTCTACAGCTATATGTACTCCCCACGCTCAGCTATTCAGATAGGCCAGGTGCGCGCTCTCCAGAGGAGCCAGGAATGCAGCCGTGGGCACACCTATGCCGGCACGAAGTTTAAATCAGCGTCTTCATGCAGTGCATTAGTATGCGCCACAAAAAGTGCTGACTGGACTGCACATGCATTGTGGGAATGGGGAAAGGTAAGCGAAAGTGGGCAATCTGGGGGGTTTCACATGGGGGGGCATCCTGGTACTGGAAAATAGGCTGAGCTAGCAGAACAGGAGTGGTAAAATGGTGGAGACCATCCCAATTAGAAATACAGTCAGCAGAGGTGCAATGAAGGGGTGTTCCTGGAAAAAAGGGGCAGCTAGTTCTGTGCATCAGGTAGCAGTGACAGAAGGTGCCCCTGGAAATAAGGTCAGTCAGCATAGCAATAGTGGCATCCCCACAAGCCAACTTCAGCAAAGGAATAAGAGCAGCAGCGGCAGCCAGTGGTTGTCCAGAAGAAGCCTCAGTGCAATATTGTTGCCACAGCCAGGTCCTTATGAGGTGGGTCAGTGGCAGCTGCCATCAGGAAAAAGAAGGAGGAGAGAGGAGTTTGCCTTGCCAGGATCCAACAAGGCACTCCTGTTCTGGCTGCAAAGATCAACATTCCTCACTCTCATGTGCGCTGCCCTCTGCCTATTGAAGTGAATGGAGAGGTGGAATATGCCGCTCTGTGAAGCCTCGGTGCAATGCTGCTGTCAGAAAAAATTAGACATCCTCTGATAATAAGCCCTAGTGCCTTTTGGGGGCCAAAAATGATATGACGCTGTTTCTGTGATTTCCTCACCCAGGGCAACCAAAATTGGGATGCCCCACTGTGTGAAACCCCCCAGGTCGCCCCATACACTTACCTTGTGTCCCGGTCCAACTGCACATGCTCAAGCCATGGCCGCATCCCTGCTATCCCTCTAGCAGGGCACATGCCTGCGCCAGGCGTTTGTGAATGGCCAGTGCGGGCAAGCTTTCTGAGGGAAGTGGGGGATGTGCCGCCAGTGTGCTCGGAGCCCTTAGCCTTAGATGACCTGTCAGCGGCTCAAAGGACGCTAATTGGACAAGCAGCCACGCATGCGCAGTAGGACCGGGAAGAGGTGAGCCACTTTCGGCGATCTGATGGGTTCTCACACAGCAGGGCACCCCTGATCAGGGTGCCCCAGGGGTAAGGATCAAAACTGAGGATAGTCCACTTTTTGGAAAAAAAAAAAAAAAAAAGGGGGAGGAGGAGCAGGTAGCTCAGCGTCCCTGGAAATAAGTGCCAGCCAGCAGAACAACAGGGACCAAGAATGGAAAGTCCCTGGAAAATAGGCCCAGCTTGCAGGGTAGCAGTGGTCCAAGGGAGGGGGGGGGGGCTCCCAAAAAGCAATACAGCGGTAGTGGAAAACTGAGGGGCAGTGGACTGGGGTCCATCAATAGATCTTTGGGGGCCCATCCCACACTTAGATGCAAGAATCACTGACTCATATTCAGAAACATTATGAATATATATTTTTTGTGCACAGGTCAGGTTTTGATGATTAAGGTCCTTAAAGGGGTCCCTGTGGCCCACAGGGGTGTTTGCTGGTAACCCTGTGGGCCAGCCTTAGTCTGCTGAGGGGGGTGTCCTCGGAAAAGAAGGGCAGCTGGCTCAGTGTGTCAGTAAAGGGGAGCGGGTCGGTGTCCCTCAGCCTGAGTATATAAACACTGGGGGGGGGGAGAAGCAAGTCGCACACGTTTCGCTATTGCCCCATGGGCCTCGGCTCACCTTCTCCCGGGAGCCGTGCAGCTTCCTCGCCCGCTGCTCCTTAGCCGTTCCCTCCATACTGTCGCCCCAACTGTCACTTCATTCGTTCAACATGGCGCTAAACAGCCCGCCTCATCCGCCACACGGAACAACCAAGCAATACAAAGTTTTATCCAATCACAGGGCCGCGCTGACGACCCGGACGCGCCCACAAACCGAACAGCTGCTTTTGTTCTCCGATTGGACAAGTTCCAACGAAAATCCCACCCAACTACTCTAGGCTCCGCCCAGTTGATATAAGCCCTGCATTCCTGTAGAACGCTGACCCGAGAGCCCGCCCATTCTCCCGCCCTACAAACGCCGAGGCACAACTTTTCAAAACTTGGCCGTCCTGGCACGCCCCCCTGAGCGGCATTGTCCAATCACAAAGCAGGAGTTGCTGAACCGGGAATCGCAACTTGAAGGCGCTTTATAGTGAGACGCAGCTGTCTCACCATGTCCCGCTTCTATAAAGGAGGGCTGATTCAGCACCGTAAGAATTTTTTTCTCGCATTTTTTGTCAGAAAATTGTTTTGGACATAATTTTTTTCCTTTACCACCATTTCTAGCTGTCAGATTATTTAAAATATGTGCTGAAAAAAATGGTGCTGAATTGCACTGAGGAAAAAATTATGAGATAAAAAAAATCTCATGATGCTAAATCAGCCCTTTTGTGCTAGTGACTGACTAAGCTGTAACCATGTGCGAGGCAGACAAATAAGATGGATGTAGCATGGAAAAGAGAGGAAACAGGAAGGAAATACAGAAAAGAAAAGTACTGATGTAGGAATGATGAAGGAGGGGATGTGCAAGAGAGAGAGGAATACAAAATATAACAGAAGGAGAGAATATGGAAATAAGAGAGAAAGACAAAAAGGGAATGTGGGAAAGAGATGAATGGGGTATGAAAAAGGGAGGTGCAACAGCATAATACATAAAATGAGAAGGAGGGAATGTGCAAAAGACAGAGAGGAATACAAAATATGAGAGGAGAGAATATGGAAATAAGAGAGACGAATAGGGAATGTGGGAAAGAGAGAGACCGAAAGAGATGGATGGGGAATGAAAAAGGGAGGAGCAATAGCAGAATACATAAAATGAGAAGGGGAGAATGTGGGAAAGTGAAAGAAAAGGAGGGAATGTGCAAAAGACAGAGAGGAATACAAAATATGAGAGGAGAGAATATGGAAATAAGAGAGACAAATAGGGAATGTGGGAAAGAGAGAGACAGAAAGAGATGGATGGGGAATGAAAAAGGGAGGAGCAATAGCAGAATACATAAAAGGGGAGAATGTGGGAAAGTGAAAGAAAAGGAGGGAATGTGCAAAAGACAGAGAGGAATACAAAATATGAGAGGAGAGAATATGGAAATAAGAGAGACAAATAGGGAATGTGGGAAAGAGAGAGACAGAAAGATGGATGGGGAATGAAAAAGGGAGGAGCAATAGCAGAATACATAAAATGAGAAGGGGAGAATGTGGGAAAGTGAAAGAAAAGGAGGGAATGTGCAAAAGACAGAGAGGAATACAAAATATGAGAGGAGAGAATATGGAAATAAGAGAGAAAGACAGAAAGGGAATGTGGGAAAGAGATGGATGGGGTATGAAAAAGGGAGGCACAACAGCATAATACATAAAAGGGGAGAATGTGGGAAAGTGAAAGAAAAGGAGGGAATGTGCAAAAGACAGAGAGGAATACAAAATATGAGAGGAGAGAATATGGAAATAAGAGAGAAAGACAGAAAGGGAATGTGGGAAAGAGATGGATGGGGTATGAAAAAGGGAGGCACAACAGCATAATACATAAAAGGGGAGAATGTGGGAAAGTGAAAGAAAAGGAGGGAATGTGCAAAAGACAGAGAGGAATACAAAATATGAGAGGAGAGAATATGGAAATAAGAGAGACGAATAGGGAATGTGGGAAAGAGAGAGACAGAAAGAGATGGATGGGGAATGAAAAGGGAGGAGCAATAGCAGAATACATAAAAGGGGAGAATGTGGGAAAGAGAAAAGGAGGGAATGTGCAAAAGACAGAGAGGAATACAAAATATGAGAGGAGAGAATATGGAAATAAGAGAGACAAATAGGGAATGTGGGAAAGAGATGGATGGGGAATAAAAAAGGGAGGAGCAATAGCAGAATACATAAAAGGGGAGAATGTGGGAAAGAGAAAAGGAGGGAATGTGAATTATGGGAGACAGAAGTCCATGGCGTAGTTATGGCAAATGGCTCTGATTGGACGACAGCCCGCACATGCGCCATTGCACCGAGGAGAGGTGAGTTTTACTGGGTGAAATGGGGGTGTTCACACATCCCAATTTAGGATGGGAATGGAACAAACCCAGGAAATTCAAATTCCTGGAGTGTTTTCTGCTTTAAAGTGCACTTATACTCAGAAAGGAAGTTTATGTTGTCACCTTCCTTCCCCAGCCCCGTGCCCCAAAACAGCCTGTGTTTTTACCATAAATGGACTTTCACCCTGAATAATTAGTATATCTTATATGTTTCCCCCACCCTGTACATACAGGGTGTATCACATAAAAAATCATCCGTCCTGCATCCTCTGCATGTTATGAGCCTTTAAGCATCCAAGATGGCGGCTCATGGAGCATCAGGCTGCCTGCAAACAGGAAGTGTCTTCTGACTGTGTCGCTCTGCATTCTGGGATTGCTGTCCTTTCCCTGACCCCAGCTCTGCTCTGTCTGTGCAAAGCACAGCTATAACCCCACCCCCTGTACTTTATCCCGCTCTCCTCTCTTCAGTATTTGTGATGCTTCTGAATCAAGATGGTGGCGTCCATATCCTAGAGTCCTGAACAGAGTTGGTGGGGGAAAGAATAATAAGTGACTAAAAACCTTAAATATATTAATTTTAAATGCTGGGGAATAGTTTTTTTAAGGGTTTGGGCTTTTCATTAAATCATGCTGAAGATCTGGTTAAAGCCTTTGCCCAATATTCATAACAATACTAACAGGAAGTAGTATTATGGTGAATGGTAGCCACATGCTAATTAATTCAGTTACAACTCATAATGGCAGTTGAAGTGCTGAACTGTGTGTACTGTAACTGAATGTATCATCACTGGAAAGCACCAAGGGGGGGGGGGGGGGCTTCTCAGCTAGTGAGTAATATGGCTGACTGCATCCAGTTCATATTTTTATAAATATTGAAAGGCTTCAGTATAAAAAAAAAAAAAAAAAAGAGAAACACAGGCTTTGGGGCACTGGGCTGAAGAAGGTGATGACATGAACAGCATTGGGGAGCCCCACTATGTGAATCTCCACTGTTTGCTGTGCTAACTCACCTTTCCTTGAGCCCACGGTGCAGCTAGAACAGCTGAAGGGAATCCTAGACAGACTTGCGAGTGGTACACGGCATAACTCGCCTCCCTTCAGCTGTGCAAGGCCATAAGCATCCATTTGTGGCGGGCGTGACCGCGCACAGCCGAGAAGATGTGAGTGATGCCGCCGCTGCCGCCAGCCGTGAATGTGTCATGGGCTCGTCAGACAGGTAAGGATATTGGGCGCCTTGGGGGGGGGTCACGGAGCAGAAGGGAAGACGGAATCAGTCGACCCTGGAGTTTCAGACACTAGACTCCAGGGCCCGGTTTTGGTCCACTTTAAAACAAGAAGGGGATAATGTGGAAAAGAGAAAGAAAAATAGAAATACTGAAGATGGAAAAAAGAGAGACAATAGAATGCTGAAATAAGAAGGAAAAATGAAAAAGAGAGAAAAGGAGGGAATGGGAAAGAGATGGGTGATGTTTGGACAAGATAGGTATAAAAAATGAAAAAAGAGAGACAAGAAATTGTGCAACAAAAATAAGAAAAGGAGGGAATGTAGAAATAAGAGAGAAAAAGGGGGACTGTGAATAAGAGGAAGACAGCAGGGGTGTAACTTGAGGAGGTGTGAATGGGTCCAGAAGGTTGGGGGCCCCATCATTGTTGCTCCTTATTTATCATATTTGTGCTCACTTGGCATAATTTAGATAAAGATAGACATTTTTCCCATACCCTTTGAGGATGCCTGTTGGCGAAACGTGTCAGGGCTGTTAACTCAACCAAAAAAAAACATCTCTTGAGGTGCACCATTAAAGTGGACCAACACCCTGAGGTGATCGGCCCGGGAATCTATAAGATTCCCGGGCCGATCACCTCACACACCGCGGGACATCCGAGATCGGGATGTCCCGCGGGGTGTAAACCCCCGAAAAACCTTACCTCTCCAGCCGCTGCTTCCGCCGCCGCCGCCTCACTCGCGCTCCTCTAGACGTGCGCGCGCCCGCGCCGGCCGTCTCTGAATGGCCGGCGCGGGCGCGCACACGTCAAGAGTGACGCGCGGGAGGCGCCGACGGGCAAGCTGCTTGTACGTTGCTGTCAATCAGCTTCTCCGTCGGCGCCGATTGGACGGCGCGGCCACGTGGGAGCGGGGAGAGGTGAGTTTTGGGGGCTTTCTGGGGGGTTTCACACAGCGGGGCACCCCCGATCGGGGTGCCCCGGGGAAGTGGACCAATACCCAGGATAGTCAAAATCCTGGGTGTTGGGCCACTTTAAAGCAGGCCAACAGTAAAAAAAAATAGAATTCCGTTTATAGTGTACTATAGTGTCGTCTTTTCTTAATCACGGTATTAAAGTTGACCAATACCCACAGCGATCGGCCCAGGAATCTATAAGGTTCCCGGGCCGATCGATTCCCTCCCCCGCCAGGTGTGTGAAACCCCCAGGTCGCCCAATACACTTAACTTTTTTCCTGGTCCAACAGCGCATCCTGAATGACCGGCGCGGGCATGCTCCTTGTTAGAGGGAAGCGGAGGATGCGGCTGTCAGTGTGCTCTGAACTGCTGCTCTTAGACGAAGCTTTAGACGACGTGATGTCAGCGGCTCCGAGCACGCTGATTGGACGAGTGGCTGCACATGCGCAGTAGGACCAGGGAGAGGTGAGTTGCCTTAGGCGATCTGCAGGGCTTCACGCAGCAGGGTGCCCCAGGGGAAAGAACCAAAATCCTGGCCTTTGGTCCACTTTAGGGCCACCTATAAATTCCTGTAGATACCATGATGGTACACCTGGTGATCTGCTTCCCAGTTCAGAGGCAAGAGGGAGACTTTGTAAACACATGTCCAGAGGGAGGCTGACTAAATGAATGAGATGGCACGCAATCTCACCAGCTCTACCATGGTGTTAATAATGCTGTGTACAATGTCTATGTCGTGGTTGCCACAGGCACCTTGAGGCAGCTTTCTTTCACATAGAATAATGATCTTGGCAATACTTACAGATTCCATGATATACAAACCTTGTTATTGGGTAGAGAAGCCCATCTTTTTTTGCCTTTAGGCCTGCTTTAAAAATCTATTTATTGGATCCACCGAAAACACTGAAGATACCAAAGATAGTTTATCCCTAAGCACGTTTTCCAATGTAATCTACCAATGAACCGTCTTTGTAACCACTGCTGCATTAGTTCAAATGTTTGCTTTGATGTAACTAAAGTTGTTACATGGTAACTATCCCTGACAATATTTGTACTGTATTTATTTGTGTATGGTTAATAATACACTTCCAGTTATTGGTGCTACTCCCTGTGTGTCTGGATCACTTACTCTCCACTCACAATTCAATGCCTTATTAGTACCACTACTGTTAATATATGTCCCAGGTTATCAGGCCCAACTTATATGGTTTAGTAGTGTGCGAATGTTATATTTTATGTCAGTGTACTTATAGGCCTCATCACATTTCCATTAACCCTTTAAGTGCCAGCCTACCTGGAGTTTTTGTCACACTCTGTTGCCAGACCATTTTGCACTATTTTGCGCTCCCCATGTTCAAATGTGATTTTTGAAGGGATTTCCAGGGATTTCCCAGGAAAATTATATATTGTTTTTTTCAGCAGAGTCTGGGCTTTAACATGAAATGTCTTGTTTGTCATTTGTTAGGTGTATTCTTAATATTTTTGGGTGAAATATGTGCAAAAAAAAAAAAAAATTTTTTACATATTGTCGTTTTTTTTGTAATAAAAAATGTAAGTTTGTCTATGAAATCTTATTGCGTGTGAAATCCCAATTTCTCCCGGTTACAGCGGTACCACATATGTATAGGTAGACACCCTTTCCTGCCCAGGAGACTCCCCCAAACTGAAACAGCGCTTTAGGGGATTTTCAGATAAAATACAACTATGCTACGCAATATGCGCACCTTGCAGTTTTTCCAGAAAAACAACCCTTTACATTTGAAATACCCCCAACAAACTATAGATTCTCTGGAAGTACACACCTCAGGCTTTCTAGGCGTACCAGGCTTGTTGATGTGGCCATAGTTTTCTGGAAGTAATCCCTCAATGGATTCTTTGGTTGCAAAGAGTTTCCCTAAAAAAAGGATAAAAAAGCAGAATCAAAGCCACATTTTCCTAAAAAAACTATATACAAACAAGAAAAAACAAGTTTAATCTGAAAACGCAACATCCCCCGAACAGAACAATACCCAACATGCATAGGTTCTGTCAAGGGAAGAGTTGCCAAACACCCCAAAGTAAAGCATGTGCGTAACGGTAATTTTACTTGAAAATTTCAGCTCTGCAGACAAAGTGCGCACCTTGCGATTTTTCAACCAAAACAACCCTTGACATTTGGAATATCCCCCATAAACCATATATTCCCTGAAAGTACACACGTTAAGCTTTCTAAGGGTACCCAGCTTGTTCTAGTGGGCTCATCTTTCTGGAATTATTACCTCAAAGAATTCTTTGGTTGCGCAGGGTCTCCCTAAAAAATTTATAAAAAAGCTGAATAAAAAACACCTTTTCCTAAAATATAAATATGCAAACCAGAAAAAAACAAGCTAAGTCTGAAAGCGCAAGGTCTCCCGAACAGAACAATACCCAACATGCATAGGTACTATTAACCCTTTTAATTGCCAGCCTACTTGAGATTTTGTCACCCTCTGTTGACAGGCCATTTTTCCCCATTTTGCGTCATGTTTTGCGCCATGTTTTGCACCATTTTTGCTGGAACTTTCAGGAAAATTATATATATTTTTTTTTGCAGCAGAATTTAGGCTTTAACATGAAATGTCTTGTTTGTAAATTTTTTTTTTTTTTTACAATATTATTAAGTAAAAAAAAAAATAAATAAATAAAACATTTTTTTAGAAAATTGACTCCTTTATTTTAAATAAAAAATGTATTTTATTAAGGAAAATCATATTGCATGTGAAAGCCCCATTTCTACCGATTAGAACGGTACCACATATTTATCGGTAGCCCCCTGTTCCTGCCCAGGAGACCCCCCTAACTGAAACAAGTATTTTATAACATTCACAAAAAAAATACAAATACCATCCACACTACAAAAGGGTTAAATCGGGAAAAAAAATGACATAGGGTCCCCCCTCCCAGGGGAGGGAGACCCCATTTTTTTTTTTTTTTTTTAAGGGTTAAAAACCCTTAAAAAAAAAAAAAAAAATTACCCAAAGTAACCAGCCCGGGACCAGCTATGGGGCCTTGTAGGCACAGAGTGGGGGGGCCAGTTTTTGTGGCCCCCCACCCTGCAGCCTACGAGCCCACATAGCCTATGTGGGCCCGGGCTCTTCTGCCCCCCCCTGGCCTTTGGGGAGGCAGGTAATGGGGGTGCCAGGGGTTAATGGCAAGCCACCCGCTAGCGCAGGTGGCTTGCCATCCCCCCAGCCTTGTGAACTGGTATAGGGGTCATGGACCCCTTACCAGTTCACAAGGGGTTAAAAGTAAAAAATGACACACACACATAAGAAAAAAAAATCTTTATTATTTTTTTTTACACTGTACTCACCTCCGATCCGACGTCCCTCGCCGCTGTCCCGCGCCGATCATCTCACTGACAGATGCCGGTGGTGATCGGCGCAGGGCGGGTGACAGGCGAGGGGGCTCCGATCGGAGCCTCCTCACCTGACACCCGCCCTGCTCCGATCACCACCGGCATCTGACAGATGCCGGAGCTCGGAGGGGGTATAGGAGGAGCGGGATGACGTCATCCCGCTCCTCCCACAATGGGCGGGGCTAGGAGGCGGCGGCCATCGCCGCCATTACTAGAGGTGAGGACCCGGAAGAGGGTCCTCACCTGAAGACTGGGCAGCCCAGGGGGGGGGATCGGACCCCCCCTGGTGAAGAGGAGACCCGGACAGAAGGCTCAGGCGCGGAGGTGAGTAAATGACAGTTTGTTTTTTTTTACAGCGCCGATGTCAGCGCTGGAAACGGGGGGGGGCGGCTGGTTTCGGGCCCCCTCCTGAAGACGGAGGACGACGGGGGGGCAATCGGATGCCCCCCCCAGGAAGAGGGGACCCCAAGCTTCACGGGGATACCAGAGGTAAGTGGGTTTTTTTTTCTATTTTTTAACTGTTTGGGGGAAATGCCAGGCACGTAGTTTCTACGTGCTTGGCACTTAAGGGTAGGAGAAGCAACCACGTAGAAACTACGTGCTTGGCATTTAAAGGGTTAAAGCAGAACTTCAGTCAACTATAGCCCCTACCCCCCCCCCTACCCTGGCGCTGAGGCAGGACGGGAGGTTATAAAGAAATACAAGGGCCGGCTGTCCTCCAGGTCTCCCACAGCCACCGCAGGAAAAGACACAATGCCGCATTCCCTGGGTCCGCGCTCGCTCCCACCGCCCTTTCACTTGAATGTGCGCTACAACGCATGGAGTCGGGGCAATCGGCTCTGTGCTTTTCATCCAAGATGGCAGGGAGGCCTACTCCTATTTAATGGTTTCTGTTTGCTCAAGAACCTCCCATAGACCAGCATTAAATGCAGCTATAGATGGAGACTTGCCATTGCGTTCAGGGTCATCCTTTGTTTGGCTGTTGCTAGGGGGGATACCTCGAAGAAGAGTTATTAGCAAGATGACGGCACCCAGGATCCAGAGCACCAGAGGAGTGACACTGGCCTCTGGAGAAGGTAAGGTAAGGGTTTTTTTTTTCTTTCTAACCCCCCCCCCCCCCCCGTCCTGCCTCAGTGCCAAGGTAGGATGGCAAGGTAGGGGGGTTATAGTAGACTAAAGTTCCGCTTTAACTTCTTTTCTGACTTCCTTTGCTGCCTCGTAAAGAGTTCCATCCATCTGTTCGCTTACAAATAGTGGGTGGCCTTCAGAGGAATAAATACGATGCCCATCTAAAGTGGACCTAAAGCAATCCAACAATTTGCCAATGATGGTCAAGAGTACTTTTGCCAGCCAGAAACTCATCGCACTCTGGACCCCGTGACTGCCGGTGGCCAATCATGGGACCTGATTTCACAGAGGGAGCGAGGAGGGTATAAGAGTGCGGACTTGTATATAGGGTATATGTGGGGAGGGCATTGCCAATCAGGTTGCCCTCTTGGTGCCACAGTCAGGTGTGATCAACACCCATTTATTTATTATATACTATAGATATCAATAATAAACACCAAAAGGTGTACTTTCTAAAATTAAAAGAAACAGTAAACATTTATATATATATATATATATATATATATATATATATATATATATATTTTTTTTTTTTTTTTAGTTATTATTATTTATATTTAAATAAACCCTTCTGCATTGCTGTGAAGTCTTGTCCTATATCAGGCACATCCTTGGCAACAGTATTATTTAAAAAAAAAAAACTGATTAATAAAGAGATCTGGGATGGTTTGAAGTGCACTGTCACTATGTAACCTACAATACACATTGTACAGTGATTGCTAATACTAGGTGGGGAGGGGGTTGGTCTTATCTGGTCACATGCCTTAGAGACCGACTGTTTACAGGTAGGAGCAGAACACAATCAATCCTGACATCCCAGATAATCAGCGAATACAATCAGGCACATCACATAACTGCACTCAACTGCCAGGAAAGAAAAAGATTCAGGTAACTTATTGTCTCTTTTTTCACATTGTGATGAATCTCGGTTTGCCAGCCATTTATTTAAGGAACGTCTGTAAACCTTTTTGAAATGTTTAATAGTCTCCCTGAAAAAAAAATGAATTGGCTTTACAAGTATTTGTTTTTTCTCCATATAAATAAGCCCCATATAGTCTATATGATCTGATTTTGCCAAAAAGGAGCCCAGTGAGGATTTCAATCTCACATGAATTTATCTAATAGGAAATGTTAACAGACTGATGAAAGCCTAGTAAATGGGTGTCATTGAGTCCATGCTAATTTTTTGATGAAGCAAATTTAAAGGACTGTCCAGGCAAAGGCAATATTAAAGTTGCAAGCAGTTCATCTGATGCCTGTCCCATGTGATTCTCCTTTATTTCCTGCAGTGCAGGGTAGAAGCTGTAGCTGGGCGCCAAATTTTGCCATCTTTTCAGTTTCATTCCTCCAGGACCACGCAAAAAAGAGGCCTAACAGACACTCTGTGCCTTGGTGCTTTCAGCATAAGCAAGCCTGGCAAACCATAGTGGTCCCACAGCTCTTTCTGACCACAGCAGAACATGCTCATGACTCATAAAGCTGCGCTACGCCCTTGCCAGCTCAGCCACATCCCATAAATTGAGGCGAATAAAGCTGCTTTGCTTTAAATACATAAGGTATTGACATGTATTTGGAGATTTTTTAATGATTTGAATTGGCTTATTTTATTTGATTACTAAAATGGATATGGCGGGGGGGGGGGGGTTCTAAACAGGGTTTCTCACCTGTATATATTGTCATCATTGTGAAGTGAATTAATTTGTAACACAAATACCCATTGAAACCATGTTATCTAATATGTGCAACATAATAATGTTGGGCCATTATAACCCTGATTAAAGCTGAATTAAACATTGGGCGATTGTTTCTGGTTGCACAGATGAAAAAGCTAAACCCCCTTTAGGTCCGCCTCTGAAACCTAGAGCACATTATGGCATTTACAGACCTGTCACTTCTAGTAATTATTCAGAGTGAACAGGCACAATCAACATTGGAAAACGCCGGGAACTCACTTATGACAGAAATCACTTATGACAGGTGAGGGGTTGTGATGCCTGTGTCTTAAAGCGGACCTTCAGCGTCATTTAATAAAAAGCCCAAACCCTTAAAAATGATTCTCCAGCATCTAAAATGAATATATTTAACATTTTTAATCACTTACTTTTTATTCTTTTCCCCACTGCAACTCTGTTCAGCACTCTAGGATAGGGGCGCCACCATCTTGGCTAAAGAGCATCACATACTGTGGAAAGGGGTCAAAAGTACAGGGGGGTGGGTTATAGCTGTGCCAAAGCAGAGCTGGGGTCAGGAAAAGGACAGCAATCCCAGAATGCAGAGCAGCACCCTTTCTGATTTGCAGGCAGCCTGAAACTCCATGGGCCACCATCTTGAATGTTTAAAGACTCAGAAAATGCAGTAGATGCAGGAAGGATAATTTTTAATGGAAGCAGGTGGGGAAAAAATATAACATATGTTCTATCTCAGGGTGAAGGTCCGGTTTTATGATACAGCACCGTGCTTGAAATCTTTGTGAGCAGACACTGCCTACACTTGCTTCTGCCTTTTTTAATTTGCCTGACAAGAAGATTGTACACCTGCTCACCAAGATTTGACACACAGTGCTGTATCTTCAGACACACACATCACAACCCCTCACCCGGAGTATATGATGGGTATATTGGTGAACTTTTTTTTTCTAAGGCCTATAATGGAAGAAATTTAACATTTTTAGAGGTTTCAAACGAAAGTGAAGGAATTAACATTTTGAATGCCTAGCTTTGTTTTTCATAATAATCCCAGGCAGTGGCCAAAATCAGGTGACAGGTTACAGCTCTCTGATGCAGTGTGACCTAGATTCACCCCTATTGATGAGATTTGATCAGATTTGTCTATGCTCCCTCCATAACACACAGCATTTTTTTTTACTATTATTGAGGATTCAAATTTACCTACAAGAGGACCTAAAGCAGGGGTTTCCAACCAGTGGTACTAGCACCACTGGTGGTACTCAAGATTCAATCACGTCATCTGCTGCACCGCAAGACTACAGACCATCAATTGGGTTTTCAATGCGACCAGGCCATACAGTAATATAATGCAATCACAGGAAATGCTAAATAGGTCATTACAGGCTGTCCCGTCATAAAGCGGAACAAAACCCAGGCCAGCCACTGGCGCTACCCTGGGGCTCTATGCTTTGGGATTAAGGGAAGTAAAGCCTTTGTTTACCACCTAATATTGACCACCCAATAAAAATTACAAGGGTCCTCAACTTTTGTCCCACACAACTGACCGATCCTAGTCCTGCGATCAGCAACTCACTGCATCGTATCTGACTCTCCATTCAGCAGAGCTTCTGTGTCCAGCTCACGCCCATGCCATCAGTCACAGCAGTGCTATCACAACGCCTCCATTCATTACAATAGAGGGGCAGTGTCAGGCCTCAGTACACGTCTACATTGCAATTCATTTGTTGATGTCAATTCGCAAGCCTGAAGACCCCTGTGGGTCCTGGGCGATGTGGGCTGTGATCCAGTGATCAGTTAAGTTGGCAATCACCGGACTAGGACCTATCAGCTGCGGGGATAAAAGGTGATTGACAACCCATTGATACACATCACCGAGTTGGGTGATGGGGTTAGATGATTAGAAAATGATGGGAGGCCGATTCATTAATAGCGGCAGGTAGCGACGGTTGAGCGACTGTAGCAGTATTTTCACAGCGCCCGCTAGTAGTCGCTGTGCTTGGCCGTTGTTCGGTTGTTGATAGCGACTGAGTCGGTGTGTAGTAATGTTGAATACGGGGTGACGAGTCGCTATTTGACAGGTTCCGCGATGTATGGGTGCGCATGATAGCGACTGGTCAGAGCGACCGGCTCCCACCATATTCATCAAAAAATCACGCTCAAAATATTCTCGCACTGTGAAATGCATGTTTAAACCCCAGAGCGCTGGCGGCGATGTGTTAAAAGTAGTTTTTTAACCCCCAAACCACCATATTTTTGGAAACCAAAAATAAATTTTTTTTTAAGAATTTAGTAATATGAATACAATAATATCAGACCTGTAATATCAATTCTGCACAAATTTTTTTTTTTTTACCTTAAAAAAATTATCTAACATGGCAGAAGTGGTCACAGAATTTTTCACATTAAAAAAAAAAAAAAAAAAACATTAATAACAATTAATTATGAATATTTAAAGATTGTTCCATTGAAATGCATTGGAGAGCGCCAGGTAGCGAGAGGTCATACATGTCGCTGTTCAAGGTCGGACGCTGGCGCTGTGGGCTGAGGCTGGAATAATGATGAATGAGTCGCTATATGGCGCTATCTCAGTCGCTAAGCAGGATTGGCTTGATAAATGTGTGATTGTGGTGGGGAGCCGGCGTTCTCGTGGCGGGGCCCGTCATTACCGGTCGCTCACCAGTCGCTACCTGTCGCTATTCCTTCATAAATAAGGGCCTTATTGTTTTTTCTGTTTTAATGACTGGGTTACTTAGATTTTTACATATTTGTACATTTTTAAACATTTATTACAGCCATACAAACCATGACGGACCCTTCCATGGTAGACCAAATGACCAGACTAAAGCTCAAATTACTGGAGAAGGTAAGGGTACTATTTTCATGTTGTATTGTACCAGGTAAACCAGGTAAACAGCAATATAAATCATAGTACTTTGTAATGTATAGTGAGTGTGCTTATATGTACCAGTTATTATGTACAGAAATAGAATCCAAAATATATATAAAATAAATAAATATATATTATAAACATCGCAGACTTACCTCTAGCCAGTAAATGGAAGGCAAACACCAGGCAGTGTCAACCTATCAAGAAAATTAATATAACAAAATATAGGGAAGCCAAATTTGTTGAACAAAATATAGGGATCCAGCTCCAGTGACACCCCCTTAGCTTCTCTGTAAAAGTACTTTCTTGAATGTTAAATTCAAAATTAGAAGAAATATTTCCCCTGATGAAGTCCTAGACAACAATAAGTTACTATGGCAATAAAAATTTTTCTAAAAAAAATAAAAAAAAAATTTGTCTGAAAATGTACAAGTTTCTAAATTTCATAATTATTTTATCAAGTTGTAAATTAAAGCAGAAGTCCAGTCTCTCCCTTGCGGTCAAACAGGACGGGGTTTGGGGAAAAAAAACGCCTTACCTTGTCCAGGATCTAGCGGCGTTCCCCCAGTATCTTGGATCCTGGGCACAGCCATCTTGGAGTATGCACAGAGTGTCAGGTCAGTCATCCAATCCCATGCAGCAGTGTGACTGTACTGTCATTCACTCAAGTCCAAATGTCACTCATATCAATGGCTACCATTTAGAGTCCCGTCTCCTGCCTGAATCAGGGAGGATTGCAGTGATCAGGTGAGATGATTTATTATTTTAATGCCCAAATTGGCCTTAGCACAGGAGGATTGCAGTGATCAGGTGAGATGATTTATTATTTTAATGCCCAAATTGGCCTTAGCACAGGGGGAAGGTGGGCTAGATGTGGGGTAACAAAAAGATTGGAGTTCCTCTTTAATATGTGTACTAATTATACAAAATGATTCCTGTAATTGAACAAGTTTTGTCATTTGTTTACAGAGATTGGAAAATGAGCGTGATTTTGCTGATGACTCATCTGATACAGAGCTCCCAACTGCAAGTAAGAAAAGAGGCTCCTGCTTACACCTGCATTTATATGGATTGCCTGTGATAAGTTTAAAAGCAAATTGTGCTTTGCTAACCTGCCATGCAGAGGATTATTCTTGGTGTGTTGCGGAATAAAGCTCATTTAGCCCCTTTCCCGTAGCACACCTCCTGTGTTTTATTTTTATTTATGACCACCTTTTTTGTATCAATGTAAGGTGGACTTATCTATATCTCTCTTGCATCAGACTGTGCGTGACATGCATGTATGTGCAGGATGCATGGCTGCTCCCTGCTTTACTTCTCTATTTTTTCACAGCTTCTTTGTATCAGTACGCCGTTCAGCGCTAAAAAGGTGGTTATAAATAAATATGGCTGGACAGGTATGCAAACAATAATTAAACTTCACAATCAATTTGATAACAGCCCCTTCAAACTACCCTCTAAATACAATCCTGGGGGTTGCTATTAAAGTGGACCAACACCCACGGGTGATCGGCCCGGAAATCTATAAGATTCCCGGGCCGATCACCTCCCTCCCCGCGGGACATCCGAGATCGGGATGTCCTGCGGGGTGAAACCCCCCCAAACACCCCAAACTCCTTACCTTATCTTCCCAGCCGCCGCCGCCGCCTCCCTCGCGCCCCTCTAGACGTGCGCGCGCCCCCGCCGGCCATTCACAGACGGCCGGCGCGGGCGCGCGCACGTCTAGAGGGGTGCGAGGGAGGCGGCGTCGGAGGAGCCGCTTGTCCGCGGCTTGTCCGTCGGCGCGGGGAGAGGTGAGTTTGGGGGGTTCGGGGGGGTTTCACACAGCGGGGCACCCCGATCGGGGGTGCCCCACCGAAGTGGACCAAGACCCAGGATAGTCAAAATCCTGGGTGTTGGTCCACTTTAAGGGGGTTATTTAAGAAATGCTAACGCCACATAGTGCCACACGAAAACCATATATATGAAGTCAATCTGGTAAGCGCTTCTAATAGCGTCATGTAGCGTCACTGATGTATCATCAGTGTAAAGCACCAGCACTGTGTGTTTAGCAGCGCCATGTAGTACCTGTCGCTCAGTAGCGCTCTCCCATACATTTTAATGGTGTTTTATTTGGCGGATGTATCATCAGTGTAAAGGGCCAGCACTGTGTGTTCAGCAGCGCCATGTAGCACCCGTCGCTCAGTAGCGCTCTCCCATACATTTCAATGGTGTTTTATTTGGCGGATGTATCATCAGTGTAAAGGGCCAGCACTGTGTGTTCAGCAGCGCCATGTAGCACCCGTCGCTCAGTAGCGCTCTCCCATACATTTCAATGGTGTTTTATTTGGTTGTGTATAAATAGCGTTTTCCTAAAGTAATGTTCTAAATTTTTGGTTCAAATGATTGTGTGGCAGCTCCTGCCCAGCAACCAAACACTTTTTTTGTGTTTAGTTATTTTTTTATGCAGAATTGTATGTGCAGATCTGCCATTTTAGTGTCATTGTCACAGTGTTAAAACAATGTCATTCCATATGTTATCATTCTGGTGTGGTGTATATGTGTTGAGAAACAGGCTTTTTGCAAATAGCGCCTGGCACTCAACGCTAGAGCGCCCAGTTTTAGAGCGCCAATGCTGGTTGTGTGTAGGTTTTTTTAAAATATGAGTTTCAGCGCTGAGTGCCGGATGCACTTAACTGGCGCTACCTATCGTTCTCTGCAGCGTTGTCCTGTTGTTAGATGTAGCGTCTTAGTCGCTTTGACCTCGGGACACCACCTAGCATTCTCAATTGGCTCTGCAGTGAAACAGGCTTCTACAGTGCCCTCCAGACATTACATTTGTCAATGCTGGGCAGGATACTACATCGTCACTTGACCGCCCGCTACGCTAGGTTATAGCGCCAGCGACCCACCTACTAGTGGACCCTTTAAGCTCCGCTGTGTAGCATTATACATTTTTACTCTTTTAAAAACAAAGCTATATTGCCAGAGTAATTTTAAAGTTTTACCTCATTTTATTTATGTTCTCTGTGACGGGAGTGGCAGAGCTGAATCATACAAGCAGACCTGTGTGTGCATTGTATTGGATTGAGCTGGAAGTGTGGAAAGCTCCATTTTAGCTTATCACTAACAAAGGGGTGTAAATTTTGTGGTCCAGAATGGGGCGGGGGGTGCTGGAGGCAGAGGAAGAAGAAATCCCCCTTACTCTCTGTGATTGGAGCAAAGAGACAACATGGGCTGACATTGCATCAGGTAAGATGCCTGACAAATGATTTTAAAGTTTGGGGAATGTATTCTGGTACATTCCAGCCTAGCAACAGCCAATTAGCATTTTGCTGGGGTATATTCTTTCCCTGACCACCCTACTTTTCACATCTTTGAAAGGCTCTACTTTCTCCTCCAATGGTCCAATGATGCATTGAGAGGACACTGGTTCTGAAGTGTCTCTCCCAGGATTGGATTAGAAGCTGTCTAGCCAGGCAAATATGAGCTCCCCCTTCTCTGCTATAAATAAGACAACAGTGAGAGCAATTTAAACCATTTTTAATGTACTTTTTGAGGCAGTTGGAGCAGCCATCATCTTAGGGACAAGTGGTTTGCTGTGTAGATTTTGTATGTTGGGTAACAAACCTATGAGTCTCAGTAAGACTTGACAGTTCTGATTTGCAAAAGCAGTTCTATATCTTTCCTCTTGTCATCTGGAACCTGGGTAAAGTGGTGAGTGACAATGGGCCCATCTTGAAGCTACACTGGGTGGGAGATGGAGAAGGTGCCTTGATATAGCTTCAAGAATCTTTGTTGTTTGTATGTTTGAAGATGTACACCTGCCTGAAGAGTGTCATGAATGGGGCAAGCTACTGATCCACCATTTTGTGACCACTCGCTCTAGATCTTCCTGAAACGGTTTTCAGATTGTCAAACCCTGAGAACACCCACCTTCTTAGTGAGTTCACAACCCCCAATCTCCGCAGCTAGCTTCACCTGTAGTCAAACCCCTGTTTGCCAGGATGCTTTAACCACCTCACCGGACATGGTTGCCCCAGGACTTGGTAGCTTGTGAACTCACAGGGGTGAAGGCAGATGAACCAGAGGTAAGACTGGGCGTTATCGGGCAATACATGGGGGTCATACATGGAAAGATCAGTCCTCTCAATACACACAGCGCCAAGGGAGAACACGAGAAAGATCAAAGGTCAAGCCAAGGGTCAAACCGGGTAATCAGATAGTTCGCAGTACAAGGGACGAGGCAAGAACGTAGTCGGAATCGAGGCAAAGGCCAGTTCAGGCGGCGGTCACGGAATGGTCAGGCTAGCTAGGTCAGCAACGGTATAACAATCAGGATCAATAGTACCCAGCAGCACACTAACACGGGCAGGGAGAGAGTGAGAACACTCGGCTCATTGGCCCATCTACAATCTGTGGGCTGTTTGCCCAATACAAATAATTAGGGCATAAACACTCAGTAACATTAGGGCTCATTGGCCCATAAGAAAGCCATGCTCACGAGCTGGGGAAGCAGCCATGAGCGGAAGGCGCTGCTCGAGCCGGCATCGCCCGAGCCAGCGCCAGCTGCAGATGCAGCCGCCAGACGACAGGGACTTGGGCCGGGGACACAGCGGGATCGGTCAGGTAAGTGTATCGTGACACAGATCTGTCCACCAGCTAGATTCCAAACTTGTATATGTTGGGACATTTGTAAAAGCAACAAAATGGCCACTTACTCCTAATGGGTTGCCACTGCATTGTGGTGCTCTGCCTTCAACAGGGTAGAGTTGTGGGTTTGGACAACATTTAAATGAGCTGTCTGGCAGCTTTGAGTAGGACTTCAGCAACATATGGGCACCTTGGTATGACATGCTGCTGCCACAGTCATTTGCAAACCGAGACTCCTGTATTTAACCAGATTTTAGAGACCAGTTATATGACTTGTTGTTGGCTCACAGGGTTTAAGGGCTCATGCTCCTTTAAATGTTTTATTAAATGTTTTAAATGTCTACATGCACAACCCAGATCAGTCATTAAAGTGCACCTATATTCAGAGGGAAGAATATATAATCACCTTCTATCCCTGGCCCAGTGCCCAAGAACAGCCTGTATTTCTTTTTTTTTTACCTCAGTCTTTGCCCAATACTCATAACAACACAAACTGGATGCAATCAGCCATATTGCTCCCTGGTTGAGCTGCCCCACCCCCAGTAAGGTTGCCACATGGCTGGTATTTTTTTTATTTACTTGCTACTGGCCTGGCTATGCCGGTATTTGTTTTTTTTGTTTAGTTATTGAGGATGGGAAAAGTATATCCACAATTAAAATTACCAGTAAAAGAAAAAACAAGTACCGGCACCACCAGACTAGTGGCCCGTAGATAAAAAAAAAAATACTGACTAGGTGGCAACCCTAACCCCCAGTGATGATGCAGTCAGCAATGGGGAGCACTTTAACCTAACTGCCATTATGTGACAGTTTGGTTGTAACTGAATTAGTTAGCATATGACAAGCCATTCACTATAATACTACTTCCTGTTGTTTTTCCTTTGTGTTTCTATGGCTATTGGGCAAAGGCTGGGGTAAAATAAGAAACACGGGCTGTTTTGGGGCACAGGGCTGGGGATAGAAGGTTACCACATAAACTTCCTTTCTGAGTATAGTTGCACTTTAATTAGTTGAGCAACTGGCAGCAATTTCATGTATAGATTTGGGAGTATGTTTGTACATCAAGTCAAGTTTCAGGGATGAGTCCAGTAGTGTAATGCAGTTAAGGGCTTCATAAGTTGTATTTGGCTACTCTTGTTTGTAGTCATTTTATTTTAAAAGGAGAGGGCAGCAGCGAGCAGATAAGCTGTCCATCTTATCTCTGTGCCGCTGTTCTTCAAGTCATGTTACTAGAAGGGGCGGCCCTGTGGACACGTTCATGATAATGCATGACGTGCTCTGTGCTTGTCACGTGACTCATCGGCGCGTCTCGCCGTCACGTGGCTCGCTTATTTTCCCTGCTGTCATGTGACTTGTGGGCGCCTCCCGCAATCACATGACGCTTTAACCTTTGGAAATAAAAACGGAGGTCGTCACGTTACCAGTATCCGGGTCAAAGTCCCTGCTCGGGACGAAACGCGTTGGAACTGGTATGTGCTGAGTGGTGACGGCGGAGTACAGTCTGGAGGTGGTGAGACGCATCATCATTTTTATCCTGAAAAGCCTGTGACTTATTTTTAAATTGTGAGTGCATAGAATTAGAATAAATCCACTTGGTATCTTGCCAAACGGTATTATGCTAGATGTGGTTTTTTCTTTACATGCCTGAATCCTCTATCTTAAATACATCTTGAACCTCTATGCTGATTTATTGGAGTGGCGCTGTTTAAGTTTAAAGAGGACCTAAGGAGGTTGTCTTACTGTCAAAAGCAACCATAGAAGGATACCTTTGTGTAAAAGCGCCTTTCCATCTAGAATCTGGTAAGAGGCCATTTGAAATCTTGGTGGTGGTCGACACTGAGAAGTGGTTAATCCATGCACTGGGTGAATAAGAAGAATTTTGCATCCAACAAAGGACATTGTTTTTACTAACACATTTGGAGCTCTGTATTATATATTCTTGCATGTTACTAGATTGTTTGCCCCACCATACTGTTTTGGGGGTTTGGCTATTTTCTAGTTAAATGCCTTATTCTTAGAGGGTGCAAGAGAAAGGGTCGGGTGCCCAGACTACAAACCTAAATTACAGCAGAACCATGGCAAGGCGGAAGGCAGAGGGGGCAGAGGCTAAACAGAGGCCACTTGTCCTCCTCCTCTCTAATACAATACCATGGAATATATAAATACATTCATGAGAAGGAGAGATCAGATGTGATGGTGGGTATGACTTTATAGATTATGGAACAGTTCCATACAAGGGTGAGCTAGTGGAATTTGTATTTTATATTGTTAAATGTTCTTTATTGTTCCCAGGGAGTTACGATGGACAGGAAGAAGCTTTGCAATCTGCATTACGCAGGAGAAAGGATCTGATGCACAAACTGAGAGTAAGTTTAGTAAACGACAACCCAGCCAAACAGCAAAATCATTTTTCAGTTTTCATGGTTTTTCTTTGTTCCTCTCTTTGTAGGAACAACACCTTCTAGAAGAGATAGCTCGACCACATACCTGGGATGGGACCCGAAGAAAAAAGATTACTATAGAACCTATAGCGCCCCCTATGCACATTTACCATACCGCTCCCCCACCAGAACCCCCAATACGCTTTTATCCACCACCTCCTCCAGCAGAACCACCTAGAATCATTCAACAGCAGGTACGTGCACTATTGTTAGAGATTGAGAATATACAGTTTAGTTTATTATTATAATATTGTTGTATCAAAGCAGCTGGACCTGTTGTGGTTTAAAGCAGACCTTCACCCTGAATAAGAGTCTATTTTGTATGTTTCCTTCACCCCCTATCACCCCCCCAATCTTACAGATTGCCCGCATTAAAAATCATCCTACCTGCACCTATTGCGTTTTTTAACCTTTTAACAACCAAGATGGCGGTCTGTGGAGTTTCAGGTTGCCTGCAAACAGGAAGTGTCTTCTGACTGTGTCGCTCTGCATTCTGGGATTACTGTCCTTTTCCTGACCCCAGTTCTGCTCTGTCTGTGCAAAGCACAGCTACAACCCACCCTTTGCACCTTCCCCCCTCCTTTCCTCTCCTCAGCTTCTGGGGCAAGATGGTGGCGCCCGTATCCTAGAATTCTAGAATTGAAGCTAAGTGGAGGAAAGAATAATAATTAAGCAACTACAAACTTAAAATATATTAATTTTAAATGCTGAAGAATAGTTTAAGGGTTCAGGCTTTTCATTAAATGATGCTGAAGATCCAGACACTAATAAAATAAAAATAAATAATGTTGCTTTAGTCAGCGTAATCTGTTCATTGAAATCAGCAAGGGGTCAATAGTAAGATGGAGGTGAGGTGTTGATTGAACAGAAGTGACATGGGACAGCATGTTTCTTCTCATTAGCTGCTTCTAGAATCTAGGCTAGTTTACACATTTATAGGTAGGTTTTGGTAGGTTATTGGTCATTTGTATCTTGAAAGTAAAATATTCTGCTTGGAGAATCTTCTCTGAGGCTAAACAGCTACAAAAAAAGTGTCCTGTATAACATGGGCCATACAAATCATGTGATAATCACAGGGTTTCTTTGGGTTCTTTACAGTTACCTCAGCAGCCAGCAACCATTATTCAACAGTTACCCCCTCAGCAGCCATTAATCACTCAGATTCCTCCTCCACAAGCCTATCAACCTCGCTCCGGCAGTATTAAAGAAGGTAAGGATCACGATGACCAACTGTTTTATTACATAAGGGCTGATTCAGCATCGCAATATTTTTTTTAAGAAAAACTTTTTTATCTTGATTTTGCTCAGTGCAACTAGTTGTTATCTGTGCATATTATTCAAACATTTAACACATCTAAAAATTGTGCTGAATTGCACCAAAAAAGTGAGAAAAAAAATGACAGTGCCGAATCAGCCCTATAGACTTGTCTTGTGGGTTTGCTTGATTGGTGGATATGCCATTGATCCCAGGGGGTTTCACACAGTAGGGCATCTCACATTGGGATGCTCCGGGTATAATGAATCAGCTGGGATGGTCCACTTTAAAGGGCAGAACAGAGGGAAACATAACATCTCTAATTGATGCCCCCCCCAAGCGAGAAAACAGGTGGGGTAGAAAGCCAGCAAAGGGGCTAACCAATAAGCTGAGCGGGCAATGGACGGGTTGGGGCATTGAACGTGCAGCTGTGGGGCGACCCTGATCATGGTGCCCTGTGCACATCTCGCACGCCCCAAAGGCCAGGCCCTGACTACAGAATGTTCATTTTAAATATCTGTGCCAACTGCTGTTGTCCTCCAAATAATATTAAAGTGGACCAAAATCCACGGAGATTGGCCCGGGAATCTACAAGATTCCCGGGACGATTGATTCCCTCCCCCTGGGGCAAGATTCGGGATACCCCACTATGTGAAACCCCCAGGTCCCCCAAAAACTCATCTTCTTTCTCGGTCCGTGTGAGGAGCAGCCGCATCCCAGCTATCCATTTAGTAGAGCACATACCCACGCCAGGCATTTGTGAAAGGTGGGCGCAGGCACGCTCCCAGTTAGAGAGTAGTGGGGGAAGCAGCCATCAGTGTGCTCGGATCTGCTTGTATTAGACGAGCTCCTGGATGAAGGGGCGCTGATAGGACGAGTGGCCGCGCATGCGTCATAGGACTGAGAAGAGGTGAGATTGTTCGGGCGACCTGGGGGGTTTCATACAGCGGGGCATCCTCGATCGGGGTGCTTTGGGGGCAAGGACCAAAACCCAGGTTAGTCAAAATCCTGGGTTTTGGTCCACTTTAAATGCAGCATTAGAGAAAGGAACACTCGTCCCACAATACACAGTCCCCAGAATTCATGCTCAAGGCTAAGGATACTCCAATTGTGTTGAGACACCTTGTATTTAGGACATGTTCGGCCTGTCTTAGACAGTTCTCCAAAAAAAAGTTCCTTTCTAGAAGCAACACTATTCAAGCCATCTACTTGGGGTCCCATAAAGACAAGGTAACACATGACAGCTTTTGGGTGCCATTCCAGCCCCTGGTGCTAAATGTCCTCTACCCTACCATGCCAATTATATTACTGATTTTTATTTTTTTTTAGTTCTGTTCAGGGGATGGTAAACTGAAAAGATCACTGGATAGAAGTTGCCTGCCAGTCTGCCTTATGTCATACAAATATGGCTGATTGTTTTCCCTCAAGAGCTACATTGTTTCTTTGTTATAAGCTGGTTTCCCTGCATTCCAGATAGGGCACCTCCAAAGAAGCATTGGAAGCAAGCAGGGGGAGGGCTGATACTGCTGAGTGAAGAAATAAGCACAATCATTGGCACAACAACAGAAATATAAAACATACAGAATTTGTAACCCCTTGCTTGCACACCTTGCACACCCCAAATGCTGGCCACGGGCCTTGCAATAGCTGGTGCATGCAAATGTGCAGTCTACCTGAGGGCACTATGTGCAGTTGTCCTGAGTTTTGTACACCAGCAGTTTAAACCTGCCAGTATGGAGTGCATGCCACGACTTTCCGGAATTTTGATACTGGTGGGTTAAAACATCTTTGCCAACAGGCTTACACCAGTCCACAGGGCTACCAGGAAATTCCCTGACGGGCCCCTAAACCCAGGGATTGTTCTATACCTATCCATAAAAGGGCCCCTTGCCTTGGGTGTTAGATTTGCATGGTGCCAACAGCCCCCAGCACTATGTCTGTTGAGCAACGGAGAACAAAATGGTCAGTGTTTTTTTAGTTTGTGCCTACTATACAGCTCCAGTTTTCTGTAAATCTTGCACAAATGGTGCACAATTTGATAGTAAATGATATCTTGTCCATTGGTGCCAGATATTGCTGCCCTATGGCAGGAGAGCACAGGCTATCCACTCACACACAATACAGTTTGGTATAATGTTAGTGTACATAAGCCATAAAAACAGGTCATTATTGCATGTCACTGTAGGATGGCCCTTATGGTGGGCCCCAAATACCTTGTTTCACCTCTGGGTCTCTACAAGCTGAGGAACTTAATTCGAACACTTAACTTTTCATATTGCCTGTAGCAATGGAGAACAAAATACAATACAAAATACACTTCATTACAAAAAATGATGTTTTTATTGTTTTTAAGACATGGTGGAGATGATGCTCATGCAGAATGCCCAGATGCACCAGATCATTATGCAGAACATGATGCTGAAAGCACTGCCGCCCATGGCATTGTCACCACCTGGTGCCAACACGCCACCAGCTCTACCCCAGCAGGTAATTCTCTTTTTATATGTACATAGCTTGCCTATATTGCTTTGGTTATTAAAGTGGTAACTTCACTGAAACTCGACTGCCCCATAATGGGAGACATGGGGAAGCTTTCAGCCCCCTGCTCAGGATTCCCTAATGGGATTCTCACCTCTATTTCTTTAATTATTAAAGTAAAAAAAAAATGAATATTCTGGCCTGTGTGCACCCACTATCAGCCATTCAAGTCTCCCTAGTGTAGTGAGCCCCTGGGAGGGGGACCAAAACCCGGGGGGGGCTTTGGTCTCCTTTAACTATAGAAACGCATATGTCATTTTCAAGGGTCTGTCTAGCCAAAAAGCGATCTGGAGATGAATTGCGCTGATGTGCAGGCCTGCTCTCCATTCACAAGCAACCACTGGAAGAAACAACAGTCCCTGCACCAGTCACAATGGCTGGAGCACGCCCACTCCATTCATTTTAAAGACCTGTTTCAGGCCCCTGCAGGCCTGGATCTCAAGAGCTACTAGATTTTACAGAGACAAAGTAGGTGAAAGCTGCTACAGATGAAAAAAAGGAGTATTTCCCTTTCACATGGTGTGCTAGACTGACAGTCTGCTCTAATGGAATACAGAAGGGTTAATAAGCGAGCCATCCCATTAGGAATGCCCTCATGCTGTTTGGGGTAGAGATTTTACAACTTTACTTCCTCTTTAAAGGAACAGTCCACAGTAGTGAGGCCTTTAGCCCAGACTTTAAAGTGGACCAACACCCAGGATTTTGACTATCCTGGGTATTGGTCCACTTCCCCGGGGCACCCCGATTTGGGGTG
Source organism: Gastrophryne carolinensis (assembly GCA_027917425.1). NCBI lineage: Eukaryota > Metazoa > Chordata > Amphibia > Anura > Microhylidae > Gastrophryne > Gastrophryne carolinensis. Next base: position 188,294,482 of record CM051240.1, read on the forward strand.
CCCCGCTGCCTGAAACCCCCCAAACACCCCGAAAACTCACCTCTCCACGCTCCCACGTGACTGCGCTGTGCAATGCCCGCCGACGGACAAGTGACGTCCGTCGACGGACAAGGGGTCGCGCCCGCCGCCGCCTCCCGCGCGTCACTCTTGACGTGTGCGCGCCCGCGCCGGCCATTCTGGGACAGCCGGCGCGGGCGCGCGCACGTCTAGAGGAGAGCGAGTGAGGCGGCGGCGGCGGAAGCAGTGGCTGCGGAGGTAAGGGTTTTAGGGGGTTTTGGGGGGTTTACACCCCGCGGGACATCCCGATCTCGGATGTCCCGCGGTGTGTGAGGTGATCGGCCCGGGAGATTCCCGGGCCGATCACCCCTGGGTGATACATGATGATTCAAATCTCCCTACAGATTTTGGCTTTGTTAGAAAGTTTCTTATTTATCTTATGTCTCATAATGTATTCTGTTATGGATACCGATTCTGCTCTTTTACCCAGGATCCCAGCTATATCAGTCCTGTAGTGCTCAAAGCAGAGAAAATGCGCCCCACGTCAGTGCACCACCATCATCACTATACACCTCCTGGAATCCCCCCTGCCCCACCCACACTGCCACCAGGAATGGGCTATCCAGTGTGGCCTCAAATGATGCCAGCAAACTCCATGGGCCATGCGGGTGTTATTCCCAATGCCGTACATCATGTGACCGGCCCGACCACAACACTACCAGCAATGCACATGTGAGTCCCCTGCATGATAAAATAGCTAAGCTGCCTTGGTATTATAGTTGGTATATGACTTCTCATATGTGTCCTCTTTACAGTAATGGATGGAATCTCCCACAGAGTGCTGAGCGCACTATAAGACCATGAGGTGCATTTGGTGAGTGTTATGGACATTTAATCCTAATTTTATTTTTATTGTACAGGTATGCGTAAAGTTACATGTTAAAGTGAACTTATAACTCATTTTAACAACCCTTGGGGCCACAGAAGCTCCCATTTAAAATAAATGCACATAGCCAGCCGGACACGCAGACAAAATTCTCATGGTCTGTGGTTCACCTGATGGGCCTAGTGGTGCTGTGCATTCCTATGAGGCTTTATGCAAAAGGGCATCCCAAATCAGGATGGTCATGGGGTTGGGAATAAACTGGTGCTATTGCTTTCGGTCTGCTTTAATTACACAGTCAGATCTTAAAGCCACATGTAAACTGACCCTGATCCTTAATCCTACGGCTTTGGCTAAACCTAGCCACACTCCACAGCATCTCTATTCTCTTTGGCCTGTATGGCACTACTGGTAGACATTCGTGTCTGTTGGGCACAGCAAGCGAGCAGAATCAGGATGTCTCTAGGGGCCCATGCATGCACTGTAGGATCGAGGTGAGTATATGGATCACCTTTTGTTGTGCGTAGGTGATCGGTCCGAGTCTGGCGATCAGCAACTCACTTGATCACTGGATCTAAGACCTTGCCACAGCCCGCACTTACCATGCCACCCGGGGCCAAACATCAGTCGGCAGGGTTTCCGTGTCTGTCTCGCACCCCCGAGAGGGCGTGGTAGTCCTCTTGTGACTGATGGCAGGTTGCAAGCCCGACACGCCATAAATGATCGGGTTCCAGGTGGCGCGGGAAGATTGTGGCACGGGTTCAAATCCAGCAATCAGGTGAGTTGCCGGTCAGATAATAGGTGAGTACCCTTTTGTCATTTTGGGGTGGTCAATCACTTTAGGCTACAGGCAAGGCCGAGTGCCAAGGAGCCTCTTTGTATGAATATTTCTGCCCTATTTTTAAAGTGGACATACACCCTCCTTCATCATATCATAGGGCTTTGGTCTGTTCCTTCATTTTCTGTCCTGACCCCCTCAGCTTCCTGCATCATTATCTATTACTTTTTATGTTACCTCCCCATTTGTGTAGCCATATTCTAAGTATGTCACACACCCTGCTTCAAGATATTCATAACCTGTGGGTAATACTGACCTGTAGAGGGCGATCTGCAGAGATGATTGGAAGAAAGAAAGCCCCTCCCGGTCCATAAATACCTGGGACCTCCCACTCATTACCCAGTCTTCATCTCTGAAGTCGGCAAGCAAGCAGAAGATGATGTCTCCTCCTTGCACAGGGGGATTTCAGGTAGCTGGGACTACTCCCGGCCATTTATTATTTATTTCCGCTCGGACTCCTTTTTTCCCCTTATTGATCCTGTGTATATACATGCCTCCCAGTCTTGACTGCTGTCCGGGCGAAGGTATTTTAGCACCATGGGTGCTCAGGAGCTATGCTCCGCCGCGAGACCCTATATAAGAGGGTAGGCGGTTACACCGGGTTGGTGACCCCGGTTTGGGATGCCCTGTCCACTGGAAATGTTCTCCTTTATGGCCCCTTTCCATATTCCTAGCTTGGGCCGGGGGTCTTCTCCTCAGTTTTAGGTGTTACTCTTATGAATCTGTATATTTGTGGTGTGTTTTTTTGTTACTGTATGTTTTATTACTCTCTGTCAGACACCGCGGCCGCCATTGCCGCGGCGGCGCTGTTTTTTACCTCAGAAGGCGGAGGGGATTTTCTCCCCTCACGCTCTTCTGTTGGGGGCGGGGCCGGGCCTTCGGCGCGAGGCCGCGGCCCGCTCCCTTTACACTGAGAGCCTGCTGTAGCGTGGCTCGAGCGGGGAGCGGCTCCGCATGCCTTGCGGCCTGCTACCGCTTGCTTCTTACTTATCCGGTGCCGCGGGTTGCCGCGACACCGGCTCGCTGGGGGATACAGCGGAGGGGAGCTGCTCCCCTCACGCGTTTAGTTTGGGGGCGGGGCCGGACTTTCGGCGCGTCGCCGCGGCCCGCCCCCACTAACTCCGGCACCGCTGAGGAGCTCGCTCCTCATAACTGACTTGGAAAGGGGGGCGGAGCAGCTCAAGCGCGCGGTCCGCGCTGGCCACGCCCCCTTCTTCGTCTCCCGCTCTGTTTCTTTACCTCAGACTGTGAGGACGCAGCGTCTGGACTCCGGAGGCTCTGTGAGTGGCCCTGTGGGCCCCTCCCCCCCTTTTGTCTCTCATACTGGCATAAGTTTTTCCCTCATTGAGTCTATTTGTTTTTCAGGTGGAATCTTCAGGGATATTTAGGGGGTTTCTCCCGGTCCTAGGGTCCCTGGGTATTTTTATTATCTTTTACAAATCCTCCCACTTGGACATTATAAGGGCATCCCGGGTTGCTTAGTAGCGTAATTCCCTCGGTCATAGCGACTTACTTAAGTTCACCTTATGGAGGCATCTCAGGATTCCGGGCACCCCTCGGGACAATCCCGGAAGTGTATGGGTTATGGGGTATCCCTAACTGGGGATGATTTTTTTCTATGTATATCATGTGCACAGCAGACTATTACACGGCAGTCCGGACCCCAGGCGTCTGGGTCAGCACCGTTGGCTTCATCCCCTCCCCCTCCCATTTTGACCCGTGCCCCGTGTGATGTTGTCATGGGGGGGCAGTCGCAATCTGATGTGTGTGCCAGATTGGCCAATATTGAAAAATGTATTTCTACTGCGGTCGCCAAAAAGGCACCGGCTAAGAGAAAGCATTTGTCACCGGTCACTCAATTTGAATAAGATGATGTGGATGGTCTGGATTGGTCAGATTATTCTCCCCCGGAGGAAGGGGAGTTATTTGAGGAATCGGATAATTCTGATGATCAGCAATTTTTGGCGCTGATTCCGAACGAGGGTCAGGGAGTTCCTTGGATACTCCTAATGTTCTGGCTCAGATGTTTGAGGTGCTGGCTATTTCTCCTCCGGAGGTTGCTCCTCAACAACAAGGGGAGTTTTATGAGGAATCCAGGCCGCGTTTGGAATTTCCTAATCAAAAGCATTTTGATAATATCATTTCTAAGGAATGGGAGAGGCCGGCTCGGCTCCCAGGCATATCTCAGAGTTGGGATAAAAGATATCCTTTCCCTGTGGATACGGTTAAGCGCTGGGCGTCTCCCCCCGAGGTGGACGCCCCAATTTTGGGGTTATCCAACTCAGCCGTTTTGAATAACCCTGATTGTTCCTCTCTTAAAGATGGTGAGGATAAACGCATTGACCAGATGGCTTGTCATTGTTTTGCCAGTATTGGGGCAGCCATACGGCCTGTTTGTGCCTCATCACTGTTGGTGGTGGCTACCAGAAAGGTGGTCAGGGACTTGTTATCCTCTTCCGGTTTAGATCCGGACAATAACGAATTTCTTGGACTTAAACGATGTGAGGTGTTTTTGTCCTTCATGTTAGCCGCTTTGGATGATTCCTTGATGATGAGTAGCAGAGCTTCTGCTCTAATGGTGACTATCAGGCTTTCTATTTGGTTGCGCCAGTGGGCGGCTGATTTTGGCTCAAAGAAGTCACTGACGTCTCTTCCCTTCGTTGGGCTACCTCAGCGCAAGAAGCAACGACGCCCCTTTCGAGGAGCGGCTTCCTTCACTCTTCCTTTCGGGGATCCAGAGCGGGAAGAGGATTTGCCTTCCCTTCTACAAGAGGGGATTCCTGGAATAGGGGCAGGGGTCGTGCCCATTCAGGATACAGTTGGGGCTCTAAACCCAAACCCGCGGCCAAGCCTGCTCAGCAATGAGGGGGCGCCCTCACCCGTGCGGGTGGGGGGACGGCTGCGACACTTCTCCCAGGTCTGGATACGGGAGGTCTCGGACAAATGGATCCGGGATGTGGTGTCTTCCGGCTACAAGCTGGAGTTCGAGTCCCGCCCCCCCCCCCCCGCGATTCCTCAGGTCTCGGGTGTCCCCGGACGCACTGGCCGCGCAGGAGCTCCGGGCGGCGGTATCGAGTCTTCTGGAAATGGCGGTCATTTGCCCAGTGCCCCCATTAGACCGGGGTCAGGGTTTTTACTCAAATCTGTTCACGGTCCCCAAAAAGGACGGTTCTGTCCGGCCCATCCTGGATTTAAAGATTCTCAACAGGTTTGTCAGGCTGCGAAAATTTCGCATGGAAACGTTACGTTCAGCCATCCAATCTCTTCGTCAGGGGGACTTCATGACGTCTATAGACATCAAGGACGCTTACCTCCATGTTCCCATTTTTCCCGCGCACCAGAGATTTCTCAGGTTCGCGGTGGAGGATCGGCACTTTCAGTTTGTAGCTCTTCCTTTTGGTCTCACCACAGCTCTAAGGGTTTTCACCAAGGTGCTTGCTGGGGTGATGGCTCTCCTCAGAGCGCAGAGAATTCGCATAGTGCCATATCTGGACGATCTCCTCATCATGGCACCGTCATTCAGCCAAGCGGAATCGGACACCAGAACGGTAAGATCCACTCTGGAGAGGTTCGGTTGGGTGATCAACTACCCCAAGTCCTCCCTTTACCCGTCCAGGATAGTATCCTTTCTGGGAATGTCTCTGGATACAGATCAGGCCATAGTGTTCCTTCCTCAATCCAAAGTTCTTTTGATTCAGGAGTTGATTCGGTTGCTCATGTCCATTCCTCGGCCGACCATCCGGCTAGGGATGAGACTGGTGGGATTGATGGTGGCCTCTTTCGAGGCAGTCCCCTTTGCTCAGTTTCACACAAGGACGCTACAGCTCCATCTGTTGTCGGTCTGGGACAGGTCTCCTCAGTCGCTGGACCAATTCTTTCTGATGTCTCCTCGAGTTCGCTGCTCGCTTCGGTGGTGGCTGAACTCAGCCAATCTGTTGAAGGGCAGATCCTTTCAGACTCCTCGTTGGGAGGTGGTCACCACGGATGCCAGCCTTTCAGGATGGGGGGGCTTCTGGAAGGAGCTGCAATTTCAGGGTTTGTGGGGACCCCTGGAAGCCCACGAGCCTATCAATGTTCTGGAATTGAGAGCCATCAGGATGGTTCTTTGGCATTTGACTCATCAACTGCGGGGCCTGTCGGTTCAGGTCCGGTCGGACAATCGGACGGCGGTTGCCTACATCAATCATCAGGGAGGGACTCGCAGCAGGAGTGCCCTCAGGGAAGTGTCTCTGTTTCTGGACTGGGTGGAGAGCCACGTCCCATGCATCTCGGTGGTCTACATTCCGGGAGTGGAGAACACGGAGGCGGACTCTCAGGTTGTCAGCCCGCAAAGGGGAATGGTCTCTCAGTCCCAAGGTTTTCCACACAATTTGTCTCAGGTGGGGCTCACCGGTGGTGGACCTCTTTGCCTCCCGTCACAATCACAAACTTCCGTCATTCGTGTCTCTGGCGAGCGACCCTCTGGCTCTCGCAACGGATGCCATGTCTCTGAACTGGAGGGATCTGGGGTTTCTGTATCTGTTCCCTCCGTTTCCCATGGTGGCCAGAGTAGTGCGCAAGCTGGTTCTGGAGGGAGCGTCAGCAATTCTGGTGGCCCCAAGGTGGCCAAGACAGGTCTGGTTCGCAGACGTGGTAAGGTTAGCAGATCAGTTCGCTCTGCCCCTGCTGCCAGATTTACTCACACAGGGTCATCTACGTTACCCCAATTTACCAACGCTGGCTTTGACGGCGTGGCTGCTGAAACCTCCATCTTGAAGGAGGAAGGTCTTTCAGATGCTGTAATTCGGACTCTTATTAGCGCTAGGGAGAGATCTTCTTCCTCCGTTTACTTTAGGACTTGGAGGTCTTATATTGATTGGTGTGAGACTAGGGCCTTCCCTTGTAGGGAATTCTCTATTTCTAGAATTTTGGAGTTCCTGCAACATGGTTTGGATCTAGGGCTCCAACTCAGTACTCTGAAGGGGCAGGTGTCTGCCCTGACGGTGTTTTTCCAAAAATCTTTTGCTCTTCATCCGTTGGTTAAGACTTTTTTCCAGGGGGTTACGCATGTGCGGCCTCCTAGGAAGCCTCTGATTCCGGTTTGGGATTTGAATTTGGTTCTTTCTGCTCTTCAGGGTCCTCCCTTTGAGCCCTTGAATGATATTGCCTTGTCTTCCCTTACGCAGAAGGTGGCCTTTTTGGTAGCTATCACTTCTGTTAGGCGTGTTTCTGAATTGGCGGCTCTGTCTATTCAAGCTCCATATTTCGAAAGACATCAGGACAAGGTGGTTTTCCGTTTCAAGACGGATTTCCTTCCTAAGGTGGTTTCTGCTTTTCATCTAAATCAGGATATTGTTCTGCCCTCTCTGTGTCCTAATCCCAGCAACGACAAGGAGAGGGCCCTGCATTCCTTGGATGTGGTTCGCGTTGTGAAGTACTATTTGGTGGTAACGTCTTCCTTTCTCAAGACTGATGCCTTCTTTGTGGTGCCCTCCGGGCCCAAGAAAGGTTTGGCGCCCGCCAAATCTTCCATCAGTAAGTGGATTCGTCAGGCCATTGTTGGGGCCTATTCTGCTAAGGGGAGGAATCCTCCTTTTCGTGTTACGGCTCATTCTACTCGTGCGGTTGGGGCTTCCTGGGCTTTTCAGCACCAGGCCTCTGTTGAGCAAGTTTGTAAGGCTGCTACCTGGTCTTCTGTTCACACCTTTTCCAAGTTTTACAAGGTTGATGTTCGGGCCTCAGCGGATGCTGTTTTTGGCCGCAAAGTTCTGCAGGCTGCAGTGGTTTAAGTTGTGCTTTATGCCTTGTTTTGGATCCCCACCCTTTATGGACACTGCTATTGGATGTCCCACAGGTTATGAATATCTTGAAGCGGGGTGTGTGACATACTTAGAATAATACCATTTTGTGAATACTCACCTTGTAAAATGGGTATTATAAGTATGTCACACACCCCGCCCTTTTGTATTCTGGGTCCTTCATTTTGTAAACTTTGCGTTGTTATGACTTATATTTGGCTCTTCCTGGTCCCTTACCTTACTGCTTTATTTATACTGGGTAATGAGTGGGAGGTCCCAGGTATTTATGGGAGGGGCTTTCTTTCTTCCAATCATCTCTGCAGATCGCCCTCTACAGGTCAGTATTACCCACAGGTTATGAATATCTTGAAGCGGGGTGTGTGACATACTTATAATACCCATTTTACAAGGTGAGTATTCACAAAATGGTATTTTCTGCCTTGTGCCCCCCATTGAACCCCCACCCCCAAGCTGAGGGAGTCAGGACAGAAAATTAAGGAGCAGAACGAGGACTTATAATATGATGGAGAAGGGTGTAGGTCCAGAGAGCAGAAATATACATACAAAGAGGCTATTTGAACTTCAATCGCTGCTCAATTGTGGCACAATCACAATAGTGCTATGGAATTGCCCTGGTGTGAACCCAGCATAAGTTGCTACATAGATGTGGGTCCAGAGGTAAAAAGGAAGAAATGTCTGGCTCACGGGTAATATTGGCCACTAATACAGTTTATAAATCCCACCTCTTGTATGAGCAGCTGAACACACAATAGGTTAAAGAGGACTGAAAGAGTTTTTGTTAAATCTTTTTTTTATTTTAACAATGCAAAAAAAAAGGACATTGATTAGCATTCAAAGTTCTGCATGCTTGACAATGTCCTGCTAACCTTACCAGGCTGCTGGCTCTTGGGCATCGCTCGTATGCAGCCATCTTGCTGCACCCGAGTAGTATATGTATCCCACAATTCTACTGGTTGCAGCCTCGAGGTCATACTGATTGAATCGATTCATTAATGAAATGATATGACAGCAGCTGCAGACTGGGAGACGTCAGTCATCTGAGCGACCCCAGCAGCTGCTGATTGGGAATTGTTCTGCAATGCTCCATCATGGAAGTGACAGTCCTGACTGTTGGGACTTGCACTCTGCTTTAACATATACAATATTCCCCGCAATACAAAATAAATACAATAAAAAGAACTCATTGTTGGAATGTGTTATTCTCATTTTCTTATCACAGATAGCAGCACAATGTACCAAAAGTACTCTGCTTACCATTAATAAAAGGAAAGACATGTGAGTGACAAGATGGCAGACTGTATGAAATATGAAGATGAATGTCATCGGCCTTCTTACTCAGGAAACCTCGCTGGATCTGTACGGGTGTTTTACTATTTATAATGTTTGTACATTCAAATTTTTTATGTAGTTATTACTGTATAATAAAATCCCACTTCCAAAAAGTTATCTGCAAAATGTATGAATAACAGAATAAAGGGTTTTTAATAAGCACCTGTAGACACAAAAAAATGTCTCCCTCAATGTCCCTGCAGCTGATCACTTCCAGGGCCACTGCGCAAACTGTGTGGTGAGGTAAGATGAGGGTTTTTATTTTTAGAGGCTACACATTTCCTTTTTAAATTTAAAAGTGAAACAAAACCTGGGATTTTGACTATTCTAGGTTTTGTTCAGTTCCAAGGGGGCATCCCGATTTGGGATGCCTCGCTGTGTGAAACCCCCAGTTCGCCCACTTGGAAAGCGGTTGCTCCATCAATACTATTTATGCTTTTAATCTGGGTCCTGGACTGTGCACAAAGGACCAATCCAAGTTAACCTTCTCATTACGCTATACTATTCAGTAAATAGACTTTTCAATCCTGTCAAGAAAGCAGGGGCCTTTGTTGGCATACAATTGCAATTGCACGTGTAAGATTAGGATGCCCACCCTGCGCATGAATTCCTTACACCAAGCTGCTTTAAAGCGGAACAAACCCCAGTAAAATAACCCTGGAATCTAAAAGAAAAAAAAACAAGGCCAGACGCTGACATTCCCCTGGGGTATCCCAAATTGGGATTCATGCTATGTGAAATCCCCCTGTTCGCCTGTAGCAGCTTACCTTTCCCCGGTCCAACAGCGCATGCGTAGGCTCTTGTCCAGAGCCATTTGCCGTGCATATGCCATATCCCAAGCCATTCAGATAGGCTGAGGCAGCAGCGGGTGCGCTGCAAGGCTGCTTGTGCTCCCGATTGCAGAAGGGCAAAGGAGGGATGCAGCCGAATGACAATGAAAGGCATGGCAAAAAACTCTGATCGGATGAGAGCATGAGCAGTAAACAGGGGGGGAAGGGTAAGCTGTTACAGGGTAACTCTGGGACGTCACATAGCAGGAATCCCAGTTTGGGATACCCCAGGGGAATGCCAGCGGCTGGTACTTTTTTTTTTTTTTTCTTCTTTTAGATTTCAGCGTCAGTTGCACTGGGGTTTGTTCCGCTTTAAAGCAGCTTTTCAAGCAGGAATTCATGCGCAGGGTGGGTATCCTAATCTTACATGTGCAATTGTATGCCAACAAAGGCCCCTGCTTTCTTGACAGGATTGACAAGCCTGAATAGTATAGAGTAATGAGAAGGTTAACTTGGTCTGGTCCTTTGAGAACTGCCCAGGCCCCAGATAAAAAGCATAAATAGTATTAATGGAGCAACCCCTCTCCCTTTACTTTCCAGATGCACACACAGAAAGAGGTTCCGTTTGTCTGGATCTCTCCCTGTGTAGTATTCTAAAGGGAGGCTGGCAGCTTCCCAGGTGAGTATCTCTGAAGTATCATGTTGCATTGCATGTCCCAAGTTTGGGGACTCAAAAATAGGAGTAAGGACCCAACCAATAGCGACGCCTTACAGTGGTCTGGGGGTTACACATGCAATAGCAAGTATATGCATGAAGGCTCCTGCTTTCTTTACAGGATTGACAAGCCTGTTTGCTGAATAGTATATATTGTAATGAGACGTTTAATCTAGGCTGGTCCTTTGTGCACAGTCTGAGCCCAAGATACATTGTATAATTATATTATTGATGGAGAAACAACCCCCCCCCCCCTTTTTTAATCAGTGTATTGTCTTCAAAGTTTGAGTTGTAGGAAAGAGAGAATAAGGTGACCCCTTTTAATGACATTTGATAATCCTTAGTTCCGTTCATTAAACGCTTTTAATACCACACATCCGATTAGAGCCGGCCACCCATTGTAGATACAGCCCTCAATCCAGGCATGCCATGGTGGTCTTTGTTCTGGAGGCCAAGCAACAGGACAAGTAAGATTCTATGGAGAATACCCATTTATGGCAACATTATCCCAAGGGTGATATAGGTTCACAGGGACCCTAACCCACCACATCCCACTGTCCTACAGCATTTCATGGCCAAGATACTTAAGTTTTTCCTGTGCCGATCTGTCACATGTAGAACGAGAAAGAGCTACACACTAGGTTGGCAACTGTGCCTTCCCCAGTGGGAGATGTGGGAAATCCAGCATGCACAGCCATTTCCTGTTCTCCATGTGACATTCCAGCACAGGGAAAGGACCAAAGCCCTGGATTTTGACTATACCGGGTTTTGATCCTCCCCCAGATGCCCCGCTATGTGAAACTCCCCAGGTTGCCCCTAAAAAAATGTACCTTTCCTAGATCTAATGGCACATGTGCAGCCTATCAGCGTGCCCATCCCCATTAGTTATTTACAGCTATAAATCGGCTAAGGGCCGAATGGAGCTGAATGCAGCCAAGTGTACTGATGGCCGCATTTCCGCTAGCTTTTAGCCCGCTTTAGCCATCAACAAATGCCTGGTGCGGGAGCACATCTGGCTAAAAGTTTTAATGTGGTGCAGTCATGGTCCGCGCCTGCACCGTTGGATCAGGGATTAGGTAGGTTTTACTGGGGACTCGGGGGTTTCACACAGCAAGACATCCCGATTTGGGATGGTCCGGGGAGAGGGAACCAGGTGGCACTGGAATTGTACAGATTCCAGGGCAGCCGAAGATGGATTTTTGTCTCCTTTAAGTCTCGACTATTCATGGCTGATAGCCGTGGGGTATTTTATGTGCTGGTTGAAAGTCAGGGCAGCAGTGACAGGCTCCCCCCTCCACACCTAAATCAGTGTAGGTCTGCTTGAAAGAAAAAGCCAACAGTGAACACAGCATGGAGTAGGGTTCAGAAGGAGCAGACAAATGTGTGTGGCTTGTAGGAAATAGGAGTCAGTACTTTATTAACCCTGTCCCTACACATCACCTCTGTCTCAAGGTACCCCACCACCACCATTCCGGTGGGAATCTGGACATCTCTAGTGCAGATCAAATTCATGCTTCTCATATTTAAGTTGTACATTTGAAAATAACCAATAATGTTAATATTCTCCAGAGTAAAAAAAAATATATTGTGCACATTTATAAAAAGCAGAATGCAGCAGATGTGTTCCTGGACACCATGGGACCTGATCTTGGGAACAGGTGAATATTAGACTGCTGGATCTTGGTGAAGCCGCTGTGGGAGAAAAGTAGTACTGTATTTATATGTTTTTATCTTTGCTCAGACAGGGCCTGTAATTGTCCTTGTACTTGTCTAAAACACATGCATGTCCAACATAGGAAACTGGAAAGTTTCTGCCCGCAGTTAGTTCCATCACTGGTGGTCAAAATGGTTTGTGGTCAGAGGTTTTAAGTTTGATCCAGTGGCCTTATTTATACATGCCAGCACTTCACTTTCCTTCTCAAACATCTGTTGGCAAGAAAAAAAAGTGATAAAGTAACAAACCAGCATCCATATTTTTTTTATTTATACAGCAACAGCTTTACAAAACCATTACAAACCAGGATGGGTACAGACAAATACAAGGAGCAACAGCCGTTTTCACTCTTGTCTTCTATTCTATAGAATGGAACAAAACCCAGAGCAGCTGGCCCTGGAGTCTAAAATCAAATACTTCCCTTGGGGCATCCCAAATCAGGATGTCCCGCTGTGTGGTGCTGATTATATGACATTACAGGAGGAAAGTAAAACTTGTTATTATACCTTAAAATACTTGCACTTTGGGTTTGCCATGCTGTGGAATAGAGTAGGGCATGTAATCACTTCTTTGCACATACTCACTGGCAACCAGTTAAAGCACAGCACTGGAACGTGGAAGTGGTTAGAATTTCAGCCCATTCTCAAGCTTCATATTTAGTAATACACTGAAATGCTTAAAAAAAATACCATTTTGTGATTACTCACCTGTAAAATGGGTATTATAAGTATGTCTCACACCCTGCTTCGGAAGTATTAATTACACGTGGGTTATAGCCAGTAGAGGGCGAACTTCTGCAGAGATGACTAGAAAAAAAAGCCCCTCCCAGTCCATAAATACCTGGGACCTCCCACACATTCCCCAGTATAAGAAAGCAGTAAGGGGACCAGGAAGAGCCAATAAAATCTATGAGAAAAAGTTTCACCACATAGAGGATCCAAGATACAACTCAGGGTGGGACGAAGCAGGGTGTGACATACTTATAATACCCATTTTACAGGTGAGTAATCACAAAATGGTATTATTCCAAGTATGTCTCACACCCTGCTTTGGAAGTATTAATTACACGTGGGACATCCAATAGCAGTGTCCAAAAAGGGTGGGGATCCCAACAGGCAATAGTGCACAAATTAAACCACTGCAGCTTGCAGAACTTTACGGCCAAAAACAGCATCTGCTGAGGCCCGCACATCAACCTTATAAAACTTGGAAAAAGTATGAACAGAAGACCAAGTAGCAGCCTTACAACTTGTTCAACAGAGGCTTGGTGCTGAAACGCCCAGGAAGCCCCAACAGCACGAGTAGAATGAGCAGTGATCTGGAAAGGGGGATCCCTCCCTTTAACAGAATAGACCCTAATAACGGCCTGACGAATCCATTTACTAATGGTAGACTTGACAGGCGCCAAACCCTTCTTGGGCACCACAAAAAAAGGCGTCCGTCTTCCGGAATGGTGAAGTAGCCACCAGATAGTACTTTACACATCTAACGACGTCCAGAGAGTGCAAAGCCCTCTCCTTGTCATCGCTAGGTTTAGGACACAATGAAGGAAGCACGATGTCCTTATTGAGGTGAAAGGCAGAGACAACCTTTGGCAGGAAGTCTGGTTTAAAGCAGAAAGCCACCTTGTCCTGATGTCTCTCAAAGTAGGGGGCCTGAATGGACAGAGCCGCCAACTCCGAAACACGTTGAACAGAGGTGATAGCCACCAAAAAGGCAACTTTAAAGGTGAAAATGGATGCAGAATCCTGCACTGGTTCAAAAGGAGGACCCTGAAGGGCAGACAACACCAAATTAAAATCCCAAACGGGGAACATGGGTTTGCGAGGAGGGCACACATGAGTGACCCCCTGAAAAAAAGGTCTTAACCAAAGGATGAAGAGCGAAAGATCTCTAAAAGAAAACCTCCAGAGCAGACACATGCCCCTTAAGAGTGCTAAGCTGAAAACCCATGTCCAGACCATGCTGAAGAAACTCCAAAATCCGAGGAATGGAAAACACCCGACAAGGAAAGGACCTAGCCTCACACCAATCAATGTAGGTCCGCCAGGTCCTGTAGTAGATATTAGAGGAAGATTTCTTCCTAGCCCTGACAAGAGTCTGGACAACGGCTTCAGACAAACCCTTTTCCTTTAAGATGAAGGTTACAGCAGCCACGCCGACAAAGCCAGCATTTGTAAATTGGGGTAACAAAGCTGACCCTGTGCGATCAGATCCGGAACCAGAGGCAGCCTGAATTGATCGACCGCCAGCCGGACGATGTCTGCGAACCACACCTGTCTTGGCCACCTTGGGGCCACCAGGATTGCTGGCACACCCTCTTGAGCCAACTTGCGTACCACCTTGCCCACCATGGGAAAGGGAGGAAACAGATACAGGAGACCGAGCTCCCGCCAGGACAGAGACATGGCATCCACTGCCAGAACCAGAGGGTCCTGGGACAGAGACACAAATGCCGGAAGCTTGTGATTGTGACGAGAGGCAAACAGATCCAACTCCGGACTCCCTCACCTGCGACAGAGGGATAGAAATACCTTGTAGCTGAGGGACCATTCCCCCCGGCGAGAGGTCCCTCTGCTCAGAGAGTCCGCTTCCAGGTTCTCCACCCCCGGAATGTAGACTGCCAAGATGCACGGAACATTGCTCTCGGCCCAAGCAAGAATCATTGACACCTCCCGGAGGGCACTCCGGCTGCAAGTCCCTCCTTGGTGATTAATGTAAGCGACCGCTGTCCGAATGTCGGAGCGAACCTGAACTGGTAAGCCCTGAAGGTGATGTGTCAGGTGCGACAGCACCAACCGAACCGCCCTCAGCTCCAAAATGTTGATGGGGATATGGGCCTCTTGAGGACCCCACAGCCCCTGGAACGGACGTTCCCTCCAGAAGCCTCCCCAGCCGGACAGACTGGCATGCGCGTTGACCGTCATCCAACAGGGTGCAAGAAAGGACCTGCCCCCCAGGAGATTCCTCTGGTCCATCCACCACTGTAAGGACCGCCGGACAAGAGGGGGACAGAGCACAAGTCTGATCCAGAGGACATTTGTCCCAAACCGATAGAAGATGGAGCTGAAGGGGTCTCATGTGAAACTGAGCAAATGGCACTGCCACGAAGCAAGCCACCATCAAACCTACCAGCCTCATGCATTGCCTGATGGACGGACGAGGGCTGGACAGAAGAAAACGAATAAGAGCCTGAAGAACATCCACCTTCGGCTGGGGTAGGAACACCCTGGTCTGAATGGTATCCAGAGTCATGCCCAGGAACGAAGCCACCCTTGACGGGGATAGAGAGGACTTGGGGTAATTGATTACCCACCCGGACCTTTCCAGCGTCGTCACCACCGCTCTGGTATCCAGCTCCACCTGGTGGAGAGAGGATGATGTAATGAGAAGGTCATCCAGGTAAGGCAAGATACGAGTGCCCCGGACTCAGAGAAATGCCATCACGCCCGCCAAAACCTTGATGAACACCCTGGGCGCCGAAGTCAGCCCGAAGGGAAGAGCCACAAACTGGAAGTGCTGGTTGTCTACCCCGAACCTGAGGAAGCTTTGGTGTCCCGGGAAGACCGGCACATGAGGGTAAGCGTCCTTGATGTCTATTGAGGTCATTAAAGTGGACCAACACCCACGGGTGATCGCCCTGGGAATCTATAAGCTTCCCGGGCCGATCACCTCCCTCCCCGCGGGACATCCGAGATCGGGATGTCCCGCGGGGTGAAACCCCCCCCAAACACCCCAAACTCCTTATCTCCCTCGCGCCCCTCTAGACATGCGCGCGCCCGCGCCGGCCGTCTGTGAATGGCCGGCGCGGGCACGCGCGCGTCAAGAGGGACGCGCGGGAGGCGGCGGCGGCGGAGGAGCCGCTTGTCCGCGGCTTGTCCGTCGGCGCTGGGAGCGGGGAGAGGTGAGTTGTTCGGGGGGTTCGGGGGGGGTTTCACACAGCGGGGCACCCCGATCGGGGGTGCCCCACCGAAGTGGACCAAGACCCAGGATAGTCAAAATCCTGGGTGTTGGTCCACTTTAAGTCCCCCGGACGAAGGGAGTAGATCGCAGAGCGCAGTCTCCATGCAAAATTTCTTGGTTCTGAGGAACTGGTTGAGAAACTTTAAGTCCAAAATGTGCCTTATGGATCCATGCTTTTTGGGCACCGTAAAGAGGTTTGAGTAGTAACCCTGACCTCTCCCTATGGGGGGAACCGGAGAAACGACCCCCATATCCCGAAGGTTTTGCACCGCCAGGAAAAGTCCCTGTGCGGTCCGAGGGTCCGCAGGAACCCGAGACCTGAGGAATCTGGGAGGAGGCCGGTATGCGAACTCCAGCTTGTACCCAGAGGAGACCACCTCCGGGATCCAGTTGTCTGTGACCTCCAGAGTCCAGACCTGGGAAAAGAGCCGCAGCCGTCCCCCCACCCGTGAGGGTGAGGGCGCCCCCTCATTGCTGACTGGGCTTGGCAGCGGCTTTGGGTTTGGCACCCCAGGAAGTCCCGGGTCAGGCGCGTCCTCTGCCCCTACCCCAGGAATCTCCTCTGAACGCAGGGAAGGAAATTCCCCTGCTCGTCCGAGAACCATGAAAGGAGGGATTGAATGAGCCTGAACCCCGAAAGGGCCGGCGATGCTTTTTGCGCTGAGGTAACTCACCTCCTTTCGCCACCGAGTCTAATTTATCACCAAACAGGCGCAGACCCACGAAGGGTAGCCCTGTGAGCGCCTCCTTTGCAGCGATATCGGGCGCCCATTGGTGCAACCAGACCGATCGGCGTATAGCAACAAGCAATGCCGAGGTCCTGCTACACATACGGATAGTATCATCCAAGGCTGATAAGACAATGCAATGAACATCTCACAATGCGTCAATGCTGTAAATTCCTTACTGGAAGGATTCAGTTGGGAACCATCCAACAGGCCCCTGATTAACGCTCTAGTAGCCACGGCCGTGAGAGCAGAGGCACAAACCGGGAGCAAGGCCGAAGCCACACAGGCAAAGGCATGCGAAGCCATTTGGTTGAGACGTCGGTCCTCACTATCCTTCAAGGTAGTGGAATCCGGGACAATCCCAGTACTGGAGCGTCGACCTCTGGGGGTGCCGACCAACGCTTAACAACATCAACAGGGAAGGGATACTTCCTATCCCACCCCTGAGGGATACCATGGAGCCGGCTAGGCTTATCCCATTCTTTAAGGATCAGATTGTTAACGTGTTTCTGATCCGGGAACTCCAAACACCAAAAAATTCCCCCCGTTGCGGAGGGGCCCCCCACAGAAGGGGAAATAGCAAACACCTCAAAAATACGGGTCAGGAGTCTGGGGGTATCCACGGTATCCCCGCGCTCCCTACCGGCATCAGCATCCAGGTACTGCTGATCGTCAGAGCCTTCAGATTCTGAAAACAATTCCCCTGCCTCAAGCGGGGAATAATAAGACCAAACAAAAGAGTCATAATCGTCATAAACAAAGGCCGGCGCAGCGGGCGCCAAATGCCGTCTCTTAGCTGGGGCCTTCCTGGCCGCAGAGCTAGCAATCATCTTCTCAATGTTGGCCCGTCTAGCACAGACATCGGATTGCGACTCCCCGCTAATGACAACGTCACTTGGGGTCAAAGCCAGGCGTGGGGGTGTAGGTGATGAGGCAAGCGGAGCCGACCCGGCCGCACGGGGACCGGATTGCCGCGCAAATGCCTGCTGTGCACATGGTGCACAAATTTGCCCATTGTCTCCCACAAGGGATACCCCACAGACCACACACTGCCGGGGTTGCCCCGAAGGGATCCCGAGCCCGGTATCCTGGGAAGCCTCCATATGGTGATTTTTTATGGTAGTCACAATGACCAATGGGAATTACGCTAAAAGCTACCCGGGATGCCCCTTAGCGTCCATTAGTGGTAGGATTTTGCAATGATAAAGGGAACCCCAATTTGAAACAAGGGACCTAAAGGACCGGGAGAACCCCCTTTTCTATTAAGGTACGGTAGTCCCACCTGGAAGACACAATAAGGGCCCCATAAATATAAAATATGCACACAGAAACACATTTTAACCACAACATACGCAGCATATATAAATATTCACACACACATACGGTGATAAGGAAGACCATTAAGGGGTTAAGTGCAGGAAATAAGCCGATAACCCCAGGTCCTCAGGTGCTGTGCCAACAGAGCAAACTAATCAGATAACAATAAAGACCAAAGCCCCGAAGGGCACTCACAGAAGCCTGTGATCAGAAATTACGTCCATTCAACAGCAGCACCAGGAAGAAGGGCGGGCCAGCGCGGATCGCGCTGCTGAACACAGGGCACTGTATAAGTGAAAAAATAAAGCACCATCATACACAACACACACTCACACGCGCGCTGGAGGGTAACGGAGGGTAAGCCCCCCCAACTATCCAGGAATGGGGAGTAATGGAGGGGAAGCAGGAAATTACATACTAAGTAGTGATGGCATAGATACGGACAGGGCATCCCACGTCAGGATCACTAACCTGACGACCGCTTACCCCTTGGTGGGGGCCTTGCGGTGGAGCATGGCTCCTGTATAAACACCTCTAAGGTGTGCCCTACCTTCACCCGGACTCTACAGGAGGCATGGGGAAATTAAGAAAATAGTCCGTGTGGCAATAGGAAAAAAACAAGGTGGCCGGGTGTACACCCGGCTTACCTGCAAAGGCAAGAGACAGCCATCTTCTTGACTTGCTTCGCCGTCTGCAGAGATTAAACTGGGGAATGTGTGGGAGGTCCCAGGTATTTATGGACTGGGAGGGGCTTCTTTTTTTTCTCTACGGGCTTCTTTCCTCTACTGGCTATAACCCACGTGTAATTAATACTTCCGAAGCAGGGTGTGAGACATACTTGGAATATCAGGATGTCCTAGAAGGAGGCTGTTCGGTGCACCCAAAGTCTTTTTAGACTCTACAACATCTTGATTGGCACTTATAGTCTAAAACCAATTTTCAGAGTTCCCACCGGCCAAGTCTATAAGCGTAGATACGTGGAGGAGTGGCCAGCAGTCCATGCTCCATCTTTTATTTGCCAACTCGAAGCAGCATAGTAAAAGCTGAATGCAGTGCAAGCTTTTGGCTGGCGACGCGTGCATCATGGGATCACCGGAGTGGTGAGTTTACGGGCAATCTGGGTCACTGCACATAGCAGGGCTAAAAAAAAAAAATCCATAAGGGACATCTCTATTTGGGATGCCCCACAAAGTGTAATGTTATAGAAGCTTTAGACTTAGCTATATACTCACCTAGCTCTGGGTTCTTGTGTCAGAGCAGAGGTATCCCTAATACGTCAGAGCCACTGCTTCTATAACCTGGGGCTATGTCAGTATATAAAGTGGTCTTTGGTTTCTGTAGCAATACACTGTGGGGCATCCCATATTCGAACTTAGGAAGGGAGTCAAGGCCTTTTGTGACAATTTAAAGTGGCTCAAAACACATGCCCCCCCCCCCCGGGCCATCCAAAATCCAGATGCCCCACTGTGTGAAACCCCCAGGTCGCCCCATTCACTTACCTTGTTTCCCAGTCCGACGGTGCTTCTAAAAGCAGCGGCCACATCCCACTATGCCTCTAGCAGGGCGCGTCCCCGTCTCAGGCATTTGTGAATGGCCAGCGTGGGTGAGGAGGATGTGGCCGTCATGGCGCTCAGAGCTGCTGTTCTTAGACGCACTGTAGGACCAGGAAGAGGTGAGCTGGTCTCGGCGTCCTGTGGGGTTTCACGCAGCGGGACACCCACGATCGGGGTGCCCTGGGGGAAAGGAACAAAACCCAGGATAGTCAAAATCCTGAGTTTCGGTCCAATTTAAGGGAGCGTGTGAAGTTGAGGGAGCATGGAAACGATTAGCAGAGCTAGACTCAGGTTGAAAGGCACCCTGTGAAAGGCTACAGGTTATCCCCAACCCCTTTAAACAGAGTCTCCAGGAACGCCCCAAGGATCCTTCATCCTGGTATTCAACCCAAAAACTTACGTATAGACCCATCAAGCTAGGTGAGCAGGTGGTGCTGTCCAAGCCATGGGAACCAACCATGCTCATGTATTGCACAGCCAGTGTAGCCACAGCAGCACCTCTTCTCCCAGACTCAGGCCTCTGCCCTGCAGAACAATAGGGCAGATGAATAGAGACGGGAGACGGCCAGTCAAGTAAAGACCCCCAGCTGCTCTCTCTCCTCCATCAGTTGCCAGCACTATGAGCAGCAGCAAACTGCACACCTGGCTCCTGCACTGTGCTCAGCTGCTAAGACGCTAAGCGGGCTCACCTATGCTGTGTGCCAAAACCCCGAGGGGGAGGCCAGGGAGAGTAGGGCGACTGGGTGGCCCAGAAGCAGCACCTGCCATCATTTCGCCAATAAAAAAAAAATGTAAAAAAGAAAGTGACTAGCTGACACCTTGTGTGTCTGCATGCTCGGAACACCCCAAAGGTTGGCCCTGGTGACCAGTATGTGCTGCCTGGTCTTGGGTTTACTGGCAGCAGGGGTGGTGGTGGCGGGGGGGGGGGGGGGGGGGGTTGGCAGGTATCCAAAATCAGGATGCCCCTGTGCTGCAAGGGTGAGAGAACCTCCAATTTTAAACTTTTAAACCAGAAAGGGTCCTGGTCCCCTGCTGCATATTCCAACATCTCCTATCGGAGGAGCACAATGACCAGCATAAAATATGGTGTTACAGTAACAATTATGCAATTCTAGCCCCAGTGACGTCCATGGGTTTCCTTTAGATGAACTCTAAATTGGTCATCTCAGTTTTCATTATTGTGTGCAAAAATAATGTCCACATGGTGCTGAGCTTGTCTGTTATTTTTTTCTTTTCTACTTGTTTGCAACTCTGTGTTGTAAAAGAAAACAGTTTTCTCTAGCAACAATGTGTTTACCTTAGCAACCTAGACCAACTATTGTGTTTAGTGTACAGAGCAGACTTCCTGACCCCTGGCTTGCTATTCATCTGATTAGCTGAGGCAGAGATGATGTTCCACATTCCTCATCTCACAAGTTTAACCCCTTCTGCTGTAATGCAGCTTATTCGGATAAGAAGATCAGACTTTCATTCCAGTAGCTAAAGGGTTACTAGCAGCGTTCTCTCCTGGGGAGGTCATTACTGCTGCTTGATTTGGCCAAAGCCACTGATAAGCTCTCCCGTTACAGTGGAAGAAGTCTGGGACTTGTAGTCAGAAGTTTTTACTCATGGCCAGGATAGCCGCTCCAACTTTAGCAACACAGAGCCACAGGAATATAAGAAACTTGGAAGCAGCATGCTGATAAGTAAATAACATGTCTGGGGGCACAATCCAAAAGAGGAAAACAATAATACAGAACTCGACAAAAAGGGATTTCCCTTAGCATATCAAGCCTCAAATTCCAAGCAGTGTTTTGGCGTGAATTAACTAACCTGTCTCCAATCCTCTGGTCTGTCATGAGTGTAGCCAATGAGATGGCAGAGGCCATGAACTGCAGTTATCTGGAAAGATATGAACAAAGAAGAGGTTACATTATTGCGTCTATGGCCACAAGCCTTTCATTGGAAAACAGTTTTTACACATCAATTCTATATATCATTTCTATATACCTACCTGTGTGAAACCCCACGGAACGTCAGTTCTCTTACCTTGCTGTACACTGAACACACACAGACTCTCGTCCAATCAAATGATACTGTGCTGCATATTAATGCCTGGCATCTTAAATATGCCAAAGTAACCTCGCCTTTCCATATACTTGGGGTATGGATAGCTACAAAGGCTCATCCACATCACCCCTGGCAGCCAACAGTTGGGCAACTATACACACACCATGCATGCCTGCCTTGGTTGCCAATGGCAACATGGGGAACAGGAACAGCAGGGGAGCTGGAGGGGGTAAGTACTAATGTTCCATCTCCTGCATTTATACAGGGATACCTGGGTGGTGTGGGGTGCAGGTCTTCAAGGGCTTTGCAAAGGGGGAATTGCATATTCTAATATTTATTTACAGCTGTGCTCAAACCTACCCTAACTCCCTTAAAAATGACAAAATATTCACCGTCAAGACACTGGTAAAATCCTCTTGTGAATTCTGGCATTGCCAATTGATAAACTCCACCCCGAGGTAGATATCGCCCAGATTATATTCAACCTGAAATGTTGGCTCGGGCAGACGTCCAGGACACTGATCCTGCAAGTATACAAAGGCAAAATTCAAGTTATTCAGCTCACAAACAAAAGGGTACTTAGCTTTTGTTCCCCACAGACTATCGGTGCTAGTTAGGTGATCAGTAACTCACCTGATCGCTGGATCCCTGCCCGCGATGCCCGCACATCACAGGGGCACAGCCACGCCCTCTCCATATACTCAAATGTGGGGGCCTCAGCACACCCCATTCATTGCTATGAATGGAGACTTTGTGGCAGTGCTCCTGTGACTGAAAGAGTTTGCGAACCCGACAAGCCATCAATTACCTTCCATGTTGGGGCCCAGGGCGACGCGGTAAGAGCAGGTTTGAATCCAGCGATCAGATGAACAGCTGATCGCCAGACTAGCACCGATCAGCTGCTTGGGATAACAGGTAAGTGCCCTTTTGGTTTTTGTTGTCTGTGTATTGAATCACATTAAAGTGGACCTATAACCAGGATTTTTTTTCACTACCCAGGGGATAGGTCCTTGTCCCTATTGTTTGAACCTCCCCAGATCGCCCACATGCTAAACTTTCCGCCGTTCCCATGGTGCATGCTTGGGCTCCAATCAGCACTTTATGGCATGCATACTGATGCATGGCATTAGAGAGGAACATTGATCAGTCTGGGGAGTTCTGAAAAACTCCCCAAACTCCGCCCTCCGTTCCTTTTTTATCCTCTGATTCAACAATTGCCACTTTAAACTTACCTGTCTTCTGCCATTCTCTCTGTGCTCATCCATCCTTCTCCCGGCGCTATCCATAGGGCAGCTTTTCTTCCACTGCTCATCTCCACCTGCAGGACATATAGATAAGCCACGAGATTTCCAAGTAGCTAGCGAGGGTGACGGGGGGGGGCAGCACAGAAGAGACCCCGCACAGCTATGCTCCCTGGTGTCCGTCACAGGTGGCTAAGACCCCGGGGGGGGGGGGGGGAGTTAGGTGCTAATAGGACCTGCTTGTGCAGAGGTTGTTCATCTTTAAGCGTCGTTTAGAACTGAGCGCCGGCATAGGGAGCTTTTGCCCAATATTCAGCTTTCCAGAGATAATACATTCAGTAACAGTACACACAGCTCAGCACTGGGGGACACCACAACCTGCCGTTATGTGAGTTTAGTTGTAACTGAATGAATTAACTCATGGCTGCCTTTCGGACATCGTACTGCTTCCTGCTTTTATGAATATTGGGCAAAGGCTTTATTAAAAAAAGAAACACAGGCGGTTTTGGGGAACTTGGCTGGGGATAGAAGGTGACAACATAAACTCCCTTTCAGGGTATAGGATCATTATGAAGATTATCACTATACCTCATAAAATGGGAATGACAGCACGTCTGTGGGTGCGTCCTTGTTCCTGTAGGTTTTATTCAGGTATCTAATCCTGGCATTTCCGACACATATGACGCCTACATCAAAATGGCCCACCCCCAGGCAGCTCCTGGCAATCTCCACATTCTTCCTTAATAAAGCCCTTCGCAGGCTGACAGTACGCTGCATGTTCCGTATGAGCAGGGACATCATTCCCTAAAAAAGAAATATAACCATATAGACACATACAGTATATAAATAATTAACAACCATACACCCTCCTGGACAAACTACATCCACAAACAATCTCCCTAACTTCCCTTAAATCACAGCATAAAAATAGAAATCTACAATACCGGCTGTTTTTTGTTGTTGTAGGGTATTGCCCCCTTGCTTTTACTGGATTCAATAAGTGCAAAAGACAAGCTTTCAGGGGTTTACCTACCTCCTTGGGCATTGCAGGTGGGGAGGGGGTGGGAGGAATACTATGACCACTTCTATTAATATACATGGGGTGACTTTCACACCTTATTCAGTACTATAGAGAGGGTTTGAGTTGTCTCAGGAGTGGGGTATATGCCTAGATCCCCAGCCAAATACAACCTGTAAATAATACAGTAGAACTACTGACACACCAAGTTTAGATGCAAAAAAAGGCATTTGCAGGACCACTCTAGGTTTATGCACGGCCTTGGGTGGAAGAGTCTCAATGGGCCCCTTGCAATGCGGTATGACAATCCTTACATGGTGATAAAGTTAAATTTATAAAAAAAAGTAAAAGAAAAAAATAATAGAAGGAATAAGAAAGTATAGAAAGAATGACAGAAAGAAAGAGAAATACAGAGTTAGAATGAGTGACCAAAAAAAAAAATGAAAGCAGGAAAAAGAATTACAGAAAGAAAAGGAATGACAAAAAAGGAAGGAAAGAGAAAGGAAAAGTAAAGGAATAGATGGAAATAAATAAAAATATATGCAAAGAAACAAAGAAAGAACAAAAGCATAGAATGAATGACAGAAACATTAAAAGAGAATGAATGAATGACAGAAACAAGAAAGGTATAAAAGAAATAACAGAAATAAGAGATAGAAGGAAATAAATAATGAATAGAAGGACTGACAAAAAAGGAGAAGGAATGACAGACAGAACTAAAGAAAGGGAAGCAGAAAAGGAATGACAAAAACGAATAGATGAAAGAAAGAAAAAGTAGAAGGAAAGAAAGAATAGAAGGAAAGGAACAAAAAAGAAAATGAATTGCAGAAAGAACAGAAAGGAACAAAGAACAGATGGAAAGAAAGAAGGAAGGAAAGAAACAAAGAATAGAAAGACAGAAAAATAGCTCTCCCAATGGCCAATCTTCCCCTGGCTGACAGTCCTTTATCCTGGTTATTGCATGGCCCTGTGCCCTGCATAGTGGCTGCCCAGGATAGAGGGAATGAGGTGGGCCCTCCCACGGTTTAGGGGCCCCAACACCTGACCTGACTAGTACTGATTCAGCAGGCAATATAAAAACAAAAGGGCACTTACCTTTTGTTCGTCGCTGCTGATCTGTGCAGGTCCGGGGATCAGGTTATCACCCATGCCATAGCCTAACCACTTTAAAGTGGACCAAAACTCATGATTTTAACTATCCCGGGTTTTGGTCCATTTCTCGGGGTCATCCCAATTCGGATTGGTCTGTTGTGTGAAACCCACCCGCTTCCCGTAAACAAAACCTTTCCAGCGGTTTCACAGCACATGCTGGGGCTCTTGTCCAAGCAGGCATGCAGCACAGTTTAGTAACAGATCTCCAGCACAGAGAAAGGGAAACATCCGCATCCCTGGTCTCCTTGCGTCACGCTCCCGTCCCCGCCTCACCCACGAGATGCCAGGGATGCATGTTCTGTGGGATCACCAACTGTTCCAGGGGCTTTCACACAAATTGGGACATCACAGTGTTAGGTAACTTGTGGACCCTTGTGTCTTTTAGATTCCACAGTCTCCATCTATGAGTTTTGGTCCCCTTTAAAGAGAATAAAAACTCAGGATTGTTCACTTTCTGGGTTTTGGTACAAGGGTTTCCTGATTTGGGGTGCCTCTGGTTGGCCCAAGGACTCGCCTTCATCGACACTCCCACAGCACATGCATGGGTGCTTCTACAATCCGCATTCATTACGTGCATGCTGCTGAAGGTGTGCAAAATGGCTGGAGGGGTGCAGGGGAAGCTGGTGGGAGCCCTGCCCTGTCCCGTGGCACAACCAGCTTGAGGCAATCGGGAAACCAATGGGGTTTCACAAAGCAGAGCACCCCCTGATAATAAGCGGTAACTCAGCCCTGGAAATTTTAGAGCGGAAAAAAAAACCCAATGCGGACAACCCTTGGTGCCCCCCCCCCCAAGGGCAAGGGCACCGCAGAATTCACCTGTTTCACATCTGGAGGCCGCATTGTGAGTGTGCTCCCACCCCAACCATTCAAATAGCTGGGCATGGGAGCATGTGCAGTGCAGCCGCCGATTGCCAAAGCCCTGCATGTTAACAGAGCCGTTAGCCTAGCATTACATATGCACAGTAAAGGGCTCTGGATGAGTGTTCGCGCATGCACAGTTGGAACGGGATAAGGTGAGTTTTTCTGGGGGGTTTCAAGTAGCAGGGCAACCCAATTCGGGGCACAGAACAAAATCAAGGATAGTTAAAATCCTCTTGCAAGCTGCCCCACTTTGTGAACCCTCTGGGCTGTTCCACATACCCCTTACCTTTCGGCCTAGTCTCGGGCCGCATCCCCGGCACCCCTACAGCTGTGCACCAGATAGGTCAGACGCAGAAGCACCTTCTCCACAGCGGAAACCAGGGATGCAGCTGTCCCTGCTCACTATACCGACACGCAGTTCAAAACAATGGCTTTATGGCATAAAGCAAGAGCCCACACATGCGCCGTGGGACAGGTTGAAAGGTGAGTAGATCTGGGGGGCGTCACACAATGGGGATGCCTCGGGGCAAAAACCAATCACCAGGATAGTGAAAATCCTGGTGATTGTTCCACTTTAAATTGGACCTTTACCGTGATTTATTGAAAAGCACAAACCCTTATAAAACGATTCCCCAGCATCTAAAATTAATATATTTTAAGTTTTTAGTCACTTATTATTCTTTCCTCCACTGGGCTGCAACTCTGTTCAGGACTTTAGGATACGGGCACCACCATCTTGACTCAGAAACATCACACTTACTGAGGAGAGGAGAGTGGGATAAAGTACAGGGGCAGGTTATACCTGTGCTTTGCTGACAGAGCAGAGCTGGGTTCAGGAAAAGGACAGCAATCCCAGAATGCAGATCGGCACAGTCAGAAGCCACTTCCTGTTTGCAGGCTGCCTGATGTTCCATGAGCCGCCATCTTGGATGTTTAAAGGCTCATAACATGTAGTAGATGCAGGTAGGATGATTTTTAATGTGAGCAATATGTATGTACAGGGTGTAGGAAACATAAGATAGGCCCTTATTCAGGCTGAAGGACCGCATTAAGGCACAATAGCCATATTCCGTGAGTTTTGGTCTGCTTTAACGGTAGCATCAAAGAAGACTGACAGCACGACTAGGAAAAGAACCAGAGCAGGGCTACAGACACTGGATCCAGCCCAGATGTGGGTGAGTATAGAGCCCTGCTGGCCTCACGTCACCTCTACTGTGTGGTCACACACCCTGATTCATCTAATCTGGATCTCCATTCATATCTGCAGAAAGCGGGTCACCAGCTCGGCTGCCCTGCGGAAACTTCTCAATACTCCAGCGCCTGTTTTCCAAGGCGAGCGCGCCTGCCAATGACGTCAGGCAAGCGCTCAGATTTGACGTCACCCCTTGCAGGTCTCTGGCGGCTCCTGAAATGGAATTGGCCGTGTCGGTGTTGTTTTGAAGTGGAGTCGTTGATAAGAGAAGCCGACTGCCAAGAAGGTACAAAACGCCCCGGGGCGAGGGGAGGAGGGCTAGTGAATGTAATGGCGGCTTACTTCACAGCAAGCTGAGGTAGAGGGAGCCTGTCGCTTCAGAAATCCATATCTGCCCCCAAAGAAATGGCTACAGCGCCTTATCTGGTCCCTGTTCTTTATTTTCTTGACCTGGACTTACGTGGGGTGTAATTAAAGCGGACCTACACCTCCCCTTGCAACTTAATGAGGGCCCTGGTTCACAGGGACACAAAACTAGCCTCCCCCTCTCAGGGAGCCCTGCATTACAGAGATATTCACCTTTTCCTTGCAATGCTCCATGCATTGGGGTACACGTATGCGGAATCTGCTTCCCTGGATACCACAGCTATTACCCGCCCCTCCCCCATTGTAAATTCCTTAAAGTGGGCCAACACCCAGGGGTGATCGGCCCGGGAATCTATAAGATTCCCGGGCCGATCACCTCACACACCGCGGGACATCCGCACACGTCAAGAGTGACGCGCGGGAGGAATTTTTTGAATTTGTGCAAGCACATGGTGTGTGGGGTCTAGGCTGTATTGCAAGGTCTTTGACCCTTCCACCCCATGGCTTGCACTTTAGAGGTTTAGGGCAACCTCAGGTAAGCCTGCTCCCAATTTATCTACTGCACTGTATGTCCCAGATGGGCTCTCAGAGTTTAGAGTTAGGACTGCACCCCACAGAGGCACTTTGGCGTAGTGGTGCAGCTTAAGCTACTTCTGCAGATGTGTGTGACTGAGTCCTCTGTTTTTAACCAAGTTTAGAGACAGATTATAGGCTGGCCTGCAAGCTGACAGGGTTGAGTGCTGTGGCTCCTTTAAGACTTGTGTGTACAAATTGCCCTGCTAACGTGCACCTCCCAGGTTAGTTATAAAATGGTCTGAGCGGCTGCCACCCCCCCTTTGTTTCTTATGATTTTTAATGTGGGCAATCTGTATGTACAGGGTGTGGGAAACATATAAGATATGCTCCTATTCAGGGTGAAGGTCCGCTTTAAAGAAACGATCCAGACAGTGGCCTTGTTGTTTAGTGCTCCCAGCTGTTTATGACATGGAGCCATTACAAAAACTACAAATCATACTTTCCACTCTTTGCAGCTGATTCACTGAGGTCTGGCAGTGTGATGCCCACCCATCTGGAGATGGTGTCTCTTTTTTTTTTTTTTTTGTATACTCAAATTTTCTTGATTTTCAAAACAACGGTAGAGGGGGGTACAGAAAGCAAAAAAAAAGGGGGTGGGGTATGGGGGAGAGGGGGTACAGCATATACATTCCACATACAGGTGTGTTGTCCAGTTTGATTTCTTGTCGTCCTCAACAATTAACATTCACCTCAAATAATGCTGTTCACAAAATCAATTCTACTATCCGTAAACTGTGGAACTTTGTGGGTTCTTTGTGGGCAAAGGGCCCCTGTTATATACCCAAGTTGGGTGACAGTGACTGTACCCTACTTCCTTTTCTGCCTATGGGATTGGCTGTAGCTAGGAGCGGGGGGAGGATTTGGGAAGATTGGGGCGTGAATGGGATACTTACAATGGGCGGTAGCACTGCTGTTGGGCAGGAGGTACCAGAGAGTAGAGTGGACCACGACCCACACCTACATTGTATTTTAACCCGGGGTACTTATACCGAGGACCTCCTGACCCATGGTGGTCTGGTGAGACCCCAGGCCAGCACAAGGGCATCCCCCTGCGGTTCTTGGATTATCCATTATGCTGAATCAGAGTTTGAAGGTGCGAGTACCGGTAGGCCAACAACCCCGCCGAGGTTCCCACATATTTATCCACAGTTCCTCTATCACTGGAAATGAAACTTTCCATATAGCGGGTTTGCTCTAGTTCCTGCACCCATTCAATCAATGTGGGGGGGGGGGGGGGGGGGTTCTTGGGATAATAGCCCTCATAGCTGAAACAAAGTGTCTTAGTATGTCTTTTTTTGAGTTGGATACAGATTTTTGAAAAAGAGATAGGAGTGCTACCTGGGGTGTGCTGGCTACCTTATTTCCGGAGATCTGTTCATAGATGGTGAAAATTTGGTCCCACGTCTCTCTGTTTATGTTCACTTGCACTGTACCTTTAAAGACATTCATCTGTTTTGCATTGCTCATAAGTTAAAGGTTTGCTGTAGGGTGAGAGATGAAGGTTTCAGATAGAATACCTATTCAATCTTCTTTTTTCTCAAACCCTCTTCAGCCCCTGAACTCTGAAGTGCAATTGATTATTTAACCATATAATATAAATAATAGACTGACAGCTGTTGAAGCGTTATTTTAATATTGGTTACAGTTAGCGCTGTTATTGTTATGGTTTTGTTGCTATATTTGTTTTACCTTTCTCTTTTTTTTTAGGTTTATGACCCCTCCATGTAGATCATAGAAGATATTCTTGTATCCTCATTCCTCAAGTCATCATGAATCCTAATAATCCATTTGGGGGACCCCAAGCCTCAGGTGCCACTGGACTGTTTGGACCGACATCTGTATTTGGTCAGAGTTCTTCTTTTGGGCAATCGTCAGGATTTGGACAGCTCACAACAAGCCAAGCTGCTCCTGCATTTGGTCAAAGTGCTCCTAACCAAACACCTGTCTTTGGACAAAATGCTGCAACACAAAATGTTCCCTCATTTGGCCAGGCAAGCAGTGGGTTTCCTGCCTCTGCTTTTGGTCAGGCATCTGCATCCGCAGCTCCTACATTTGGACAATCTGGATCTGCATTTGGACTAGCAACATCTGGCCAGTCGGGTTCTGTTTTTGGACAGGCTTCTTCTACTCAGTCTGGTTCTAAATTTGGACAGTCCTCATCTGGGCAGTCTGGCTCCCTATTTGGCCAGACATCTGCTGCACAATCTGCCTCTGTATTTGGACAGGCTCCATCTGCACAATCTGCCTCTGTATTTGGACAGGCTCCATCTGCACAATCTGCCTCTGTATTTGGACAGGCTTCACCTGCGCAGTCAGGTTCTGTGTTTGGCCAGCCATCTGCTACACAATCTGCTTCTTTATTTGGACAGGCTTCACCTGCACAGTCAGGTTCTGTGTTTGGCCAGGCTTCCTCTGGTCAGACAAGCTCTGTGTTTGGCCAGGCATCCTCTGGTCAGATTGGCTTAGTGTTTGGCCAGGCATCTTCTGGACAGTCGGCTCCTATGTTTGGGCAGGCAAATTCTGGGCAAGCGGGCCCCACATTTGGCCAGACAAATTCTGGGCAATCGGCCCCCACATTTGGACAGGCAAGTTTTGGGCAATCAGCACCCACATTTGGACAGGCAACGGGTGGGCAGTCAGCCCCCGCCTTTGGGCAGGCAACGGGTGGGCAGTCAGCCCCCGCCTTTGGGCAGGCAACGAGTGGGCAGTCGGCCCCGGCCTTTGGGCAGTCAACGGGTGGGCAGTCGGCCCCGGCCTTTGGGCAGTCAACGGGTGGGCAGTCGGCCCCGGCCTTTGGGCAGGCAACGGGTGGGCAGTCGGCCCCGGCCTTTGGGCAGGCAACGGGTGGGCAGTCGGCCCCGGCCTTTGGGCAGGCAACGGGTGGGCAGTCGGCCCCGGCCTTTGGGCAGGCAACGGGTGGGCAGTCGGCCCCGGCCTTTGGGCAGGCAACGGGTGGGCAATCGGCCCCGGCCTTTGGGCAGGCAACGGGTGGGCAATCGGCCCCAGCCTTTGGGCAGTCGGCACCCGCCTTTGGGCAGGCAACAGGTGTGCAGTCGGCACCCGCCTTTGGGCAGGCAACAGGTGGGCAGTCGGCACCCGCCTTTGGGCAGGCAACAGGTGGGCAGTCGGCACCCGCCTTTGGGCAGGCAACAGGTGGGCAGTCGGCACCCGCCTTTGGGCAGGCAACAGGTGGGCAGTCGGCACCCGCCTTTGGGCAGGCAACAGGTGGGCAGTCGGCACCCGCCTTTGGGCAGCCAACATCAGCATTTGGACTTGTTACTAGTGCCCAATCATCATCTTCCCCATTTGGACAGTCAACTACTAGCTCCTCTGGTCCTGCATTTGGACAAACAAATCCGAGTCGGCCATCTCCCTTTGGACAGACTCCCAGTGGCCAGTCTGCTTCCCCATTTGCTCAAACAACCAGTGGGCTTAATTCCAATTTTCCTCAGACAGGTAATAAGCAGTCTGCTTCTTCATTTGGACAGAGCTCTACCAGCCAGCCATCTACAACCTTTGGTGGTAACACATCTTTATTTGGACAGACAGAGTCCTCTTCTAACCCCTTGTTTGGACAAAGTGTAACTGCACAGACGGCAACCTCTCAGTCTGGGAAAGATGGAGCAACCCTGGCTACAGGACAGGGTCATTTGTTTAGTCAGTCATCTGCATTCATCCAACCCACTTCTGCTCAGGTGTCATCAGTGCAGGCACCAACTTTTGGAACCACATCTAGTCCTCCTGCAGGCAAGACAAATGTATTTGGGGAATCGAGTGAAAAAAAATCAGTCTTTGGTTTGCCAGCAAGCACTTCATCCTCTCAGCAGCCTAAAAGTGTTGATGTAACCTTTGTAAATACTATTCCGAAAAGTGATGCACCAGATTCCTCACTGTCCACCAACTTGGGACCTTCCTCTTTTGGACAAATGTCTTCCATACCCTCTGCAAATATAGTATTTAAACCAATCAGAACAGAGTCTGATAAATCTCAAGAGTCAATGGAAAGACCTTTATTTGGAAATCCAGTCGCTTCACTGGACAGGCAAGGTAGCAGTTTGTTTAGTTTCTCTGCAAGCAAAAAACTTGAAGATCAAGCTGAAACCCCTAGGCCATTTACAACTGCTGTCAGCAGTTTTCCAGATGTCGGTGGGGGGGATGAACCCGTCAAGGGACTAAAGCGTAAGGATGATGCGGGCCAATCTCCTCGCAAACATGAGCTTGCCTCCTCGGATGATATATCTTCCGATATTCAAGGTGAACACCCTCCAGTAAAGAGGTCTTCTAGACTGACTAGAGACCTGAAAGGAGGAGCTAATCTTTTGGTTCGAAGTTTGTACGATGTTGTGAAAAGTCATGTGAAATCTCAGCAGACTGAGTCCAAAAAGGAGACGATTGCATCTTCTCAAGTTCCAGAGTACGAAGCCTCATCGGCAAGTCAGGCAGCCGCAAGAAGTCATCCTGCATCTGAAACTAACAAGCCAGTGCTGGCTAAATCCCAATTACCTGCGGGACCTAGTCAACCCACTTCAATCAAGCCCTATTTGTCTTCAAGCCAGGGGGTTTCTAGCAGAACCGTTTCAGTTGTAGGCCCCAGCTATCCAGCCCCTAGCAGGGATCATTCTACGGCTGGTCCTTCATCGGTGAAAATTCGCCCTTTGATGGAGTTAGAACTGCCTCCCAAAGTTCAAGGTATGTGTATCAAATAAACCTAATGTGTTGGCATACTATGTATGATGAGGGGGAGGAAACGGCTGCACGCTGCAGTGAACACATGCCTCCCACTGTCGCACGTGTGTGCAGGTGTTGGATGGAGCTCTGCTAGAAATGTATGTTCTAATGCAGTTCTCACTGATTACATTAAGGGAAGATTAGCCTACTTTTGTACCCCTGCTTGTCACAGAGCTGCTTTAAAGAGGAGGCCCTGGAGTCTAAAACACTCCATGGCTATTTCACTTACCTGTTCCCAGAGCCCTCGCCACATTTCAGCGCTGCTGCCGCATCCCTGTTCACCTCTAGCTGTGCTTGTACCCACTCAACCAATCAGCGAACTCCGTTTTGGCTGTGTCTGCATTGTAGGGACATCAGGAAGGTGAGTTTTATCGACGACCTGGGGGGATACACACCGTGGGCAACCCAAACAAGATGCCTCGTCTGAGAGGAACAATAGCTGGGAGAATTAAATTCCCAGGTGGTGTTCCTCTTTAAAGCTTAACTCAGACTCAACCATTGTTATGGAAATTTAGCCTCCCCTTTTTAAGCTAAGGGCTTTGCATGGGCCAGTTTTTTTTTTTTTTTCTCCACCTCACTGGGCATTGTGGCTTTTTTTCAGGCACTGGACCGCCTCTCAGGCAACTGATTTCTTAAAGCGGACCAGAACCCACATTTTGCGTTAGCATCCTCTGAATTGCTCCCCCCGTGAAGAGTACTATTTGCCTATTTTCACTGCTTCTGCTTCACTCCAATCCCAGATAGTGGCGCCTGCTTTAGCGGGAAAGCACCGCCTTCTCTATTTATTGGCACTGTTGTGTGTGGCAATGACATCATTACCACACCAATGTAATGCCTGATTGCCTGCCATCTTACACCGAGGGACAGCAAAAAAACGGTGTTTCAGGACGATTCAAAAAGTGAAAATCTCAATTTCTAGTTCTACACTCTAAGAGTGGAATATTGGCTTCAGCTTTGGCCAAATGTATTTCACAAGTTCATTGGGTTTTGGTCCGCTTTAATAGTGTTTTTGCGATTTCTCTTGTTCTGCAGCCATGCCTTCCAGCCTTTACTCTAGGCTTTGCATCACAGACTGAGATGCTACATTCAGCGTGTGATGGGGAGCCCCTCCCTATGCCTGTCTATTTCACTTTCCAGTTTAACATACCACTAGCTGAACACCCCCTTTTTTTTCGTTGCTGGAATTGATCTCTACACTGAACTGAAGGGAAAAGACAAACCGAGGAAGAAACAAACACCCCCTTGCACACCCAGTGAATGAATGATGAAGGTTAAGAATTAAAATTAACTTTTGATCTAGCAAAAGGTCAGGCTAGAGAAAGAAATGGGGGTGTGCCTAAAGAAAGGGGACTAGAAATCAGCAAAGCCTTATGCAGCAGCACAGTAGGGGGTATCCACTGTCTGGGAGGTAAGGAAAGAATTGTTAGCCTTAACCCTTTAAGCATCATGTGGCCATTTTACTTTTGCCCCAGGAGCATTTTCCATTTGTAGCTAGAAGCACACATTGTTGTTTTGTCCTATAGATATTGCCTGAGTAGCCTTTTCATATATATGTTATGAGAGAGCAAAAATTTCACCACGCATCGGTCCAATTGGTCTACGTGGTCCAGTTAATCAATTAAACAATGTGGGTAAAAAAAACTCCGTTAGACTTACTGGTAACTGCTTTTTTAGGAATCCTTCAGCTTGACCACATGGAGAGGTAATTGGTGGTCAAGCTGAAAGTGGACCAACACCCAGGGGTGATCGGCCCGGGAATCTATAAGATTCCCGTGCCGATCACCTCCCTCACCGCGGGGCATCCGAGATCGGGAAGTCCCGCGGTGAGGGACCCCACAAAAGCCCCAAAAAAACCTTACCTTTGCGGCGACGGATCAGTCGCCGCCGCCTCTCCGCGCGCCCCTCTAGCAGTGCCCGCGCCGGCTGTTTGTGAATGGACGCGCGGGAGGCGGCGGCGGCTTATCCGTCGCTTGTCCGTCGCCGCAAAGGTAAGTTTTTGGGGGGCTTTTGGGGGGGGGTTTCACACAGCGGGGCATCCTAATCTTGGAAATCCTGGGTGTTGGTCCACTTGAAGGATGACTTGGAAAAACCTCTGTTAGACTTACCGGTAACGGCTTTTTTTTAGGAATCCTTCAGCTTGACCACCAATTACCTCTCAATGTGGTCAAGCTGAAGGATGACTTGGAAAAGTTTTGGTTACTACTATCCGGAGACAGAATGAGTCAGATATTGAAGCCTGTGTATGTTACTTCAGAGATTGGAGGGATATCCTTTTGTAAATAATGGGGCTTTATGGAAAATTAATATTGTTACTATTTTTGGTCATTTATTAAATATAGGGATATACAGCAAAATCGTTCATGGCATGACATCAGTGGGAAGCTGCTTAGAATACCAGCGGGCCTAGGGCAGGAACTGTATTCAAAGTAGATAGTATCGGTATTCTGAGACAATAAAGCAATAAAATCCATTTCATTCTAACAAACAAAGCAGGTTGGGACAAGGTTAGAGGAGCCAGACTAGGAGAACAGTCATAAAAGACTAGGAAAACCAGTCATCAAAGAAGAGGAAGACCAGAGATCAAAGGGAGATTGGAGGTATAACTGGGCGGCCTTAGGAGGCAGAGGGGAGAAGAGAGAAATATATTATTGTCATTTTAGTTAATCAGGAGTAAAATTGTTTACATAATTTGGGGAGCCAGTCAAGGAGATATTAGATTATATTGTTTACACTTTAATCTATGCAGGAACGCACTAGAGATTAATTTACAAACTAGGCAAAGTACAATATGACAAAATTGAAAATGCAATTGGTGCATCAAGCAAATCAATTAGTCAGTCACACAGTGTTGTATATAAAGGGCTTATAGAGAATGCAAATTAAATGGTAGGAAGAGTTTCTGGAGCTTTTCGGAGAACCAACGCAGACTCTGGGCCTTTCTGTAGATCAGCTGTTCAGTTTTTGGCCATTCTGTGAGAGAGTCCCTTGGTCCCATCACAGGCTGCTTTTAAAGTGGACCAGAATGCAGGATTTCGACTATCCTGGGTTTTGGGCCTTTCCCCCGCTGTGTGAACCCCTCCAGATCGCCGAAGCCAACTCACCTCTTCCCGGTCCTACGACGCATATGCGGCCGCTCGTCCAATCAGTGTGCTCAGAGCCGCTGACGTCACGTCATCTAAGTCTTTGTCTAAGGTTAGCGGCTCCAAGCGTGCTGATGCCCCCATCCACTGCTACCCTCTAACAGGGGGTGTGCCCGCGCCGGCCATTCACAAATGCCTGGCGCTGGCACACTCCCTGCTAGAGAGATAGCGGGTATGCTGTCCCAGCTGTAAAATTCCCATCTTGTTTAGTCGCATATTGTCTATTCAGCTTATTCCAGTTCACTTACATATATTTACAAGTCTGTATTCATAACGATACGTTTCTTTCATGCATTCTAGCTTTGTTTTCATGCTGTATCTCTGACTACATTTCCCATGATTCTCGTCTGCCTGTCCTTCCCCTTGTCTGACATCACTTCCGGCTTCTTGTGGCTGTCCTCCATCGCGACTGTGTACTGACACCCTTCTCTTCAGTCTGCATGAAGCATTGTGTTTTGACCGCATGGCAGCTCATTCTTCAAGGTAAAGCCATTAAAAGTACCTGGAATCACGACCATTGTATCCTCTCTACATTTAACTGGCAGAGCTGTGAATGAGTCAGTCAGTGAGTTCAGCTATCTGCTTCCGGCTTATATAGAGATTGCACTCACAACCTCTCAGAGACTTCTCTAACATATATCTGTGGCAGAATAGTCAAAACACAGCTGAATCCGCAGTCCCTGCAAGATCTACACACAGTCTGCAAGCAAGCATAGAGCTGTCCTCCATATTAGGAGCACATCGCATCCACAGCATTGTGATTACACCGCAGCCCCATCTTAAAGAGACAGTACCACATAAACGGGGAGTAACATGTCCACAAAAGGCCATATAGATTCCTCAGTCATTGAACAAAGGGAAGTGAATCCTGCCACCAGAGACTCAGATAAACAGGGAACAGATTCCATGTTCCAGGAAGAGCAAATTGTAAGATCCAAGCGTGTTAGCAAACCCACACTAAAGATTATAGAGAACTATGAAGTGAATAAAGAAGAATTCTGTGATAATCTTGATGTTTTATGGCAAAGAACTGAACACTATATAGCAGCCATCTCACGCAATGACAGTGACGCAGCAAAAATAACCACAACATTAAATCGCTTATCTGCCGCCTACGAAGGCTACCAGCGCCTGTCTGCAAAGTACATCACATTCCTTAGTAACGCTGATTTTGATGACGCTACAGCAGAGCTAGCTGAGACAGAGACTTTACTCCAAACTAAAGATACCATAGTGAAAGACGCCAAAGATAAGGCAGAACTCCGCATCGCACACCTGCAAGAAGTAAGGTCTCACCAGTCTACCTCAACAAAACGTACACAATCATCTTCTAGAACGTCCCGCTCCAGAAGGTCAGCATTACATGACAGGCTCATAGAAATCCGTGCTGATGCAGAAGAAGCTAGCGTCAGGAGCGCCTTTGCCAAGAAGGAAGCAGAGATAGCACAAAGGCGAACAAGGGCAGAAATGGCGAAGAGGGAGGCAGAGATGGCACAAAGGCAAGCAGAAGCAAAGGCAGAAATGGTGAATCGAGAAGCGGAAGCCCAGCTAAAAATTCTCCAGATGGAAAAGGAGGAAGCAGCCGCCTTAGCCAAGCTAAAGGTTCTTGAACAAGCATTAGGCCAAGATACCGACCTAGACGGCTCCATTCCTGCCGGAATGGAAGTGGAAGACCCAGCTGACCGCACTGCCAACTACGTGCTGAAGCAATCATCTCCTACACCGCCCGCTATGTTGCCTACACCAGCAGCACTTCAAACCTACCACACAGCCGTACCTGTGAAGCATCAGATGATGCCACCTACCCAGATAAAGGTAATTTCCAGCATCATACCAGCAGATCCTCCAGAGGTTAAACCTCAGCTTAACCCTTATGCTACATCATTTAACCCTGATTCATCTCAGCCCCATATGCCAGAGTATTTACACGCCCCAGGGATATCACAAGGTAATCTGGTGTCACGAGGTGGGAGATCAGACATGTCGGACTTTGCCAGATACATGATACGCAGGGAGCTGATAAACATTAGTCTCTCAAAGTTTGATGACCACGCTGAGAATTATAGAGCCTGGAAATCCACCTTTGAAGCAGTAATCAATGATCTTAACCTCACTGCCAAAGAGGAACTTGACTTACTTGTTAACTGGTTGGGCCCAGATTCTGCGGAACGCGTAAAGACATTGAGAGCAGTTCATGCGGGTCACTCAGGGGAAGGTCTTGCTGCGGCATGGGAGAGACTTGAACAGACTTATGGCAGTTCTGAAGCTATAGAAAGTGCCTTATTTAAGAGACTTCACACCTTCCCAAAAATCACCAACAAGGACAACCGCAAGCTTCAAGACCTGAGCGACCTTCTAAGGGAACTAGAGCTGGCTAAGATGGATCCACGCCTATCTGGGCTAAGTTACCTTGATACAGCTCACGGTGTTAACCCAGTTGTGTCCAAACTACCATATGGCATGCAAGAAAAATGGGCAGACATGGGCTCCAGATACAAAAGACAACACAACGTGTCCTTCCCACCTTTCTCCTATTTCTCCAGATTCATCAGTGACCAAGCTAGGAAGAAGAATGATCCCAGCTTTGACTTCACAGAATCTGCTCTACCAGCTTCATCATCATGCTCAAGGTATGAAAGCACAACAAGCAAACGTAGAGACTTAAGGGGGACAGTATCTGTTAGGAAGACAGACGTCCCACTCACTGCATCCTGCACCACTAGAAAGGACACTCCTGTCCCTAAAGACAAAGACCCTAACCGTATGTGCCCTATCCACAAAAGACCTCACCCGCTGAAGGAATGCCGTGGGCTTAGGGCAAAGACTTTGCAAGAACGCAGAGACATGCTCAAGGAGCTAGGAGTATGTTATAAGTGTTGTGCCTCTTCAGACCATTTTGCTAAAAACTGTAAGGCTGCCATCAAGTGTTCTGAATGCAATAGTGACAAACATGTTGCAGCCATGCATCCTACCTCTTCTTCTGACAACCCACAACCTCAAGCAGCATCCAAGGCCGTCACAGCGCATGGCGGGGAGCCATCAGCTCAAGTCTCAGCTACTACCACTGTCTCCTCCTCCTGCATGGAAGTATGTGGCAAAGAGAATGGTCCCAAGTGCTGTGCCAAGGTGTGTCTAGTGAGTGTCTATCCAGAGGGGCGACCTGAAAAGGCCATCATTATGTATGCCATAATAGACGAACAAAGCAACAGGTCTCTAGCAAAGCCCAAGTTCTTTGAGATCTTCGGTATAAAGGGAGAAGCAATACCATACACCCTTAACACTTGCTCTGGTCGCATAGAGACCTTTGGCAGAAGAGCCACTGGATACCTCATCTCACCAATTAACAAGAATATCCAAATATCCCTACCAACGTTAATTGAATGTGACCAGATACCCGATGATAGAGAAGAAATTCCTACTCCGGAAGCTGCTTATCATCATCCCCACTTGAGACACCTGGCTAAGGAGATTCCTCCTATGGACATGAATGCAGACATCCTATTGCTGCTCGGGAGAGACATTCTGAGAGTCCATAAGGTACGCCAACAATGCAATGGTCCAGATGATGCCCCATATGCACAAAGACTTGATCTAGGCTGGGTAATCATCGGCAATGTGTGTCTGGACAGGAATCTTGCACCATCTCAAGTGAACTCCTTTAAAACCTTTGTGCTCAATAATGGTCGCACAACCCACTTCAAGCCGTGCCCTCATCACTACGAGGTAAAGGAGCATCTTTCTACCATCAGTAAGGCAACAGACATCATTCCTACGCCTTACGATGACTTGGGAGGATCAGTGTTTCACACAACACAAGATGATAATCGAGTAGCTTTGTCCATAGAAGATAAAGACTTTATCAAAATAATGGACAGTGAATGCTTCAAGGATCAATCTAACCATTGGGTTGCACCCTTACCTTTTCGGGCTGAAAGAGCCAGGCTTCCCAACAACCGGGAACAAGCATTATCCAGATTCACCTCCTTGCAACGTACGCTAGGAAACAAGCCTGATATGAAAGATCACTTTGTGGCCTTCATGGAAAAGATATTTCTCAAAGACCACGCAGAGCCAGCTCCACCTTTGCAAGAGCATGAAGAACGCTGGTATCTTCCTTCCTTTGGAGTATATCACCCTAGGAAACCCAACCAGATCAGGGTCGTATTTGACTCCAGTGCCAAGCATCATGGGGTATCCCTGAATGACGTTCTCCTCACAGGCCCAAACCTGACCAACAACTTGGTGGGAGTGCTTATGCGATTCAGAAAGGAGCCAGTCGCCATTACTGCTGACATTGAGCAAATGTTCCATTGTTTCATCGTAAGAAAAGACCACAGGGATTACCTCAGGTTTCTGTGGCACAGAGACAATGACACTGACAAAGAAATGGTTGAATACCGCATGAAGGTGCACGTGTTCGGTAACAGTCCTTCACCTGCTGTTGCAACGTATGGCCTACGAAGGACTGCTTCTGATGGTGAGTCAGAGTTCGGGAAGGATGCTCGTCACTTTGTCGAAAGAGACTTCTACGTAGACGACGCACTCAAATCCTTGCCCACGGCAGAAGAAGCCATAGACCTGCTCAAAAGGACACAAGGTATGCTGTCTAAAGCTTGTCTGAGGTTACACAAAATTGCCTCCAACAGTACTGCTGTCATGAAAGCTTTTCAGCCCACTGATCATGCCACAGAATTCAGAGACTTGAACCTAGGCATAGACAATCCTCCAGTACAGAGAAGTCTGGGTTTGAGATGGGTCTTGCTAAATGATTTACTTGGCTTTCAGGTCAATTGTACAGACAAGCCATTCACTAAGCGTGGAGTCCTCTCAGTGGTGAACAGCCTATATGATCCACTCGGATTTGTGGCACCATTGACTGTACAAGGCAAATTCCTACTAAGACAGCTCTCAGGGGCTATTGAGGACTGGGATACTCCACTGCCCCATGACAAGCAGCGAAAATGGGAGTCCTGGAAAGAATCCCTGCATGCCTTGGACGGGATTCACATACCACGTTGCTACACTTCAGCATCTCTCACCACAAGCCAGAGAAGGGAAGTCCACATATTCTCAGATGCATCTACTGAGGCCATCGCAGTTGTTGCCTATCTCAAGGTAATTGACAATTGCAATAACGTTCATGTGGGGTTTCTGTTTGGAAAGGCGAAACTGGCTCCTAAACCAGAGCACACCATCCCTAGACTTGAGCTTTGTGGCGCTGTACTGGCTGTAGAGATTGCGGACTTTATACAACGTGAGCTTGATATTCATGTGGACGACATTCAGTTCTACACTGACAGCAAGGTCGTCCTGGGTTACATAACCAATCAGACTAAACGTTTCTATGTCTATGTCAGTAACCGCATAGAAAGGATTAGGAAATCCTCTAACCCTAAGCAGTGGCACTATGTTCCATCTCACCTCAACCCCGCAGACTGTGCCACCAGACCGTCATCTGTCAGTGCCTTTGCAAAATCTACTTGGTTGACAGGTCCAGAGTTCTTGCTGAGTGAGAGTACAGAAACATCTGATGAAGACAACTTCAATCTCCAAGATCCTGACAACGATCCCGAGATTCGTCCTGAAGTCAGTGCTCTCATCACCAAGTCTGAAACGAGGTACGGCTTGAGCTGTCACCGCTTTGAACGCTTTTCCAGATGGCTAAAGCTTGTACGCACCATCGCAAGGTTA
This sequence comes from Gastrophryne carolinensis, assembly GCA_027917425.1. Classification (NCBI taxonomy): domain Eukaryota; kingdom Metazoa; phylum Chordata; class Amphibia; order Anura; family Microhylidae; genus Gastrophryne; species Gastrophryne carolinensis. The sequence goes on from CM051240.1 coordinate 188,336,101, forward strand.
GTTCACATTGCACATTGCTTTCACACCCAGGACAATAACTCTAGATGTCGTGGTTGGCACGTGTGTCACAAGCCCCTTTCCGCAGAAGACATTGCACTAGGTGAGATGTTAGTGATACGTAGTGTACAGCAGAGTGCCTTTCACTTGGAACTGAAATGTATTCGTTACAAACAAAACATTCCTAAAAGCAGCCCTATAGCCAACCTCAAACCTGTAGTTGATGACCATGGTATGCTGAGGGTGGGCGGTCGCCTGAACAGGGCCAAGTTGGAGATGTATGAGAAGAATCCCCTCATTATTCCTGGCCACTGCCATGTTACTACATTGCTTATGCGGCATTATCATGAAAGGGTCAAACATCAGGGCAGACATTTCACTGAGGGTGCTTTAAGAGCCGCAGGTCTGTGGATAGTAGGAGCAAAAAGACAGATCGCTCACCTAATTCACAACTGTGTAACGTGTCGCAAGTCAAGGGGTAAATTGCAGCAACAGCAAATGTCTGATTTACCAGCTGACAGGACAAGCACTGAGCCACCGTTTACCTATGTTGGCCTGGATGTCTTTGGGCCATGGACAGTCTCAGCACGCAGAACCAGAGGTGGTCATGCTGAGAGCAAACGATGGGCAGTCTTGTTTACATGCATGAGTGTACGTGCTATACACATTGAGGTCATAGAATCCATGGACACTTCCAGTTTTATCAATGCTTTAAGGCGTTTTCTTGCCATCAGAGGGCCAGTAAAGCAATTGAGGTCCGACTGTGGAACCAACTTCACAGGTGCCTGCCGAGAACTGCAAATAGACTCTAAGCCAGTTCAACACTACTTGGCCGACAACGGTTGTACATGGATCTTTAACCCTCCTCATGCCTCTCATATGGGTGGATCATGGGAAAGAATGATAGGCATCACCCGTAGGATATTGGACTCTATGTTCAGAGACTCAAGCACCTCAAGACTCACCCACGAGACTTTAGCCACATTCCTAGCTGAGGTGTCTGCTATTGTGAACTCCAGACCTCTTGCTCCTGTATCTGCGGACCCGGAGTCTCCTGCTGTTCTCACTCCAGCAACTCTTCTCACTCAGAAGCTCGGATCGGTTCCCAGTCCGCCTGAAGGTCCTTCATCTGGTAACATCTATCAGAAACGGTGGAAACACGTTCAGCATCTGGCCAATTGCTTCTGGGGCAGATGGAAGAAGGAGTATCTGGCTCTTCTTCAAGGACGACGAAAGTGGCAGCAGGTCCAACCAAACTTAAAGGTTGGAGATCTTGTTCTGATGAAGGACCAGAAAGTAGAAAGAAATGCGTGGCCCTTGGGGCTCATCTCACACGTTTTTCCCAGCGAGGATGGCAAAGTTCGTAAGGTGGAAGTGACCATCACTCGTCAAGGAGACTCCAAGGCATTCATCAGACCTGTATCTGAGACTGTCCTCCTGTTACCCGTTGAGGAATGAGTCAAGCATAACGAACTTTGCTAGTACATTGACTCAGTTGTTCATTTACTGGACTTTGCCAGGAACAGCCTGCAAAACTGGGATTACGTACCATTGAACTGTTCCTGATCACCCATTTACCAGTTTGGTTGTTGCCTTATTGCATCTTTCTCCCTTAGGTTTTAGAATCTTCATTCTACCCCCCATGGACATTCATTGTATGTCGTTTTATATAGTGAAATCCAAGGATTTCAGACGGGGAGTATGCTGTCCCAGCTGTAAAATTCCCATCTTGTTTAGTCGCATATTGTCTATTCAGCTTATTCCAGTTCACTTACATATATTTACAAGTCTGTATTCATAACGATACGTTTCTTTCATGCATTCTAGCTTTGTTTTCATGCTGTATCTCTGACTACATTTCCCATGATTCTCGTCTGCCTGTCCTTCCCCTTGTCTGACATCACTTCCGGCTTCTTGTGGCTGTCCTCCATCGCGACTGTGTACTGACACCCTTCTCTTCAGTCTGCATGAAGCATTGTGTTTTGACCGCATGGCAGCTCATTCTTCAAGGTAAAGCCATTAAAAGTACCTGGAATCACGACCATTGTATCCTCTCTACATTTAACTGGCAGAGCTGTGAATGAGTCAGTCAGTGAGTTCAGCTATCTGCTTCCGGCTTATATAGAGATTGCACTCACAACCTCTCAGAGACTTCTCTAACATATATCTGTGGCAGAATAGCGGGGATGTGGCCGCAGCTCGCGCATTAAAGGAGCACTATCGCGAAAAAATGGCCCAATGATAAAAATCCATATACATTTGCAGGATGGCAGGAGGACGGGTCACTTGTACAGCCAGGCTTGTTTATCTCACTTCGAATGGAAGGAAAAGGACATCCGGGGTGACAGGCTCTGTCATCCCTGATAGACTAAACCTGTCGCCCCTGGATTTTATTCCCACCATGAAAGAATAAACCACAAGCGGGAGTTCTATTTAGTTTGGGAGTATACCTGACTCCTCCTCTCATTAGCCGACATGTTTATATGGATTTTTAATATTACACAATTTGGCGATAGTGCTCCTTTAACCGTTGGAGTTGGAAACAAGGTAAGTGTATGGGGCAACCTGGGGGGGTTTCACACAGAGGGATCGCAATTTTGGATGCCCCGGGGGGTGGGAATCGATCGGCCTGGGAATCTATAAGATCAAGGTGGGTTTTGGTCCAATTTAAGAGTCTTGTTGCACCCATCACACAGAGGATGATGGGGGAGCTTTGTGTGACACCCTCTTCCAGGAGATATTAGAAGTATTTTTTATAGAATTTA
>CM051240.1:188341362-188388862 GCA_027917425.1 Gastrophryne carolinensis
AACCATTATGTCATTGAAAGTGGAATTGCCCTATAAGTTGCCTAGATCACATCAAAAGTAAGAAAATAAATGACCAAAACCAGGTGTAGGCTTTGGAGGAAGGGGTGAGACTGAAATGACTATTTCCTACATGCCTGTGGTCACAGATGTTTTTTTTAAGGTTTTGGGGAAACTTAAAAACAGAAATGTATTATAAATGTTGTAATATGTATTATTTTATGATGTTTGACATCTGTTGGGGCATTCTAACTATTGGCTTTTAATATTCACCATTTAGGGCATTATGGTTTTATAATATTTTTGTATTTATGCAGCCACTATATTATTATTATATATTCTATCATGCTGTACATTGAATCGTTCTTTGTGAAGCATTTGAAATGTGGTTTTCTTCCTGATTTTTCAGAAATGTGCTACTATTGCCAAGAAGAAGGTGAAAGATCTACATAAAGACATCTCTGCCTTTTGGTATAAAAAGAAATCTAGTAAGTAAAGTTATGACTTTAAAATAATGGTTTATTAAGAAAAGTCCTTAACCAAAGTCGGTCATTTTAGGTCCAAATAAGTTACCTGTTTCCAAAACTGAAAATGTTCTGGAAGAAAGAAAAGAAAAGCCGACTGAGCTTGACATTGGTTTAACTACCTCCCCAATATCCAAGCCTCTTCTCCGCACAATAAAGGGGTGAGTGTGTGACTGGTGCTTTTGTACACTCTGTGGATTATTTCTATTTGATCTTTTTGATTTCACTTTATTCAATAGATCTCCCAAAAAGAATCCTCTTTCAAAAGCTCTTCAGTTTGATGTTGAGAACACAGATGCCCCAACAACGTCATCCAACATTCCAGTGCCCCATTTACCCCCATCACTTTTGAGTCTTGTGGGGACAGTGGCTGAGACCGCTGAAGAGAAGTATCGCCTATTGGATCAGAGGGACAAGATTTTGAGACAAAGTAAGATTTCAAAGTACTCTTATAGTTGCATTAGAAGGTAAGCTTAGTTACCATTGTCTGCTATGAAACATAAATGTGGTTCACACACAAGGCTCATTCGTAATGTAATACCTCATACAAACCTCGGCCCACACAAGGTCACAGCCTTGGTTGGAGAAAAGCAATTGCTCAACAGCCATAGACTTTTTAATGCTAAAACTGTGGGCAAATATGAACATTTCTCCCCCCTCCATATTGATTCCATTTTGTAATCTGTAAATTTCACCACGTTCATGTCTTACTGATCAGAGTAATAGCAAATGCTGCATCTCCTTATTACCTTATCTCAATCATTCCTTTAGCCAAGAATCACAATTCTGATTTTGGGTTACTCTGGAGTGTCATTTGGGATGGAGCGATAGCCTTTTGTTACAGATGTCAAAAAGTGTTTTGATTGAATGGAAAAAACAACGAAAAAACAAGACTGCGACAAATGCAAGTCTGAGCATATAAAAAGAAATAGATTGAATGTAGACAAATCAGGCAGGGGCAACCAACTGGTTAGAGGCCACATCATATGATATGATATATGATATAATAACCCAATGGTAATGTTAACATCTACAGACCATGTGAATTCCTGATTATTTATACATAGAGTTTACAGGCCTGCTGATGGAAGAGGGAATTGCCAGGTCTCCAGATTGTCTTGGGGGGGGGGGGGGGGGGGGGGGCTGGAGCATATTGGATAATGTTTGGTTTCCAGTTTTGCAAGAGTCGGCTAATTTGAGAGAAGAGAATCAAAGTAAGGAAGGCTAGAAAGAGTGAAGAGAGCAGGGAAAAGAGGCAGTGGGGTATGGGGGATAGTGCAATGACAATGTGGTATGATATCTCCCAGTGGTGGGTAAAAGAGGGTCCAGGGTGGTGCCTACTCAGGATAACCCTCACAAAGGTTAAAACCTGTGAAAACCTGCTTGACACGGCCCCTGGAATCTTAAGACTGCCCCCGGGGCATCCTATACTGGGACGCCCCCGTATGACACCTTGGCCAATCGGCAATCTCAAAAGTGCTGCTGCCTGTGGTTCGGCAGTGGGAAAAACAGTTTTTTTTTGAAAACTGGGCCACCACCAAGCCAACAGCAGCACCCAGCTGCTCGAGGGGGGGGGGGGGGGGGTCGGCAGGCGATTAGTGGAGGAAGCCCAAATGGGTTTCCATCTGCTTTAAGCCTGTGCATCAGGATGCTCTGAGTTAGGGCACATCCTTGCCATGGAAAAAAAAAAACGAAATTTGGCGAACGTAATCAGCAGATCTGAACAGAAGACTGGTTTCATATATGCAGTGTTTGTATGGCAAACATTTGCTGTGGAAATAAGTTGTAGAATGGAATATTTTCAGTTGTATACTTGTGGTCATTCTGGTCCTGCTGTATTCCCTTGGCACATGACTTCTCGGTACAGTCTTAGTGTCTGAAAAATAAACCAATTCCTCTCCTCGTTTGACCAGCTATATGGCCAATCAAGCTGCTGGGCAAAACACAGGAGAGGCAGAAGCTTCCTATATACACACTGCTTAGGTGCCTAGTGGCGGCCTGTGTAAGTGCAGGAACATGCACATTCATGTCTGCTTGCCTATCCATCAAATTACAGAAGTTTATTGTAATTTGACCAGCATCTCCCCACATACAATAAATTAAGCTGCACCCTGATGATATTTGGGTGCCCCCCTTCCCTGTACCACAACAGGTCTCAAACAGATGATTGCTTTTGCATTGCATTTAGTATCATTATAATAAACAGGGAATTATTATTTACAAGCGGAATGTTACTTGTTCTTTAAAAAGGGACTAAATCCCCGGATTTTGACTATCCTGGGTTTTGGTCCTTGCCCCCCTTGCTGTGTGAAACCCCCCAGGTCACCGAAACAAACTCTCCTTTTCCCGGTCCTATGGCACATGCGTGGCTCCTCGTCCAATCAGCGGACTCGGATCCGCTGATGTACCTCCGTCTAAGGCGAGTGGCTCCGAGCGCGCAGACGGCCGCATCCCCCCTCCTACCCTCTAACGAGGAGTGTGCCCGTGCCGACTATTCACAGATGTCCTGCGCGGGCATGCTGCACCATGCTAGAGGGATAGTGGAGATGCGGACACTGTTTGTTTGTGCATGTGCCGGTGGGCGACCTGGCGGGCCGATCGACATGGGTTTTGGTCCACTTTAATGCATCACTGCAAATGTCATATATTTATTTATTTTACTAAAGATGAGGTCTCTAATCAGGGAAGTTATGTCATAACTGCTGTGCCATTGTTAATTTTTAGCTCGAGTAAAACGAACAGAGCTGGACCAAGCTAAAGTCTTTGTGGGAACATGTCCGGATATGTGTCCTGAAAAGGAGAGATATATGAGGGAGACTCGCAACCAGCTTAGTATATTTGAGATTCTTCCAGGATCTGACCAGGTATTCACCATTTGTCATGTGATGCCTCTATTAACGTTATTTTTTTCAAATATTGTTTATATTGAAATAAAGGATTTTGAAATGATAAATCCTTGTAATAAAACAAGCACTTTATAATCCCCTAAATGCATAGGTTCCCATACAGCCTACTCTATATAAGTAGAACAAACATGTGTTAAGCCTAGGCAGCTAACAAGATCCAGCAAGCAGAGTCAGTAACCCAGGAAGCCCAAAACACAGGAGAATACAAATCCTTGTTTTATTTTTTGTTTGTTTTTGTTTTTTTATGCTTTAAAGTGACATTTTGGGCAACACAAACTTCTCACGCATCCTCCGCAGCACATTGCACTTGATCCAGTAGTATCTTCAATATTTTTAAAGCAGACAAAAAGTTTGGTCTGCTCAGTATCCTTTTTTTTTTTTTTTTTTTTTAGCTGGCATCTCCAATCTGAATGACTGTAGTTCCCTAAGGTAGTGGTTCTCAACCTTTTTAAGCGAAGTACCCCCTAGTGACAAGAAGTCACTTGAAAAGAGTACCACAAAGAGGATTATCAATTATAAATGGTAGCAAAATAAGTATGCCTTAGGCCTCGTGGCACTTTTAAAGCAAGAAGGGATTAAGTTTCAAGTAATAAACCAGACCATAAAGACACCCCCAAAACACTGCCGCATCCCCCTGGGATACGTGTACCGCAGGTTGAGAAACTGTGCCCTAAGGAACCCCTTTGGCCAGATCTCCATACAATTTCTGGGCTTGTAGTAATCAGGGCTTACAAGCCAATTTCTAGGCTTGTAAATGTAGCATTGTGCAGATGCTTTCTTTAACAGCCACATTCCTGCTCTTTCGGTTTGGCCTAATATCTGCTAATAGGGGCGTGCAGAGCAGAGGTATTGGAAATGTGGCTGCAATGCGAAGCTACACTGGCAGTATGGCGATCTATGGGTAGTGAGCAAGTGGTATAATACACACTCTTATTTTGTAGATTGACCATGCTGCTGCCGTTAAAGAATATAGCCGTTCCTCAGCTGATCAAGAGGAACCATTACCCCATGAACTTCGTCCTCTGTCGGTGCTGTGTCTGACCATGGATTATCTGGTCAACCATGTCATGGATCATGGGGAGAACAACTATTGTGACTGGTTCGATTTTGTGTGGAACCGAACACGGGGCATTCGAAAGGTACGTTTTTGAAGTATCTCCTCAAACGTTGGATCTATGAAAGAGCAGAACTGTCAACCAATGAATTTCGGCCCATTCTATTGCACGTGGTGCAGATTTAAGCATATTATTTAATTTAAGCATATTATATATTTAAGCATAGACAGAGTTTATGGATGGCTTTAATGGGCCCCTGACCCAAACCTGTAAGAAACCATTGTGTGAAATACATTTATGGGTTACTTGCTAAGTATTGGAGGTAAAGAGCAAGCATGGCAGACAGTGTTTTTAATAAGTTACTGTAGGCTGTTGGTAAACTCCAAACTCCTCTGATCCCGACACTAAATTTCCCTTGTTCTTGTGCCTATTTAGTTTCCATGGCCCTTGGTGCTTTTCCAGACTAGCCACAAGCCCTGGCTGTGTATGCAGCAGGGAGCAGGTATGCTGCCATCCACCATGTTTGCCCATAGCTTCCTTCATTTGGTCTTCAACCTCCCCCTATTAAAGTTTAGATTAGGTGATAATGTCAAGTGTTGATAGGTTTGGTATGGATAGGTTTTGAGCAATCTTTAAAGCGGCACTATAGTCATGTCAGCCAGCTTCCACGATCAATGTATGGCTGCCAATAACATGATCTCCGGTAACCAATTTGGTTTTGCTGAGTGAGCTTGCACATCAAACCTGAATGTTTGGTGGTGGTCACATGACTAGCTGCCATTTGCTGCCTAACAGGTGAATGAGAAAGTGATGACTTGACTATAGTGTCCTATGTAGCACTAATAGGCTAACAGGTTGTCAATCTGTCAAGCAGTATTAAAAGTGAGCACTGCAATCCTATAGTGGTGCTCTCGTCCCACCAGCACTGCATATTGGTGCTCATTAGAGGTTATTGCAGTCCCCAGCAGCAGTGGAGGCTTCTCTTTCATGTTTAGCCCTTATGCTTTTATGACCCAGGGAATGGGGACAAGACTGGAACCATCATTCCAAGCAGCAATGGAAAGCAAGTATAGCTGTGGGTTCTTCGTTACACATTATGGGACTGGCAGTTATGTGGTTTTGGGTGGATGACCGGAGTGGGATGAATTTAGAAGGTGAATGTGGATATTTTTCTGACATTGGGGTAGACCACCATTTTTTATTTTTATGGAGTGTGGCAAAAGGTAACTTTTGAACCACATGTGTTACATATAGTGACAGAACTAGGAACATACAATAACTACAATGCCCTCCACCAAAACAATAAAAAAAAACATGAATGCTTTGATTTGCATTTGTTTGACACTTATTTTGTCTTCTCATAGGACATCACACAACAACACTTGTGTGACCCTGTGACAGTCTCTCTAATTGAAAAATGTATGCGATTTCACATCCATTGTGCTTATGAGCTCTGTGAAGAGCCCATGTCCTCATTTGACCCAAAGATTAACAATGAGAACTTAACAAAGTGTCTGCAAAGTGTGAAGGAGATGTACCAAGACCTACAGAACCGTGGTGAGACATGTCCTCATGAAGCAGAGTTCAGGAGCTACAGTGTTCTGCTAAGCTTAAACAAGGGAGATATTCTCAGGTAAGTCCCTTGTCTGTAGATAGGTCTTAATTCAACGGTGCGATAAAACAAATGTTTGTACATGCACACCCCCATCCGCACTAGTTTTCTTGAAACTTCTTAATTTTTTTTTTGTGGTGCAAACCATTTGTCTTTCTGATTTTTGATGGTCCACTGACCAGCACATCCCATAACCAAACCTATTTTATTCTTTTTTTGACCTCAGAATACACCCCTGCCCTCAGCCCAAAGGGAGTCGGCTTCCTGACTGATTGGCAGAAGGAGGGTGTCCTGACCAGTAATGTTGATTGCTTTTTAGTTAGAAGGAGGAGGTGGTGGTTGCAGGTAAATTGAGCTTAAAAAAACGAGTCCATGCTGGACCTTTTGGATCCGATGGCTGTGGAGTAAGGTGACACAAAAATGGATGTGAGCCGACATTCTAGATTGGTGTCTTGAGAAACATAGATGGGACTAGACATTTTACTGATGATAGGATTTTATTTTCAGATGTATAGGTACTGAAGGTTCCAAATGTTCCATATTGCATATTCTGTTTTAAGGCTGGGTTTGAATTTAACCTAGTAACAGGGAAGCAAGGCACTTCAGGGAGGGACCAATGTTAGGCTTAATCTTGGTTTGTATGCGCCAGATAAATAATTTCTGGTTTAAAGTGGAGCAATCACCAGGATTTTTACGGTTCTGGTGATTGGTCCCAGGCCTGGGGGCATCCTGATTTGGGATGCCCCGCTATGTGAAACCCCCTAGATCACCCACTCAACTCGCCTTTCTGCCGTTTGGCGGTGCATGTGCAGCTGTGCATTCAATCATGTTTTAAAGGGGACACTCAAGCCTCTTCCTTCAAAATAAACCTAAGCCCTGCCCCCTCCAAATATCGATTATGCTGATCTAATAAAATAGAAAAAAAGACTCCCCTTCACCCCGAAGTCATTGGTGCCACAGCTGTTGCACTGAATGCCCGTCGCGATCTTCCTGAAGTCCTGACCAGCGCTGGGAGCAGACGCGCTCTGTGTCGTGCACACCCCTGAGAGCGCCGCTCCAAGAGGCCGGCCGGGAATTCCAGGGGACACCTGCCCCTATGAAGCCAGAAACTGCGCCTGCAAACATGACGTCCAGCTCACAGTAAAGCATCATTATTTAAGACAAGTAGCCCTGTTTCTTATCTGACAGCTGCAATGGTGTTTTGTTTCTAATCACATTTTCTCTGCATTCAGAGAGGTGCAGCAGTTCCAGGAGTCAGTTCGTAACTCAGTGGAAGTAAAATTTGCTGTGCAGGTCTTTGCCGCATTCAATAGCACGAACTACGTCCGTTTCTTCAAGCTGGTTCAGTCTGCATCATACCTCAGCAGTTGCATTTTACATGGCTACTTTACCCAGGTAGGGCTAAAGATGGCTCAATCTTGCACACCATAATAATGTTTGAGGGATGTGTGTCCAAGAATGCATTATAATATTTTAAACCTATCAACATAGGCCAAAACATCATGCTCTGCATTCCATTCAGACTTTCCTTGCCACTGCGAGTGGAGCACAAAGTGCGGGTCGCATCCCTGCTCAGCTGTGGGAGTGCCCTGAAGGTAAAGCAGGGATGCATCTGCAGCAAAGTTCACGTACTTGAATTTCCTATTGATTTCCTATCCACGACAGGGAAGGTTGTACAAAGGGGACACATTGTGGACAATAAGAAAAACTATACTGTCGTACTATTGTAGCTGTCTGAGAGCTAAACATAATGCTGGACACTATAGGCTTGTGTAAATACAAAGCAATTGCATATTTTTAAATGGACCAAAACCCATCTCGGCCAGCCCTGGAGTCTGAAAGACCTAGTAGTACTTTAGGGAGGTAAGAAAAGCAGTGGGGGTTCAATTGTAAGGCTGAGAATAATGGCAGTGTAGGTTTCCTTTGAGGCTTGCACAATAATATTGAGCTTTAATCCCCTGTAAATGTCTTCTCTCCAATAGATACGTCGAAGTGCACTGCAGACCCTGAATGTAGCCTATACATTAAGCCATCAGAGGTCTTCTTTGTTTCCCTTAGAAGAAATGGCACGGCTCTTATTTTTCCAAGATGTAGATCAAGCTGCTGCATATCTCACGTCATATGGTTTAAATGTATCAGATGGGTAAGTGTATACAAATGACATCATCTCTTTTATATAGCATTTTTCTATCCTAAACCTCCAATTATCACCTTGTTTCTATTAGTTTTGTAGAGTTGAACCGTCTTGCTTTAACTGAACCCGAGGCCCCTTTACAGCCAAAGAAGAGCTTATTTATTTCCCAAAAACGAGTTGTTTCTGTTGGAGAGATAGTGAATGGAGCCCCACTTCCAGAATTCTCTTTGCACATGCCTGCCTGTAGTTTTGATGCACACAACCGATACATAGGTGTTCTCAGCACAACGGAGGTAGCGTCTAAATCTGGACAAGAACCGCCAGGTTAGTCACCAAAGATTTTGTGTATCCTTGTATATGTGTCCTATTCAGAGGGATCATGTTTATAAAAGCTGGCCACTAAATTACTATTATAGTTTGTGTGACACTTTTTGTGAGGGGGTACATTTTTAAATATGCTTAGAATAGAGGTTTCTAAAGTTTGTAGTTTGATGCTCTAGTCAGTAAAGCATAATTAAGAAAATAAAAAAAAAAATCAGTCCATAGGGCTGCTTAAAGCCCAATACCATTGAAAAGCCTCCCCACCTGAGTATCTCGGGCAATGCTGTTTGCTCTTTTTTTTCGCCGCCATAGTCACGCCCAACCCCTAGATTTGAGACTGCCAATCGTCTGACCCCAATTCTGAAGTGCGCTCCCACCCCCCAGCCTAACTAAATGACAGAGCACTGGAGCACACCCCCTCTAAAGGGAAGCCGGCAGGACGCAATACTTCATTGGGATCCCCGGAAAAGGCCAAGTGTGTGGGTGCCCCGGGGGTTTTCACACAGTAGTGCATCCTGAATTGGGATGCCCTGGGGACAGCCAAGCAGCAGTGAGCCTTAGCCTCGTGACTTATTGGCAACCTATACGCATGCATGGAGCTATATGCATCCTGTGAGTAAACTGCATTGTTCTCCAGCAGCTTCAGTGCCTTGCCAACCACTGCAAAAGTGAGAAGTGTGTTATACTGCCCATATTACCATTTTTTCTATATAATGACCCTGGACATATTGCATGTCCCACCTAAAGGGCAGATGGCAACACCCTTACCATGCCTCGGTGCTTTGTCATCCTTCAAAATGGAAAGATGTTTTTAATCCTCTACAGGAAAAAGAAGCAGAACCTGGGAGTTGAGTATAGTATCCTTGCACCATTTTGGTAGGAGCGCATCTTGAGGGAGGGGCCTACATTTATGGTAGCCTAGGGGTATTGAGGCCCCAGTACCTGGAGCAGAAGATCCTGCTGCAGGTGTTCTTTCTGCCTCTGCCTTGCTAAAGTGGGTTTTGGTCCACTGCCTGAGCATGCAGGGCCTGACATTTTTTTGGCTCTTGCCATGTTTCATGTGTGGATGGGCTCGCCAAGTGCAGCTTTAGGACAACTTACATTAGCAAATGAATGTCTGCTGTTACAGGTAATTGCTGTGTACTTTGGAGACTTGTTCTGGTGTATCTTAAGGCTTTAATGATATAGACATGTTCCCCAACCCCCTTTCTTAATTTTTTAAATAAAAACATTTCTTGTTTCAGTCTCTGTAGATGAACAGGAGGTCAAAGAGACTGTCCCAGAAGAGAGGTCTATTAAACGTACTGTTGTTGTTCTGCAAGAACCCCAGACATCTGCTCCTGTGCAGTCCGTCTTTCAACCCATTGTACCTGCCGAGGCCCAGCTTCCTCCTCCACCTCCCCCATCTCCACCCAAACCAGCTTATACAAATGAGGTACATTCAAAGGGATCTAAAATACTTTAGTGTATATTCATTTTTTTGGCATCGTGTTATATTATCTTTTGTGTTTTAAATGCAGGATGTTGCTGCTGTGTTAGACATTGTTGTGGAAGAGGTAGTAACAGAACTATCAGTTGGTCTTGGCCAAAAAGGAACTGCCTATGTTTCTGCTGCGCTTGGGTAAGCAATTCTTAGTCCGAATTGGTACAAATTCCAGTATTCTTTATGCTGTGTTTTTACTATTCTATTTATTTTTTAATTGAAATCTTATTTCTGTAAGCCTTAGTAATAAATATCGAGGACTGCCGAAATAAGTCCCTCCTCCCAGGGGTTTGGGATGCAACTGTGTGTGATACTAAATAGGAAGCCTGGCTTTAGTGCTTACCAATATTGCCTTCCCTGTGCCATGCAAGCCCACACTGTGACCCCAATTGGTTGCCTGGCGGTCACATGCCCAGGCATGCTGATGATGACCCAGAGGAAGGCTGCTTGGTGGACCTGAAAGTTGGTCAAACGTCTAAACAGGCTTTTGGTCCACTGCCTAAAGGTCCTAGACTCCCGGTCATAAGGAGACCATCTGGGGAGAGCTGTCTTTTGGGTTGCCAGGGCAGTCACATGCAGCATAATGCGGAGATTTGCAACCAGTGTTCCCTGTAAGGTGCGCCCGCCCCTCCGCTCAGCCTCGCCTGCCGCCCGCGCATGGTCGCTGTCGGCAGGGCTGGCACCCGGCGGCGAGGTCCATCACATGCTCTGGGGCGGACCTTGGGTTTACTGGCAGACAGCACAGCCAATGAATCAATGATTCATTCAGGCTGTCTGCGCTGCAAAGACGCTGATTGGCTGGATGTGGGCGGGACCATCTCTCCCTCCCGCGCCGACTCGCTCCCACCAGCATGCTGACAGTGCTCTGATGTGCAGAGAGCAAAGCACTGATACAGTAATGACAGAGGAACACATGCTGGCTGACCCTGAACCGCTGTCTGGAGAAGAGGTGCTCGGTGTCTCTCTCCTCATCAGCTTCGCTTCAGGACAGGTAATTGTTCAATGTGAACTTTGCCAAGGGTGCTAGGGACAGGGGCTGGGTGTGGATGCATTCCATCCCTGGAATCTAAGAGATTCTATGGCTGCCCGCTGACTCTCCCCCTGGCCATTCCAAATTGGGATGCCCCACAGTATGAAACTCCCAGAAAACTGCTATTCACTCACCTCTTCTTCTTTCCAGTGGCGCATGTGACATAGTTGCGGCAGATGAGAACCCGCACATGGGCTGTTGGAACGAGGAAGAGGTTAGTAAATGGGCCCCCAGGCCGTGTTCTGGGAGCATTCATGCAGTGGGGCATCCCAATTCACGATGCACTGGGGGAATGGAACAAAACCCAGGAAAGTTGAAACCCAGCCATTCGCCCACAGATCTTAGCTGTCTGAGCCCACGGCACATGTGCGGCCAGCAGCGGCATCACTTCGCGCATTTTCTTTCGGCTGTGCGTGGCCGCACACAGCTGAAGGATGCTGCTGCGTATGTGTGTGGCTGGGATTCCATTTAAAGTGGATCAAAACCCACAGAGATCGTCTCAGGAATCTATAAGATTCCAGGGCTGCCTCATTCCCTCCTCCCGGGGCATCCAGAATCAGGATGCCCCTCTGTGTGAAACCTCCCAGGTCACCCAAAGACTCGCCTTCTTTCCCGGTCCAGCAGTGCATGCACGAGCAGCGGCTGCATTCCCGCTATCCCTTTAGCAGGGCACGTACCCATGCCAGGCATTGTGGGCGCGCTCCTTGTTAGAGGGTGGCAGGGGATGCCACCGCCAGCACGCTCGGGCATTGTCCAGCTCCCTCGCTACTCCGCACAGCAGCTGCTCCGGCTTAGAGGGAACATTGGTTGCAACTGCTCTGCAGGACCCTCCCTACAAACTCACCTTCTCCTGGTCCTACTGCACATGCACAAACTCTTATCCAATCAGAGCCCTTTGCCCTGCATATTTAAAGGGGCAGTCCAGCCTAACTAAGTCTTATTGTTCATGGGAGCAGCCATGATGGAATTACTGCGGAATGCCACACCATTGTCGTCTTTTAAGAGGAGAAGGGAGGGGTAGTGCATTGTTTCATATATCTCAATGGAAGACAATGGTGTGGCATTATGCAGTAATTTCATCATGGCTGCTCCCATGTACAATAAGAGTTAGACTGAACTGGCCCTTTAAAGCAGACCAAAACTCAGGATAGTCAAAAGCTTTGACTAGCCTGGGTTTTGTTCCTTTCCCTGAGGGCACCCCTCCAGATCACCGCAGCAACTCACCTTATACTGGTCCCTTGGCACATCTAAGTGCAGAGGCCGCATCCTCCACCTCCCTCTTACAGGGAGCTTGCCCGCGTCATTTACAAATGCCTGGGGCAGGCACGCACACTGCTACAGGGAAGCGGAGGATGCGGCTGTCAGAGACGCTGCTCTTAGACGCGCCGTGGGACCGGGATAAGGTGAGTTGGCTGCGGCGATCTGGGGGGGGGGGGGGGGGGGGGTTCACACAGCGGGGCACCCCCGATCGGAGTGCCCCCGGGGACAGGAGCAAAACCCAAGATAGTCAAAATCCTGGGTTTTGGCCCACTTTAATGCTCTGCAAATGGCTTGGTTTATGACAGCTCTCAGGAGTGAGTGTTATAGTGATACTTTCACTCTAGTATTGCCAGGATCACTAGTAATTACACGTCTTGAAGGCTGATTTCTCTATAGGCTACTTGGTGATGACAGTTAGCCGGTAGCAATAGAATGGCTGATCTTGATGGCATTGGGCAGAGACCAGTATTGCTGCTGGTAATTTGTAGTGCTAGCTTTTTGTCCTGGCTGTCAGTCTAACAGGCCTTGGGTAGCTACAGTGTCACTCTATCACAGGGTCATACTAATGTCTCGTGCCTACTCCTGTTGTATTGCAAGGGATATTCTTAGTATGTCACACACCCCGCTTCAAGAATCCATAACATGTGGGTAATATCGTCCTGAAGAGGGCGTTCCTGCAGAGATGATAGCAAAAGAAAGCCCCTCCCTGATCCATAAATACCTGGGACCTCCCACTCACTACCCAGTTTTCCATCTCTGCAGACGGCGAGCAAGTCAGAAGATGATGGCTCCTCCTTGCACAGGGGGATTTCAGGTAGCCGGGGTAACCCCCGGCCTCTTATTTTGTTTATTTCCGCTCGGACCCCTGTTTGTCCCAAAATTTACCTCATATTACATGCCTCCACAGTCTTGGCTGCTGGCCCGAGCGAGGGTACATTGGCACCTCTGGTGCTGAGGAGCAGAGCTCCACCGTGAGACCCTAAAAGAGAGGGTAGGCGGTCATACCGGGTAGGTGAACCCGGTTTGGGATGCCCTGTCCCTCAATATTTTTCCCTGGTTGGCCCTTCACTTTTCCCTCCTAACTTAGTGGGGTCTGTGGGTCCTTACTTAGGGTTAGGTTTATTCTACTTTATTTTGCCATTTTTTTTTTTTTCACAGGGCAGCATACTTTTGTTTCCTTTATTAAGGCTGTGGATGTGTAGTGTGTTTTTACATCGCCGGCGCCCCGGCCGCCATTGCAGCCGGGGCGCCGGTTTTTACCTCAGATAGTTGTGAGGGGGAGTTCTTTTCCCCTCATACTTGGGAGCGGGGCCGGCCTTCGGCGCGCTGCCGCGGCCGGCCCTCCTTAAATCGTACCCCCCTCAGCGTTCGGGAGTGGGGCTGGTGCTTTGCCGCTTTATGCGGCTTTCACTCGCTCTGCATTACCGGCGCCGCGGGGCTTCAGTGGCGCCGGTCTCTTATCTAACGGGAGGGAGCTCCTTCCCTCCCGCATCTGCGTCGGGGAGGGGGCGGGGCCGGGCTTTCGGCGCGTCGCCTCGGCCCGCCCCCTCTTCACTGGGCGCCGCTGCGGAGCTTGTCGCTCCGTGCTGGATGCTGGAAGGGGGCGGGACAGCGGTCTCGCGCTGTCCGCACTGGCCACGCCCCTTCCTTGCTCTTCCTTTTCACCTCACGATCGTTGTGAGGTAACTTCGTTCCCGCTCCTTACGGATATGTGAGTGGCCCTGTGGGCCTTTATTCATTTATTCATTTATTCATCTGTTCTTTCATTTTATCTTTCATTATGTTGATTAGGGATTGTTTGTGTTTTTCAGACATTGGACTGTCAGTGGATCTGCATTAGTAATTAGAGGGTCTCTCCTGGTCCTGGGTCCCTGGGTCCATTTTATTGTCCAAAATCCTCCCACTCGGGACATTAAAGGGGCATCCCGGGTTGTCTAACTGGCGTAATTCCCTGGGTCATAGCGACCACTCAAAATTCACCTTATGGAGGCATCCCCGGATACTGGGACTGGGACCCCTTCGGGGCATCCCAAAAAGTGTATGTTGTGTGGGGTTTCCATTACTGGGGATGATGTGTTACTGTGTATACCATGTGCACAGCAAACTATTACGCGGCAGTCCGAACCCCTAGCGGCGGGGTCAGCACAGCCGGCTACCTCAACTCCCCCTCCCGCCTTGACTCGTGCCCCGTGTGACGTGGCCATGGGCAGGGATCTGCAATCCGAGATGTGTGCCAGATTGGCTAGCCTTGAGAAAATGCTCTCTAGCTCGGTCGCCCGTAAGGCTCCGTCTAAGAGAAAGCATTTGTCGCCGGCTCCGCCGGTGGATGATCTTGATGACTGAGACAATCTGGATTGGTCTGATTGTCCTCAGCTAGAGGAGGGGGAAGTTGATGAGGGTTCAGAATTTTCGGATGATGAGCAGTCTGCTGGCGCTGATGCCGAGCTTTCTGATTTAGGGAGATCCTTGGACTCTCCTCACGCTCTGTCTCTCATGCTGGAAGTTCTGAATATTTCCCCTCCCGAGGAGGCGTCACAGCAGAAAGGTGAATTGTTTGAGGAATCCAGGCCGCGCCTGGAGTTTCCTACGCAACGCCATTTTGATAGAATCATTGACAAGGAATGGGATAGGCCGGCTCGGCTCCCTGGCATCCCTCAGGGGTGGGATAGGAAATATCCCCTTCCTTCTGAGGCGATCAAGCGCTGGGCATCTCCCCCCGAGGTGGATGCACCGGTTTTGGGGTTGTCTAACTCCTCGGTGTTAAACAGACCTGATTTTTCCACTCTCAAAGATGGAGAGGATAAACGTATTGATCAGATGGCTTCTCATGGCTTTACTAGCATTGGGTCGGCCATCCGGCCTGTGTGCGCTTCGGAGCTAATGGTGTTGGCCACCAGGTCTGTGGTCAGGGACCTGTTGACTTCTTCCGGGCTTCGTCCTGGTAGTAACGAGTTCCTTAGCCTGAAACGGTGCGAGTTGTTTCTATCCTTTGTGTTGACCGCCTTGGATGATACTTTGATGATGTGTGGTAGGACTTCGGCTCTGCTTGTGGCTATTCGGCGGTCAGTGTGGCTGCGCCAGTGGGCGGCCGATTTCATGTCCAAAAAATCACTGACGGCCTTACCCTTTGTTGGTCTACGGCTCTTTGGAGAGACATTGGACTCTGTCACCAAGGGTGGTAGGTTACCTCAACGTAAGAAACAACGCCGTCCCTTTCGGGGGGCGCCTGCCTTTAACCCCTCCTTTCGGGGGGCCAGATCTGGCAGGGGTTCTGCATTTCCCTCTTCCAGAGGAGATTTCGGAAACAGGGGCAGAGGACGTGCCCGTTCTGGCTACAGTTGGGGCTCTAAGCCCAAACCGGCTGCTAAGCCGGCTCAGCAATGAGGGGGCGCCCTCACCCATGCGGGTGGGGGGACGGCTGCAGCACTTCTCTCAGATCTGGGATCAGGAGGTCTCGGACAGATGGATCCGGGAAGTGGTGTCTTCCGGCTACAAGCTGGAGTTCGAGCTCCGCCCCCCTTCCAGATTTGTCAGGTCTCGGATGCCGTCGGAACCTCTAGCGGCGCAGGGGCTCCTGGTGGCAGTGGAGAATCTTCTGGACATGGCTGTCATTTGCCCAGTGCCCCCTTCAGATCGGGGCAGGGGCTTTTATTCCAATCTGTTCACGGTTCCCAAGAAGGACGGGTTGGTCCGACCCATCTTGGATCTGAAGTTTCTCAACCGGTTCATCCGGCCGAGGAAATTCCGCATGGAAACGCTGCGTTCGGCCATTCACTCTCTTCGTCAGGGAGACTTTCTGACGTCCATAGACATCAAGGATGCTTATCTACACGTTCCGGTTTTTCCAGCACACCAGAGGTTTCTCAGGTTCGTGGTGGAGGATCGGCACTTTCAGTTTGTGGCACTTCCTTTCGGTCTCACCTCAGCGCCTCGGGTGTTCACCAAGGTGCTAGCAGGGGTGATGGCTCTGCTCAGAGGTCAGGGTATCCGCATCGTGCCCTATTTGGACGATCTACTGATCATGGCCTCTTCCTTCAATCAAGCGGAGTTGGACACCAGAGCGGAGGTGTCCACTCTGGAGAGGTTCGGTTGGGTGATCAACCACCCCAAGTCTTCTCTTTCTCCGTCCAGAATTCTGACCTTTCTGGGAATGTCTCTGGACACTTCACAGGCCAGGGTGTTTCTACCCCAGGCCAAGATTCTTTTGATTCAGGAGTTAGTTCGGCTTCTTTTGTCAACCCCTCATCCGACCATCCGGTTAGGGATGAGGCTGGGGTTAATGGTGGCCTCTTTCGAGGCAGTTCCCTTTGCGCAGTTTCACACAAGGACGCTTCAGCTTCATCTGTTGAAGGTTTGGGACAAGTCTCCTCTATCGTTGGATCAGTCCTTCCTGATGACTCCCCGAGTTCGTCGATCCCTGCAATGGTGGCTGGGGTCGGTCAATCTGTTGAAGGGCAGATCTTTTCTGGCTCCGTGTTGGGAAACAGTCACCACGGATGCCAGTCTGTCAGGTTGGGGGGGTGTTTGGAAGGACCTCCAGTTTCAGGGTCTGTGGGGCCCGCAGGAGGCTCACGAGCCCATCAATCTTCTGGAGTTGAGAGCCATCAGGTTGGTTCTGTTTCGCTTGACTCATCAGTTGAGAGGCCTGCCAGTTCAGGTCCGGTCGGACAACAGAACGGCGGTTGCTTACATCAATCACCAAGGAGGGACTCGCAGCAGGAGTGCCCTCAGGGAAGTGTCTTTGATTCTGGACTGGGCAGAGACCCACGTCCCGTGTATCTCAGCAGTCTACATTCCGGGAGTGGAGAACACGGAGGCGGACTTGCTGAGCAGGGCCTCCTCTCGTCAGGGGGAGTGGTCTCTCAGTCCCAAGGTGTTTCGTTCGATATGTCTCAGGTGGGGGGTCCCAGCGGTGGACCTCTTTGCTTCTCGTCACAATCACAAGCTTCCAGTCTTTGTGTCTCTCTCGCAGGATCCTCTGGCTCTGACAGTGGATGCCATGTCTCTAAACTGGAGGGATCTGGGGTTCCTTTACCTGTTTCCTCCGTTCCCAATGCTAGCCAGAGTGCTGCGCAAACTGGCCTTGGATGGTGCGTCGGCGATTTTGTCTTCTCTTACGCAAAAGGTGGCCTTTTTGGTAGCTATCACTTCGGTTAGGCCTGTTTCTGAGTTGGCAGCTTTATCCATTACAGCTCCGTACTTCGAGAAACATAAGGACAAGGTTGTCTTTCGTTTCAAGCAGGATTTTCTTCCTAAAGTGGTCTCGGAGTTTCATTTGAATCAGGACATTGTTTTGCCCTCTCTATGCCCAAATCCCAGCGACGACAGGGAAAGGGCATTGCATTCCTTGGATGTAGTTCGTGTTGTGGAACATTATCTGGAGGTTACGTCTTCCTTTCGTAAGACTGATGCTTTCTTTGTGGTGCCTTGCGGGCCTAGGAAAGGTTTGGCTCCTGCCAAATCTTCCATTAGTAAATGGATTCGTCAGGCCATCATTGGGGCCTACTCTGCCAAGGGGAGGAGTCCCCCTTTTCGTGTTACTGCTCATTCTACTCGTGCAGTTGGTGCGTCCTGGGCTTTTCAGCACCAGGCTTCTGTTGAGCAAGTTTGTAAGGCCGCTACCTGGTCTTCTGTTCACACCTTTTCCAAGTTTTACAAGGTTGATGTTCGGGCATCAGCGGATGCTGTTTTTGGCCGCAAAGTTTTGCAAGCTGTTGTGGTTTAAGGTTATGCATTGTTGCCTAGTTTTGGATCCCCGCCCTTGTTATGGACACTGCTGTTGGATGTCCCACATGTTATGGATTCTTGAAGCGGGGTGTGTGACATACTAAGAATAATACCATTTTGTGAATACTCACCTTGTAAAATGGGTATTATGAGTATGTCACACACCCCGCTTCAACCCGCCCCTTTTGTATTCAGGATCCTCTTTATTGCGAACTTTGCGTGGTTGTTGTTTATATTTGCCTCTTCCTGGTCCCTTACCTTACTGCTTCTGTATACTGGGTAGTGAGTGGGAGGTCCCAGGTATTTATGGATCAGGGAGGGGCTTTCTTTTGCTATCATCTCTGCAGGAACGCCCTCTTCAGGACGATATTACCCACATGTTATGGATTCTTGAAGCGGGGTGTGTGACATACTCATAATACCCATTTTACAAGGTGAGTATTCACAAAATGGTATTTTTTCCTACTTCTATACAGAATATATTTACAGTTCCTATTTTTCCTATTAAATTGTTTTTGTTCCTTCCACTTCTGCCATTATAGGGAGTCGTCTGCGATTGCCGACAGTCTTCTTTCAGATGTGATTATGGATATGTCTGGCATTGTTACAAATGAAGTAGTAGAAGCAGAGACCCTGAGGGTGCAAGAAGAAAAACGGAGGAAGGCTGAGGAGGCCAGGCAAGTTCTTGGTGGCCTTGCTAGTTCATAATGCACACATGCGGTTTTGGTGTGATAAATATGTGCAACTGAGCTGATGATCTGGTGGCTTAATTATTCTGAGCAGTGCCCAGCAGCTCCAAAGTTTTAACTCCTGGACACCCAAATATGTTCTATTGTGTCCAGCTGCTGTTTTGATTTGACTACTGACAGAAAGTTAAAGAGGAACTTCTTAAAGACTTCAGAGCCAATCAAGTCCGACTCCTTGGGCATCCTGAATTGTGTGAAACCCCCCAGGTTGCCTTATCCCAGAGCACTCGTTGCCGGGGCAGCATCCGCCCCGCCTCTCAACGTTTCGGTTGCAATACCACGCACATCTCCGCACCGCATTCACATCCCCGCCCAACTCTCAGCGCTGCAGTGACATCCCCGCCTGCCTCTTCCTGTGTGCGTACCCATGCCAAGCCTTTCTAAATGGGCAACACAGGCACGCCCACAGTTAGAAACCTGGCGGGGATGTGGCTCAACTCCACTCTGCTTCTTTTGGCTGCTTAGCTGCTAGCAGAGCCAAATTGAGCCCGCTGATAGTGTTCCTCTTTAAGCTAAATCTTCAGAGTGGATTCACAGAAAATCTCACTGGGGTTAGCCGAACATCACCAGTAACGCCCGATGGGGTGAATTTCACCATTAGCAGTGGATCAGGTCTTATATTCCTGTATCCAAGATCAATCCAATTTGTGCTCCTGTGTCTGGATAGAATTAAATATCTTAACTAATATTATCCCATCTAGTACAAAGTAGACTGAGTTCTGACTGGTAAATATCTACTAGTAGGGTCCAGATAGTGTGTAATCGTTGTCTGAAATGAACTTCAAATCAGATGCAGTTCCTTCTGTTTTCATTACCAAGCAGTATATATTGAAACCCAATGTCCACTTTCTCGGTTTTGAGTGGAAAATAGAGAAAAGTTGTGCCAATTCTAATTGTATCAATTAGAATTTTCTCAGCATGTTGCTGCACCACTAATCTGAACAAAGGCGAGTTACAAGTGGTGTGCCGCAAGGCTCTGTCCTGGGCCCCATTCTTTTTTTAATATATTTGTAAGTGACATAGGAGAAGGCTTGGTAGGAAAAGTTTGCCTGTTTGCTGATGATACAAAGGTTAGTAATAGGGTGGATATTCCAGGACTTGTCTGAAACATGGAAAATGATTTAAACTAGAGTTTAATGTCTCCAAATGTAAAATCATGCACTTGGGTAGAAGGAATCACTGCTCTGAGTACCGTATGGGCAGTACTGTGTTAGCCAGGTCCTCGGAGGAGAGAAATTTAGGGGTTCTGATTACTGATAGCTGCAAGATGGACAGTGTAGCCAGGCAGTGGGAAAATCAAGCTGGATGCTCGGCTGCATAGCTCGAGGCATCACCAGTAGGAAGAGGGAGGTTGTGATGCCGCTGTATAGAGCCCTGGTAAGGCCACAGCTAGAATACTGTGTGCAGTTCTGGAGACATTATTCAATGGTAGAAGGACTTAAACTTAAAACTTATCAGGAGAGACTTAAATAACTTAATTTGTACAGTTTGGAGGAAAGAAGGGAGAGGGGGGACATGATTGAGACCTTTAAATATGTGAAAGGATTGAATAAGGTTCAGGGGGGGAAGTGTTTTCAAGAAGAAACTTAATGATAGAACAAGGGGGCACAACCTGAAGCTAATCGGGGGGGAAGATCAGAAGCAGTGTTAGAAAATAATATTTTACAGAAAGAGTAGTAGATGCTTGGAACAAATTTCCAGCAGAGGTAGTTGCAAAATCAACAGTCACTGAATTTAAACATGCCTGGGATAAGCACACATCTATCCTAAGATTAAGAAAACATACAGTATACACATAAGGGCAGACTAGATGGACCGTATGCTCTCCTTCTGCCATCAACTTTCTATGTTTTTTTTGCAGTGCAGCAACACGAGCCAGTGTTAAAAAATGGTAAATTATATTTATACTCTAGTTTGCAGTGAAGTGGTGTAGTCTGGCAGAAGTTCTTGATCAATCAGGCCCCTAGTCTTTGTCCGTTTTGTCTCTGAAGGAAGTTAATTTACTAGAAATTCTTGGTGTGTCTTTGGGTTTGAGAGGTGACAGTTTCTGCGATTAACTTCCTGTTTTGTTGACCAAACAAATTAAATTCACAGTTTTACAGACATGCCAATGGACTAATGTCCTCCCTATTGGAAGATGTGTTGGTCACTGTACACAATTGCCTGTCTTTAAAATGTGTTTCCTAACTTTTTCAACTTTGTAACAGGCGAATTAAGGAAAGGGAGCAGTTGCTTTCCAGCATCAGCCAGTCAGAGTGCGAGAGCTTGTTCAAAAAAGTACTTCAAGAAAACATCTATAAAATAGCTGGTGAAGAGCTAAAGTGAGTCTTATTTTTCACGCTTACAGTTTTAACCTTTACTTGCAGTGCTGGCGCTAATCCATTTTAAACTATTGATAATGTTTTGTGATTTTTATGGTCTCTAAATAAAATCAACATATTTTGCAGAAAGGGCCATTTTGGGCCTTAATTTCCTTGCTTGACTTGAAGATCCACGTGTGTGTGTGTGTGTGGGGGGGGGGGGGGGGGTCCAAAGGATTTCTGAAATGCTATAAGATGGTACTTAAGGCAAAAGTTCAGACAAAAAACAACCTCCCTGCCCTGCAACCCTCTCCTGGTGCTGAGACAGGACGGGGGGGTTATACAGATTAAAACCCCTTACCTCAGCCACGGTCCAACACCAGCCTCCGGGGTACAGATGACAGCTGCACAGAAAGACACAAGATGGCTCCCCTGACTCTGTGTGCAAGCCCACCACCCATTCAATTAGTGCACAGTGACAGGGGATGCCGCTTTGTGTCTTTCTCAGTGGCCGCACACAAAGACAAAAATGTCATCCTGGGGCTGCCTGCTCGTTCACGCCACCTTGTGTCTTTCTGTGTGGCCAGGAAAGGTTGATGGTTGGCGGGGGAGTGGTTTTCAGACCGGTATTCTGCTTCAAAGCGGTCGTTCACACAAGAAAAACGGGTCAGAGAAAAGAGCCATGCAAGCTAAAATGCCCCTTTTAATGTACACTATTATTAATATTGTACTTGTGTTTCAGGAAAGCCATTAAAGCAGACCACGACGAGCGGGTTAGCAAGTGCTCCGAACATGTTAATGACCAGTACATGGGTCAGTTTTTGGAGGAGGAACTGTGCCATTTAGTCAAGGAAACTCTCCAAGAGATGCGGCTTTTCAGAAAATTCTTTCAGAGGTTTCTAGTTTAATTTGTATTCCTGTGAATCTGTAGTATCACTGTGTCTAGTTTGTGCTTAATGCTGATGCACGATTACGTTTTCAGATGGCGAGAAGAGTTGGCCTCCAGGAAGAAACTAAGGCGCCAGATGCGAGGATTTCCAGCTGCTCCAGGTTTAATGGGTCACGGTGGCACACTCAAAGCATTGATGCCAAGTGCCGTAAATAACTTGGGAAAGCAACCCAAAGGGATGGTTGACCTAGGGCGTGCTGGAAAAATGTTGATATCTATTTTTAGGTGAGTTTGTATTCTTATAAAATGTACCTTTCTGTTTTTAATGGTATGTTATAAGGGGCGTGTGTAGTCCAAGTCTTTTGTATTTGGTCTTGTATTTACTTTTTGTACCATTTAGACCCAACTAAGCAAAACAATTCACGGGTCTGCTTTACTGTTTTAGTTTCTCTCATATTCCACTCCAGGGCGTCACCGAATGGGTTAACTATCATCCGAAAGGCGGGACTGCAAGATAAAAGGTGTGGTTCCTCCCGGCCTTTATATACTACCGGCTGCCATCCACAATTCATTCTTGCAGTTGGCCTGGACTGCGAATGTTGTGCTTGGATTTATTTTCCTGGTGTACAGCACGGCTTGCTTCATTTCAATTCTTCACATTTGGTAATCCGCCACAAGGTGGCGCAGTCGACTGCAGAAAGACTTGTGGCTCCTCCCAACCCATAAAAAGGGCAGGAATGGGGGCGTGTCCCGGCTTGGAGCAGATGAGTCGTCTGTGAGTGGGCTCCTGCTTCCCAACCCTTACTTTTCCTACTTACCGGGCGATTGGAGGATCCCAGTTGGCATGACAAGGCACTTGAAAGGCCACAGGAGAGGCAGAGAGAGCGGTGGAGCTCCGCAGGATCGGCGTCTGTCTCAGAAGACAAAGAGAATGAAGGAGGCTGCAGCAATCATGATAGCGGCGACGGGGGCGTCCTGCGGGTTCAGCGTAGAGGGGTGTGATTCTGCCTCCTCTTCTGCAGGAGAAGATAGCGGAGACCTCTGCTGCGAACAGCGGGGACTGTCGGCGGTGCGCGGAGACGAGGCACGGGGAGAAGACCGCAGCAGCTCTTAGGTACGCTTCAGCTCTTAAGCAAATGGGTGTACCAAGATGGCGGCCGCCCGCCGTCCGTCCGCAGCTGACACAATGGAGCCTGAGGCGCTGACCCGACGCGAAAATGGCGAGAACGATGGAGGGGACAGAAGGAGCCTGTGGGTCAGCTGCAAAGTCTATGGGTCTGACTCCAGCGGGTGTGGGTGCCCCGGAAATCTCCCTTATGGGGATCCCCGCACCAAGATGGCGGCTGCTGCTGCACGTGAGGCTGGTGCTCAGGTCACAACCCATCCTCCTAGCATGTCCCCCGAGAGACCCCCAGCAGTAAGTGACCTTATATTGAAGGGGGAAGTGTGGCATACTGTAGGGGGAAAGAAGAAAAGAAACGGGAGGAGGAGTGTCCCTGATCCACCCAGCGTGGCAGGTGACTCCCAGGATCATAGCACAGGAGGATGGGTGAATTATGTCCGTGGTCTGACCCCCCCTTGTCTGAGGAAATAAATCTTCAATGGGGCTGATAGGGAGGAGTGCCCAAGAGGAAAAACGGGTGACACAGGCAGGGCTGGAAATGGTAGTCTGACAGGCTTTTTCAATAAGCTGACAGCAGGCTTGGTGAAGTATGCCTATACTCCCAGAGGAACGAGTGAAGCTGGATCCCATCAATTGTCCCTCAAAGCACCTTTAACAGGAATCCCCGAAACCCCAGCTACAGGTCTCCCACAAAGTCAGTCGAGACACCAGGCTGAAAAAAGAGCGGCAACGGAAGGGATCGATGAGGAATGCGCGCCTACAGGGTCGCCCGTGTCGCCTCTCCCGCCCTCCCCTGCAGGATCCCCTGAAAGGCTTTGCAAAAGCCCATTACTGATGTCACTGGCAACACTATTGGCTTCTCCACCGCTTACTCCAGTCGTGCCAGATGGTTGGGCGGTTGTGGCGGCTCCCGATATCCCTGGAGGCGTAATTCCTCGAGAACAGCAAATCCATTTGGAAACTATCTCCTTATTGAGGGGATGCCTCGAAAGCCAGAGCTATTGTCACCGCTATATTCAATGAAATATTGGAGAGAGAGAGCCTTCCACTCCTATTGAATTAGACCGAGTTCACAGGGCTTTGGGCCCCAAAAGCTCCGACCCTGCCTACCCTAGAGATATTGTCTGCAGGGTACACCTCTTCTGGCTTAAAGAAGAAATCTTGAGGAAAGCATGGAACAAAGGTGCGGTGACGTTTCAGGGAGCGGATGTGAAGATTCTTCAAGACCTCTCTAAACGGACTCTCCAAATGCGCAGGATAATGAAGCCCCTACTTGAGGTCATTACGAATAACGGGGCGACGTACAGATGGGGTTACCCGTTTCACCTGAAACGCAAGAGGAGTGTTCGTGCTGAGATCCCACCAGGACTTGGAGGAACTGTTTGATTTCCTGAAATGTGACCCAGTTCGTATCCCTGACTGGCTTGACCCTGACGCACCGCTTTTGCACCCTCGCCCTACAGGCAGGAAAGCTGGAGGCCCGAGGAGCTTTCGAGATCTCAGACGCCTGGGGGGCCCCCCGAAGCAGCCCACCGGAGCTAGAAGCTGGGCTCCCCTCGACAGCAGCAGATTTGTTGAACGCGGAACTGTGGGTCCCCGGGGTGTCGGTTCGCGGCCTCCCCTCTCTCCCCCGGCCCGACCATCTGGAGGGGGAGAGGGGCGGCGGCCTAAAAATTAGCGATTACGGCGGCCCTAAGGGACAGTTAGCATTGGCCTGGAAGACCTCAGACTTCTAATAGTGAGCTGCCGTTAATTCTTGTGGTCTGCGGGCCACCTTCCCAAGATAGATTCCATCCTGGTTGTACATACTATGGTTAACAGTGTTTTGGTGTTTAGGCCCCCTTTTAGGGAGCCTTTGGTTCCCTCCGGTCGCCCCGGCTGCTGTGTGTGATGTGACAGGCTGGGTTGGGGGGCATTTTGCCGAATCCCTGGACGTGCCTTGCCTCCTTAACGGACACAACAGGTTTTGGTCGACTGGTACTTAGTACCCATATAGACCGAGTGTTTTCCTGTTTAGGAAAGTCTTTGAATTTTCCCCGGTTTGTTCCCTCATAGTTATCTCCCCTGCTCCCTTCTGTTTCTGCCCCTACCATTAGGGGAGGTCCTTCCCTCCCCCTATCCTCCTACTCCTTCAGTGCGGATCTCTGGGGGCCATTGACATTGGTGGATACTGAACCAGTTGTAATACGCAGTGTTCCTCCATGGCTGAGGTACGCATAGTCTCCCTCAACGTCAAAGGGCTTAACAGTCCAGAGAAGAGATCGCTCATTCTTAGGACCCTGAGGGGCCTAAAGGCTCAAGTGGCCTTTCTACAAGAAACCCACTTTAAGGCCAAGAACCCGCCCTCTATCGGCAACAGACACTATTCAAGAGCTTATCACAGTCACTCCACGGACTCCAGGTCTAGAGGGGTCAGCATCCTTATAGATGCGGTCCTCCCCTGGGAGCTGGCGGACTTTAAGACTGATGACGAAGGGAGGTGGATCTTTCTCAAGGGAAAGATCGCCTCCTGTAGTTATACATTTGCGAACGTCTACTTGCCGAACACTGGTCAGGTGGGTTTTTTGGAACAGGTCCTGAACACGCTGTCCTCCTTTAAAGAAGGAGAACTCATTTTGGGTGGGGACTTTAACCTAGCTCTCGACCCCCTCATAGACACCACTAGAGGGAGCCCCCACGAGTCCTACGCAAGGCTGAAGAAATTGAAAAATGCGCTCGCGCTCCACCAACTGGTCGACCCCTAGAGGATTCTTCATCCGAATGATCGTGACTATACCTTTTTTTCAGCACCCCATGGGTCCTATTCGAGGATAGATGTTTCTGGGGCCCCACGCCTCCCTGTGTCGGGTTTCGAGCGCCACCATAGGTAACATCACGGTCTCAGACCATGCACCCATTATGTTGACAGTCATATGTCCTCAACCAATTCCGAGGAGCTGGTCGTGGAGGCTGAATACCTCGTTACTCGAGGATCAGCTCATTCTTGAGGAAGTGCATACCGAGATCAAAAATTTTTTCCAAACCAATACTTCCACAGACATTTCCCCTGGGGTCCTCCTGGGAGGCGCACAAATATTTATCAGGGGCACCTTCATTAAGATAGGATCCAGAGTTAAGAGGGAAAAGGCTGAACAGATACGGGCCCTACTTATAGAAATTGGGAAACTGGAAAGGAAGCACAGAGTCCCTGGCTGTAGCGTGCTTGGCCCCTTTAACCTCCCTAAGAGAAAAACTTAAATTGATGTGCTGCGACAAAATTAAAGCGCAGGTGAACAATTGGCGCAGAATTTACTATGAATCGGGAGACAAATGTGGCAAACTTCTTGCTAAAGTGCTGAGGGAGGAATGGGTTAAAGCATATGTCCCGAAAATCACCAATTCCAGAGGGTGGGTCACGCACCTTCTAAGTGAAATTGGAGAATCATTTTGCACGTACTACGAAAAGTTATACAACCTCTCAGGTGTTCAGAACCAAGACTCTGGGGAGCCTTTAAAGCAATACCTACTCGAATCGGGTATGCCTAAACTTCCGAGAGAGGCCCTTGAGGAGCTAGAGGACCCCATCTCAATGGCTGAACTACACAAAGCAGTTTCTGGGACGACGGGAGGGAAGGCCCCAGGCCCCGATGGCTTTAGCCCTCAGTATTATAAGAAATTTTTTGCTACCCTTGCCCCTAAACTCTTAGAAGTCTTTAATTCCGTTAAGGATGGGAGGACCCTGCCGGCCGACACCCTGAGGGCACCCATTTCGGTTATCCGAAAGAGGGTAAGGACCCAACCCAATGCACCAGTTATAGGCCAATTTCCCTCTTGAGCTCTGACTTGAAATTGTTTGCTAAGATCCTGGCCTCCAGATTAGCTCCTCACCTCCACCATGTCATTGAATTAGACCAGGTTGGGTTCATGCCGCACAGGGAGGCGAGGGATAATACCATTAAAGTGCTGAATCTTGTTCACTTGGCTCAAAAGAGGGGGGTGCGGTCACTGTTGCTTGCGACAGACGCCGAGAAGGCCTTCGATAGGGTCAATTGGGATTTCATGCAGGCCACTCTCAAGCATGTGGGACTCGGCCCGCACATGTTGAGCTGGGTTGGAAGCCTCTATGACTCCCCGTCTGCCGCGGTACGGGTGAACGGCGTGCTCTCAGAATCCTCTAGAATAGCCAATGGGACAAGGCAGGGTTGTCCACTCTCACCCCTTATCTTTATTCTTACCCTGGAGCCTTTTCTCTGTCGGGTCAGGAGAGATACAGATATTAAAGGATTAATCAGCTCAGCGGCTCACTATAAGGTGGCGGCTTACGCAGATGACCTGATCTTCTCCCTGTCCTGTCCTGAGGTTTCCCTCCCAAATCTGTTGTCTGAATTAAGGTGTTATGGTGATGTCTCGGGTTATAAGATCAATAACCAAAAGTCCTCAACATAATCATTCCCCCGAGAAGATTCAGTGCCATCCAAGATTCGTTCCCATTTAAGTGGGCCAGGGAAAGCGTCACTTATCTGGGTACGAAAATCGGAAATAACCTTGCGAACATATTTAATCTGAATTTCCCACCTCTTCTAAAGAAGTTTGAAGAGACGACCAGATGGGGAAGGGGCAGGCTGTCCTGGTTTGGCAAATGCAATGCCACCAAGATGAACTTACTTCCTTGATTGTTATACCTTTTACAGGTGCTCCCAGTGGCGATCCCCCAGAGCTTCTTACGTAAAGTTAGGCCGCTCTTTGTCAGATTCAGTTGGGGGGGGGGGGGGGGTAAGAAGCCGAGACTGAGCAAAACTATTCTCTCCTGGACCAAGGAGAACGGCTGGGCTTCCCTGATCCGACCAGATATCATGTAGCGGTCCACCTTAACAGGTTTGTGGACTGGTGCCTTCACGGTGGTCACAAGCATTGGGTGGAACTGGAACAGGGGTTTCTTGAGGCCCCGATTGATGCTGCAGCCTGGCTGGTGGGCACTGCTGCCCCCCTAGTAATTAAACATCCCACAATAGGTGCCACACTTAAGGTCTGTCAGCAACATCTGGGCCACCCAGACTTCTCCCCCGGCTCCTTCCCCAATGTTCCCAATCCTGGGAAACCCCCGCTTCCCCCCGGGAAACGAAGCGCCAAAAGCGAGAGAGTGGAGAGAGGCGGGTCTTTGCAGAGCAGGTCACTTCTGGACGGGTGAAGGATGGTCGAATTTGGAGGCCCTGGCCCAGACAAAAGGTCTAACAGCTTGGACAAGCTGGCAGAGGAACCAAATCACCCACTTTCTCCACTCACTGCTGGCGTTTTCGGAGGGCATGAGGAGACTGACACTTTTTGAAAGTCTATGCTCTGGTGGTCGTGCAGCGAAGCACTTCCTTTCTTATATACATAAATTGTTGGTCGCCCCTCAGGAAGGTGATTCTCCTACCTTTCTGAGGAAGTGGGAGGCGGGCTTAAATGTTTCCATTACCCCAGACCAGAGTAAAAGGCTCCTTGCCATGCCACACAAAACTTCTATCTGCACTCGTTATCAAGAGTGCAACTATAAAATTTTGACACAATGGTACAGAGTGCCAGTGTCAATTAATAAATGGTCTCCAGATGTTTCAGAGAGATGCTGGAGATGTGACAGGGCAAGGGGAGACATGCTTCATATATTCTGGTCCTGCCCGGTCCTCAGGCCCTTCTGGAACTCGGTAAGAAGATTGGCAAGCGAAGTGACGGAGTCGGAGGTGGCTGATGACCCGGGTGTCTGTCTTCTCCACCTGACAAAGACCCCATTGAAATCCTATAAAAAAATCTTTGCTGTGTCACCTTTTAAATGCAGCAAAGATTTGCATCCCTCAAAAATGGAAAAGTGCTGACCCCCCCTCAATCGCTTTGTGGATACTGAGGGTAAATGAACTGATGCGTTTTGAAAATGTGATTCTCTCCCGAGAGAACAGATTCGATCAGCTTACATGCACCTGGTTTAGTTGGCTGATATTTTCTGAATCCGATGAGTGCAGAACACTTCTAGGAGAGCCTCAGAGATCCGCATAACCCCCCCCCCCCCCCTCGACGACCCTAAATAGGGTTCTTTAGGTCTAATGCAGAACCTGATTGTCATGCCTTATCGTGTTACCCCCTTGTTCCTGTATCTTCTCTACATAACTTTTATGGCGCTGAATTGATACTGTATGGAGATATTGTTACGCTGTATTTGTCTTTGAAAACCTTTAAATAAAGAATGATAAAAAAAAAAAAGGCAGGAATTACCCAGAGACTCCAGAGTTTCTCTGCAGTCCTGACTGCGAAGACAGAAGATTTCTCTCTCTGGTTATTCGCAGCTGAGCGGGGCATACCAAGCCCGTCAGCCCTGCAAGCCTATTCCCACCTGTTTCAGGACCCTTTTGCCTCCCAGCCTCGGCTGCTGGATCAGGTGAAGGTAGGGAACACCTGGGGTCGGGTGTTCGGTGAGCTATGCTCCGGGCCGCAGAAACTGTAACCAAAGGGTGGCCGGCCATAGGCAAATGGTGAGCCTATATGGGGGAGAGGAGAACCACCCTTGTTGTGTTCCACTTGATTGTTGGTGTTTTTTACTGTGTATGCTTCTTTTGTTGTTTTTCTTTTGGGGTTCCCCCCCCCTCGGGCCGTTACTGGGCGGGGGGCCTCCTGTCTCTCCCCGCTGCTGCGGGCACATGGCGCTCCGCGGCGGGGGGGGGGGGGGGGGCGCTGAGGAGGAGTGCCCTCCTCTCTTACTGTTCTCCAGGCGCCATTTTCTGGCTCTTGGCGCCCGGAATACTTCGCTCGTTTCTCGGGGGGCGGGGCCCCGAGATGACGCTACCCGCGTCGTCGCCGAGCGGCCCGCCCCTCGAGGTTCTCTGCCGGCGCCATCTTGTCCGCGCCTGTAGATCGCTGCGCATGGGGGCCCGCTGCCTGGGGGACGCTGCTGCACACAGGCCCAATACTGCCATCCGCTGGGGGACGCCACCCGGACCCTCTCGCTCCTGCCGCGGTCCGCTGCTGCCCTTCACCTATAGCCGGTCTGTGAGTCCGCTCCCCTTTTTTCTTTCCATTGGGGCTATTTGTTGCATGTGCTGTGGGATGCTCATTGTCTTATCATAATTATGTCTTTCAGACGGCCCTCTGTGTTGTGGTTTCTCCCGGTCCAATACCACCCCACCCCTTTTTTCTGTAGGGCATCCCTTGGGGGCATCCCGGGTGGGGCCAGTGCTGGCTGATTGTGCCTTATTGATAATCACCATAAGGAGGCTTCTGGGGATAGCGAGCTTGCGGGCCCTTCGGGGCAAGCTCGGCTGTGTCCCATGTGTGGGTCATCCCCTTTGGGTGGTCGCGGTGCGATTTGTATTCCGTGCGCCCAAAGTATCATTGCGGATCAGGTTGGGCCGAGCACTTCTCTACCTAGTCCCGCTCTACCTGCAGCTTCGCCCACTCCCCCACGCCTGCATTTAGCTCCCAGCGAGGGGGAAGACAGCAGGGGGTCTCATTCGGACCTGGCGATGCTCATTGCCAGCATTGAGCGGCAACTGGCCCGTCCGGCCGCCGGCAAGGCCTCTAGTAAAAAGAGGCACCAGGATACGGCCTTGTCCCTCTTTGCCGATGATGATGAGATTAATGATACCTATGGCGGCTGTGAATCCATGGAGGAGGGGGAATTGTTCGGTGATTCCGATTTCTCTGGGGATCGTCATGGCGAGTCTGATAGTGAACCAGGGTCCTCCTCAGAAGAGGATTCTGGGCTCCTGGATAATACCGATAGGCTTTTGTCTGCCGTTTTTGATACTTTACACATCGTTCCCCTTAAGGCGGCAAAGAGGAAGCAGGGTGATCTCTTCCGTCCTGACAAGCAACGCTCAGAGTTCCCAGAGCAGGGACATTTTTCCAATATGGTCCTCTAAGAATGGGAACGGCCTAACAGGTTGCCCTCAGTGCCCAAGGGACTAGATAGAAGGTATCCCTTCTTGGCCAACTTGGTTCGCCGCTGGTCTTGTCCCCCCGAGGTGGACGCCCCCGTCTTGGCGCTGTCCAATACGTCTATTATGCCGTCTCCTGACACCACTACCTTGCGCGATAATGCCGACCGGCGTATGGATCAACTAGCCTGTCATGCCTTCACCTTTGTGGGGACGGGCTTACGCCCGGTCTGTGCAGCGGCTATTGTTGCCATTGCACTTAAGAAGACTGTTAGGCGCCTTGCCGAAGCTGCCAGATCTTGCAAGTGAAAGGATGACTACAAGGACCTTTTGCTTTGCTCTGACTTTATTGCTTTTGTGCTGTCTGGCATGGATGATGCCGTCCGGCTTGGTGGTAGGGCCTCTGCCCTGTTGGCTGCCATGTGTAGGTCCGTCTGGCTGCGCCAGTGGGCCGCTAAGAGGTCCCTCACCAGGGTTCCCTTCACGGGACTCTTTTTGGGGAACATCTTGATGTTTTGACCAAGGATGATCGGCTCCCTTAGCGTAGAAAGCATTCTCTGCCCTTTCGGGGGTCCTCCTCATTTCGCCCTTCCCGTGGGGGACGCAGATCTTCCTTCACAGGTAGCTGCAGAGACTCTTGGGGACGGGGTAGATCCCGTGGTCGCCCTGGTCTCTCCTGGGGTTCCAAGCCCCCCACCCAAGGTTCCTTAGGCATGAGGGGGCGCCCTCATCCATCGGGGTGGGGGGACGGCTTTGACTCTTTGCTCACGTCTGGAGAAAACGTCTCGGATCGGTGGATTCAGGAGGTGGTGTCCTCCGGTTACAAGATAGAGCTAGCAGCTTGGCCGCCCCCAAGATTCCTCCGGTCCCGGATCTCCCAAAATCCAGTGACGGCGCAGGACCTGAGGTTGGCCGTCCAACATCTTCTGTCATCCGGACTGGTTTGCCCGGTGCATCTATAGGAACGGGGTCGGGGGTTCAACTCCAATCTGTTCACGGTGCCCAAGAAGGCTGGCTCCCCAAGACCCATCCTGGATCTAAAGGGTCTCAACAGATTTGTCAGGTTCAAACACTTCCGCATGGAGACCTTACGGACGTTGGTGAGCTCTCTTCGGCCATGCGACTTTATGACCACTGTGGACATCAAAGATGCCTACCTGCACGTTCCTATCTTCCTAGGGCATCAGAAGTTCCTGAGGTTTGCTCTGGGGGATCAGCACTACCAGGTTTGTGGCCTTGCCGTTCGGTATTCACCAAGGTGCTGCCGGGTGTCATGGCCCTCCTGAGGAGCCAGGGCATTCGCATTCTTCCTTACCTGGACGACCTGTTGATTGCTGCTACATCTTTTCATCAGGCCGAGAGGGATACTCAGGTGGTTGTGTCCACCCTCGAGTCCTTCGGTTGGGTGATCAATTATCCCAAGTCTTCGCTCACTCCGTCATTGGTGAGGTTCTTCCTGGGCATGACGCTGGATACTTCTCAGGTCAATGTGTTTCTTCCTCAGCAGAAGGTGGAGGGCCTTCAGATGCAGGCGCTAGCCCTGCTGTCGTGTCCTCATCCCTCTATCCGTCTGGGGATGCAGTTGGTGGGACTCATGGTGTCTTGCTTCGAGGCTGTACCCTTCGCCCAGTTCCACATGAGACCTCTTCAGTTGAATCTCTTGACCGTTTGGGATCGGAAACAGGAATTCCTGGAGTGGGAATTCGCTCTGTCCCCTCTGGCCAGGCAGTCCCTCTCGTTGTGGTTGGACTCGAGGAATCTTCTAGTGGGCAGGTCTTTTCTACCTCCGTGCGGGAAGATTGTCACCACGGACACCAGTCTGACCGGTTAGGGAAGGGTTTTGGCGCTCGCTGAAGTTCCAGGGCCACTGGGGCCCTCAGGACGCCCACACGCCTATCAATCGCCTTCGGCTGAGGGTGATCAGGTTGGTTGTCCTCCAGTTAACTCCCCACCTTTGTGATCGTGCGGTCCAGGTCCGTTCGCACAATCAGAAGGGCTGTCGCTTACATCAATCATCAGGGCGGAGCAAACGAGCCCTCAAGGTGGTGTCCCTGATCTTGGCTTGGGCAGAGGAGAATGTTCCCTGCATCTCAGAGGTTTACATCCCAGGGGTGGAGAATCAGGAGGCGGACTCCCTGAGCAGGGGGACGTCTCGTTTGGGGGAATGGTCCCTCGACAACAAGATCTTTCATGACCTGTGTCGCCGCTGGGGTCAGCCGGACGTGGACCTGTTTGCGTCCCGTCACAAGCTTCCAAGATCCGTCTCTCTGTCAAGAGATCCACTG
Organism: Gastrophryne carolinensis; assembly: GCA_027917425.1. Classification (NCBI taxonomy): domain Eukaryota; kingdom Metazoa; phylum Chordata; class Amphibia; order Anura; family Microhylidae; genus Gastrophryne; species Gastrophryne carolinensis. The sequence goes on from CM051240.1 coordinate 188,374,638, forward strand.
GCCTTCGCCATGGACGCTCTAGCCATTCCCTGGATGGATTTCCGGCTCCTCTATGCGTTTCCTCCATTTCCTCTCCTGGGGCGGGTGCTGCCCAAGATAGCCCAGTAGGGGGTACCGACCATTCTGGTGGCCCCCCGCTGGCCGAGGGGAGTATGGTTCGCGGACGTCGTCCAGATGGCGGTGGATCACTTTGTCCTGCCCGACGATCCAGGGCTTCTCACTCAGGGACAGTTGGGCCATCCCAATTTACAAGTGCTGGCTTTGACGGCTTCGCTGCTGAAACCTCCATCCTGATGGATAAGGGATTTCCGTCTTCGGTAGTCAGTTCTATGATTCAGGCTTGGAAGAAATCTTCTTCTTGATTTATTATAGGGTCTGGCATGCTTACATTGCCTGGTGCGAGTCTAAGTCTTTTTTCCTTGTCGCACTTTCTCCATTTCTAGGATTTTGGAGTTTTTGCAACATGGTCTGGAGTCGGGTCTACAACTGAGTACCCTCAAAGGACAGGTTTCGGCCTTGGCAATCTTTTTCCAACGATCTTTCGCCAATCATAGGCTTGTCAAGACTTTTTTCCAAGGAGTTACTCATGTACGTCCACCAGGTAAGCCCCTGCTACCTGTGTGGGATTTGAACTTGGTGCAAGATCGAGCTGGGGACCAGACCTGTCCGGAGGTTCTTTTTTTTTTTTTTCAAAGCAGAACATTTAGATCTGTGTTAGCTCACCTATTACTGCTAGGAGTAATCTGCCCCATTCCCCTTCCAGAGAGATGTTATGGATTTTTACTCCAGTTTGTTCGTAATCCCTAAGAGGGACGGTTCAATGCACTTTAGCTGGGGGATTATATGACCACAGTGGATATAAAGGATGCCTATCTGCAAATCTTCCTGGGCCATCAGGAGTTTTTGTGTTTTGCAGTAGATGGTCTACATTTTCAGTTTGTGGCTCTGCCTTTTGGCCTGTCCTTGGCTATAAGGGTTTTTTTTACCAAGGTTCGTTAAGGCCTCATGGCTCTTCTGAGGCACCAGGGGATATGAATCACCCCACACTTAAACGAACTGATCAAAATGCCATCTTTTCAGGAGGCCTTGAGGGATAAAGAGACAGTCTTATCGACTCTAGAAGACATTGGCTGTTTAGTCAACTATCCAAAGTCCAAAGTTGTTTCCTTTCTGGGACCACCGTTCAGGCCATGGTCTTTCTCCTGAAGCTGAAGAGACTCTCGCTTCAGGCCAGGATGGAGGCTCCCTTGGCCTACCTTTACCCAATGATCCGTCAAGGAATCTGTCTGTTGGGCTTGATGTTTTTTTGCTTTGAGACAGTGCCATTTGTGCAGTTCCACACAAGACCCCTGCAGTCGGAATTGCTGTCGATTTTGAATTGAACAGAGACCCTGGATCAACCCTTTTGCATGACACACTTAGCAAGGCATTCTCTAGCCTGGTGGATGAATCCCCAACCTCTTCAGGTGGGCAGATCCTTTCTTCCGGTACGGTGGAATATTGTCACCAAGGATGCCAGTCTAACTGGTTGGGGTGGCAGCATGAGGTCACAAACGATCCAGGGACAGTGAGACTCAAGGGAGAGCAGACTTCCTATAAATGTCCTGAAGCGGAGAACGATTCTGCTGTCACTCACACATTGGACTTCCAATCTGGTTTAAGCAGACAACATGATGGCGATGGTCTATATCGACCACCAGGGGGGCAGCAGAAGCAGTGCTTAAAGAGGTGAGCTGGATCTTACTCTGGGACGAGAAGAATGTTCCAGGCATCTCGGCAAACCACATACCCGGAGTGTACAACGTGCAAGCCTATCATGTAAGCAGGGTGGCCTTGAATAAGGGACAATGGTTCCTCAGTCAGGGGCTCTTTCGAGCCATATGCATCCACTGGGGTCTCCCAGACCTCTTTGTGTCCCACCACAATTGGAAAGTTCCGAGGTTTGTCTTCAAGTCCAAGGACCCTCTGGCTATAGCAGTAGATGCCCTGACCCTTCCTTGGTCAGCGTTTCCTCCATTTCCTCTACAGGGTCGAGTACTAAAAAAAGTAGCTCGCGAGGGGATCCCATCCATACTAGTAGCGCCCCATTGGCCAAGGAGAAATTGGTTTGCAGACATAGTAAGGTTGTAGGAAGGCTATTCACCTCTCCTCACACAGGGGCCTCTACAGCACCTCAATTTACGAGTTCTGGCTTTGACAGCCTGGCTATTGAAACCTCCATCCTAGCAGAAAGAGGCTTAACTGCTGGGGTCATCCGGACAATAATTCGGGCCCGAAGCAGACTTCGTAATGAATTCCACACAGTCTGGCTGGTCTTTATCGCTTGGTGCGAATCCGGGGGTTTCACTTGTAAGATATTTTCTATCTCCAGAATCCTAGAATTTGCAGAGGGGTTTCAATCAGGGATTTCAGTTGAGTACCCTCAAGGGACAGATCTCTCCCTTTTCCATCTTTTTTTTCAGAAGCAGATTGCCCAAAATAATTTTATAAGGATGTATTTGCAGGGGGTCACCTGTGTGCGACCTCCCCGAAAGCCTCTTCTGCCTGTTTGGGACCTGAATTTAGTCTTATCGGCCTTTCAGGGACCTCCGTTTAAACTGCTGCCAGAAGTTTTGCTGGAGTTGATGACACTTAAGGTCATCTTCCTAGTGGCAATTACCCCTGTGCGCAGGTTTCTGAATTAGCATCCTTAAAGTGGACCAACACCCAGGATTTTGACTATTCTGGGTTTTGGTCCACTTCGGTGGGGCACCCCGATGGGGGGTGCCCCGCTGTGTGAAACCCCCCCCAGAATGTGCCGCTGGAACGGGGAGAAGGTAGGATTGTGGGCTTCCTGGGGGGTTTCACCCCGTGGGACATCCCGATTTCGGATGCCCCACAGGGAGGGATCTATAAGATTCCCGGGCCGATCCCCCCTGGGTGTTGGTCCACTTTATCGGTTATGCCTCCTTATTTAGTCCTACCCATGGACACGGTGGTCTTCCATTTTGAACAGCACTTTCTTCCAAAGGTGGTTTCCCCCTTCCATCTTAATGAAGAGGTGGTTTTGCCCTCCTTATGTCCAGCTACGGTTAGCCATAAGGAAAGATTCCTCAACTTCTTGGATGTAGTTAGAGCTCTTAAATATTATATCTCTGCTTGTCAGATCTTTAGCAAGACTGACTCCTTGTGTATTATTTTTGAGTGATCAGGGGAAAGATCTAGCAACAGGTAAGTTTACCATCAGCCAGTGGATTGGACAAGCACGTCTCCAAGGGGAGAAATCCTCCTTTTCGGGTTACAGACCATTCTACCTGGACAATTGGAGCATCCTGAGCTTTTCAGCACCATGCTTCAAAGGAGCAGGTCTACAAAGAAGGTTTGGTTTTTTTTTGGAATGGCTTACTCCTCAGGTTAGAGGAATAAGGTCGACACTTGGGATTCCCGCCCTGGAAGAAAGGCACTGCTTTGGGAGGTCCCATTCTGATTCAGTGACGCCCTGGAGTGGAATATAAGAGAAAATACAATTCTGTGATTCTCACCTGTAGTATAATTGATTTCTCTCTTCTTCCACTACAGGTTGTCACGCCCACCCTCTCTGCTAGGCTACTATATATTTATTCCTTAGATGCCATAGTTCTAGTGATGTCTTGTTTATATTCTAACGTGTCTCCTTGTTTTCCAACATGTAATCTCCTAGGATGCTTCATTCTCCCGAACGGCTGTTCCTACTGCTTTTCAATTACTGGATTGCGGGCATCTGGTAGTGTATATATAGCCCAGGATGAACAACACCCTTTTATCTTGCAGTCCCGCCCTTCGGACAAGAGTTAACTCATTCGCATCTGTTTTGGTCACGCCCTGGAATGGAAGAAGAGAGAAAGCAATTGTAGTGAAGTGAAGAATTACTGTATTTCTTATTACTGCAGGAAACCAAGGCATTATAAACACAATAAAATATACAATGATAAATCACTAGAGCACTGTACCAAAACAATTGTAACGCATTTTCCTCTTTTTTTTTTCTCCTTACCTTAGTCCCCATCAGCGCACAGAGCAACTTCTCCATAAGATGAAAGTCCAGCATTATTTTCAGGGGCTGCTTTGGTTTGTACTGTTTTAATGCATTTTTAAGGTTTGATCTGTTTTTGTTCTTTGTATGTATATACATTTTATAACATAACTGTCTGTTCCTAAAATATAGCAGTGCTGCATGGACTGCACTGGAGCTTCCATCGCTGATTGCAAGGAGCCTGCCTTCATGGAAGAACTGCATATTTTGGAAGGTAGTGTTGGCTTTACCAGAAACGAGTGAGCCGGGGGATCTTAACAGGTAAAATGCATCATTGTAATGCGAATCTGTCTTTAGGGATGGGGGGGGGGGGGGGGCAGCAATCTTGATGCACATCAAGACTGTCATAGTGTGGCCCCACACCTGTTTATGTAGAAAAAGGAGGGTGAGACTGCTTTACAGAGAAATTTTGGAGGCCGTTCAAGTTCCACTCCTTAGGGCATTGGGATGGCCTGCTTTGTGATACCCCTGGATCCACCATTCCACTGAATTCGCCATGTTTTATGGAAGTAGTTTTCACTATCTGCATTCTGTTGTAATCGGCAGCTGCACATCAAGTCTACACCAAGACCTACAAGAGGAAAATAATGATCCCTGCACACACAGAACACTGCTGCTGGGCATGTAGAAGGTTGAATGAGCTCTCTCACCAGTGGCTATAACAGGGCTCACCTTTCTCTTTTTGTAGATCTTGATGTACAGTTGCCAATAGCAACAGACTGCAGTTAATATTACTGCTTCCGTAAAATACACATTTGCCAACATAAGGAAAATTTAAAAAAATTATAGATAAGCATGGCACTTTGAGGACATCTTTTTTGGCACCAAAAAAATTGACACTTTAAAAATTGCCTTTAACCCTTCTAGTGCCAGCTACGTGAGTCTCACGTAGCTGCCTCTCCAACCGTTAAGTGCCAGCTACGTAGCTGACTTTATACCCCCATGAAAAAAATACTATTAAAGATAAAGACTTACCTGACCCCTCATTTGATAGTGCCAGCGATTCTCTTCAAGAATCTGTTTAAGAAAGAAGCTGTTTGATTTTCGCCCCCGGGCCTCTGATCTTCAGGAGGGGGCCCATAATAGCCCCCCCCCCCCCCCCGCCATCTAAAAGAAAAAAAATGAATAAATAAAAATGACACAAACTCACCTGACAGCCCGATCGCTCTCTCCGGGTCTTCTCTTCACCAGGGGGGGGCTCCGATCCCTCCCCCCTGGACTTACCACTCTTTAGGTGAGGACCCAGCAACAGGCCCTCACCGTCCTCTTCCTCCGGCGCTGGCCCTGCCCTAGCCCCGCCCACTTGTGGGAGGAGCTGGATGACGTCATCCCGCTCCTCTATACGGGCACCCGGGCTCCGACTGTCACTTTTCAGTAGCGATCGGAGCAGGGAGGGTGGCAGGCAGGGTGGCTCTGATCTCCCTGCCTCCCACCCTCCTTGCTCCGATCACTACCGACACGTGTCATCTGCAGCGGCGCGGGACACTGGATCAGAGGTAAGTATAAGTAAAAACAAGAATAATAAAATATTTTGTGTCTGTGTCTTTTTTCTTAACTATTTGTGAACTGGTAAGGGGTCCATGAGACCCCTTATACCAGTTTACAAGGCTCTGGGGCTGGCAATCACCTGCGCCTAGCGGGTGACTTGCCATAACCCCCAGGCGGGCTAGTAGCTTGCAGGGCCAGGGGCCACCAACGCTGGCCCCTGCGCCCTGTTCTACAAGCCCCCATAGCTGGCCCGGGTCGGTAATGCTGGGTAAGGGGGACCCTACGTCATTTTGGGGGGGATTTTAAAGGGGGACCCTATGTAATTTTTTTTTTTTTAAGTTAACCCCTTACAACTATGCAATCATATTGCATAGTTGTAACCTATCTGAAATCTCCTAAACTGCAGTTTCAGTTTGGGGGAGTTTTCTGGGCAGGAAAGGGTGTATACCAATACATATGTGGCACCGTTGTAACCGGGAGAAATAGGGCTTTCACACGCAATAATATTTTATTAACAAACTTACATTTTTTTATCACAGAAAAACTCTACAAATTGTAAAAAAATAGATTTTTTGCACATATTTCACCCAAAAGTATTGAGAATACACTAAAAAGGGCCAAACAAGACATTTCATGTTAAAGCCCAGACTCTGCTGAAAAAAGCAATATATAATTTTCCAGGAAAATCCCTGGAAATCCCTTCAAAAAACAAGGTTGAACATGTGTAGCGCAAAAACTTGAAAAGTAGTCTGGCAACAGAGTGTGACAAAAAATCTAGGTAGGCCGGCACTTAAAGGGTTAAATGTGGAATTTCCCTTTAAAGGAAAAGTCCTTTTTTGGCAGCTTTTTAGTGTTCTGCTTTTTCCTCTTCTGGAATGTAAAATAAACATTTGTGTTAGGATTGTGCCCCCAGACCTGTGATTTACTTATCAGCACGGTGGTTCTTTATAAGTTTCTTACATTTTTGCGCGTCTGTGATCCTAAAGTGGCAAGAGTTTTCCTGGCCTTGAGAAAAAACTACTGACTACATGCCCCAGAATGCTTTCACTGTAACAGCTGAACTCATCAGCAGCTTTGGCTAAATCAAGCAGCAGTTATGACCCCAGCTGTGAATGCTGGCAGTTTAGTTGCTTGAACACACAATTGTGATTCCCTTATCTACAGAGTTCGAATTAGAGCGGATGGGGTTAAAGAGGTCATCTGTGCCTAAGCCAATCAGATGATTTACAAGTCAGAGTCTGGAAGTCTGACAGTTTTTTATTCTTAGTATACAGTACGTCCTGCTCCAGATATAGTACTTACACTTGGGTTATCCTCCGCCAGATGGGGCTGCACTGCAGAGACATGCAAAACGGGCTCCTCCCGACCCCTCAAATACCCAGGGACCTCCCACAAATCCCCAGATTTCTCTGCAGTGCTGACTGCGAAGACATGAAGTATCACTCTCTCGCAGGTGAGCGGGGCTTTTAAGCCTGCGGTCCTGTTGGACTATTCCCACCCGTCCTTTCGTGTGATGTGCCTCCCAGCCTGGGCTGCGCTGGTCGGGTGAAGGTAGGCAGCACCGTGTGTGCTTATGGAGCGCTGCTCCACGCAGTCCCCCACCAAAGGGTAGGCGGTTTAGGCTGATGGTGAGCCTTATGGGATGCCCCTCCCGCATTATTACCACATGCCCCGTTGTAGCGGTGGGTCCTGTATAAAGGACTGCCATCCTCCCTCATTCTCCCCGTAGCCTTCGGGGGGGAAAGGGGGGGGTGTGGGTCAGTGCGTATAGTGATTACATGTATGACTAGATATGTGGTGTCAGCCGCCGCGCTGACTTGTCTGTTTTTACTATTACATGGCCGCCGCAGCTCTCGTCTTTTCCCTCATTTGGAGGTCTGCGCCGAACGGCGGCGTTGTCTCAGACGCTGCGACGTTGTCATTGGCTGCTGCCTATGGTTTTCGCACTCTTCGGGGGGCGGGGCCTGGCATGGCGCGCTCCGCGTCACGGACCGCTCTGGCTCGCCCTTTGAGGTTCATTTGGCGCCATTTGGTTGTACAGTCGCGAGCGCGTGTGTAACGGTCCCCCCTTCTGCGGTCTGTTAAGTGCCCTCGCGGGCGACCTTTATGCTCATTGCTTATGGTGCATTGTTCTGACGCCCCTTCTTCTCATTGTGTCTTTCAGACGGGTGAATCCAGTGGCTTCTCCCGGCCCGGTGTAATTCTCAGTTGGGCCTAGTATAATTACTCCCACTTACATGCGGGTTATTGGGGCATCCAGGGTAGCTTACTGCGTCAATCCCTACTGGCCTATTGTGCCTATTTAATCACCATATGGAGAAATCCCAGGATAATGTGACCGGGGTTCCTTCGGGACAAGCCCGGCTGTGTGTAGCTTGTGGGGTCTCACCTATCAGCGGTGACAATACACGGATCTGTGTTCCTTGCGCACAGCAGGCGCTAATGTTGCAACCTGCCCCTCCGGTGGCTGGGCCCGCACCTCTTATCACTTCACCTACTCCCCCAAGCTTGAGTCTAACTCCCAATACCAGCGGGGATTCTCATCCTGATGTGTCTGCTAGACTGGCCAGTGTTGAAAAATTGATTGCTAATACCTTAGCGCATAAGGCCACTGCTAAGAAGCGTCACTTAACCCCTGATGCCACTCTTTTCCCTACGGAGTCTGATGAGTTGTTGCATCTATATGGCTATACCCCCTCGGACGCAGGGGAGCTGTTCTCTGACTCAGGGTCATCTGGCGAGAGGCCCAGGGGTCATGACGAGTCTGGCTCTGACCCCTGGACCCCGGATGATACTGACAGACTGCTGGTTCAGATTTTTGAGGTTTTGTCCATCTCTCCCCCTGTTGCGGCTCCCAGGCAAAGGGGTGAGCTTTTTCATACTGCTAAGGCTTGTTTGGAATTTCCTGAGCAAACCCATTTCAATAACCTTGTGCTTAAGGAGTGGGAACATCCCAGTAGACTTCCCGGTATACCTAAGAGTTGGGACAGAAAGTATCCCTTTCCTGCTGATATGCCCCCACCCCCCCCCCCCCCCCCCGAGGTCGATGCTCCTATTCTAGGGCTGTCTAACACCTCTATTATGCACTCCCCTGACACTACTACGTTGCGGGATCTTGAGGACCTGCGCATTGACCAATTGGCATGCCATGCCTTTGCATTTGTGGGAGCGCCTCGGCCATTACGTCTTGAAGGCCCGGATGAACTGCCAACTGATACGTTTAATGCACTGTCTAACTGTGATCTGTTTGTAAACTTTATCCTGTCTGCCTCGGATGATGCCATTAGGATGTGTGCCAGTTCCTCTGCCTTGGCGGTAGCTATACGCCGTGCGGTTTGGCTGCCCCAGTGGGCTGCTGACAATGCTGCAAAGAAGGCCCTTACTGGGCTTCCATTTAAGGGGCTACGCCTGTTTGGGAACCGCCTAGGCCCCAGCGCAGGCGACAGTCTCGGCCCTTTTGGGGCCAGAGCCCCCTTTCACTCCCCTACTGCGGTGCTAAGCAGATTCCTGGCACAGGAAGAGGACGACGTCCTGGCTCCTCTTGGGGGCCTAAGCCCAAATCCTCTCCCATGATGGGGTGCCCTCGCCCGTCAGGGTGGGGGGACGGCTACAGCACTTTGCGCACGTCAGGAGGCGCCACGTCTCAGACCGGTGAATTCAGGAGATAGTGTTCTCCGGTTACAAGATAGTTTGTTGTGCGGCCCCCCACAAGATTCATCAGGTCCCGGATCCCCCAGGATCCTGTCTCAGCTCAGGTCTTGATGCAGGCCGTGCAAGGCCTTCTGGATATGGGGGTCATTTGCAGGGTCTCCTTAAGAGAAAGGGGCAAGGGGTTCAATTCCAACCTTTTCACAGTACCCAAAAAAGATGGATCAGTCAGGCCCATTCTGAATTTAAAGATCCTCAACAAGTTTGTCAAGAACAGGCGCTTTCGCATGGAAACTCTGCGCTCGGCCATCGGCTCCCTGCGCCCAGGGGATTTCATGACGTCTGTGGACATCAAGGATGCTTACCTTCACATCCCTGTGTTCCAGGGACACCAAAGTTTTCTCAGATTTGCGTTGGAAGATCAACACTACCAATTTGTGGCCTTGCCATTTGGCCTTACTTCAGCTCCCAGGGTGATCACCAAGGTGCTGGCAGGGGTGATGTTGGACACTCAGCTGGTGGTGTCCACCCTGGAGTCCTTCGGTTGGGTGATCAATCACCCCAAGTCCTCTCTGTCCACTTCCTCGGTGACTCCGTTCCTGGGAATGATTCTGGATACGGTTCAGTCAAGGATATTCCTTCCTCAACAGAAGGTGGAAGCTCTAACAGCGCAAGTCAGGTCCCTGCTGTCGTGCTCACAGCCATCCCTCAGGCAGGGAATGCAGTTGGTGGGCCTGATGTTGGCATGCTTCGAGGCGGTGCCCTTTGCTCAGTTCCATTTGAGGCCTCTACAACTTCACCTTCTGTCAGTATGGGACAAGGACTCAACGTCCTTGGACGGGGTTTGTGTGCTCCCCCCCTCGGTCAGGCGGTCCCTGGCGTGGTGGCTGGGCCCCAGGAACTTGCTGGGGGGCAGGTCCTTTCTGGCCCCCTCCTGGGAGACGGTCACCACGGATGCCAGTCTGTCGGGGTGGGGGGGATTCTGGAAGTCCCTGCCGTTCCAGGGGAGGTGGGGCCCTCAGGAGGCCCACTTACCTATCAACGTCCTGGAACTAAGGGCGATCAGGTTGGTGCTGGAGTGGTTGACCCATCACCCGAGGGGTCTGGCTGTGCAGGTGCGCTCAGACAACAGGACGGCAGTTGCCTACATCAACCATCAGGGAGGGACCCGGAGCAAGGGGGCCCTCCAGGAGGTGTCGCGGAGGCCAATGTTCAGTGCATTTCGGCTGTGTACATTCCGGGGGCAGAGAATCTACTGGCGGACTCTCTGAGCAGGGGAACCTCCCGTCAGGGGGAGTAGTCCCTCTGCAACAGGGTATTCCAGTCCCTGTGTCACCGCTGGGGTCTACCGGATGTGGATCTGTTTGCATCCCGTCACAATCACAAGCTCCCGGCCTTTGTCTCCCTGTCTCAGGATCCTCTGGCCTTGGCCACAGATGCTCTGTCCATGTCGTGGCAGGAATTTCGGCTCCTGTATGTCTTTCCTCCATTCCCCCTGCTGGATAGGGTCCTGCGCAAGGTTGCTCTGGAAAGGGTACCAGTGATTCTGGTGGCCCCCAGGTGGCCAAGAAGAGTGTGGTTCGCAGACGTGGTGCAGATGGCAGTAGACCAGTACGTTCTGCCAGGAGTGCCAGATCTGCTCACGCAGGGCCCCCTACGCCATCCCAATTTACAAACTCTGGCTTTGACGGCCTGGCTGCTGAAACCTCCATCTTGATGGAGAAAGGCTTGTCTGCTTCGGTGGTTGAGACCATGGTGAAGGCTAGGAAGAAAACTTCTTCTACCATCTATTATAGGGTATGGCTTACCTACATTGATTGGTGTGAGTCAAAGTCTCTTCCCTGTAGGGTGTTTTCAATCCCAAGGGTTCTGGAATTTTTACAACATGGGTTGGAGTCAGGTCTAAAGCTCAGTACTCTGAAGGGTCAGGTTTCTGCCCTGTCTGTTTTCTTTCAGAAGTCTTTTGCTCAGCATTCCTTGGTTAAGACTTTCTCTCATGTGCATCCCCCTCTCGAAAACCTATGGTCCCTGTTTGGGATTTGAACTTGGTCTTGTCTGCCTTGCAGGGTGCTCCCTTTGAGCCTATTCAGGATGCTGCTCTGGCTGTTCTTACCTTCAAGGTTGTCTTTCTGGTGGCTATTACTTCGGCCAGGCGTGTGTCTGAGTTGGCGGCTCTGTCTATCCAGCCCCCATACTATGAGAGAGACCAGGACAAGGTGGTGTTCCGCTTTAAGCCAGACTTTCTGCCTAAGGTGGTGTCTGCTTTTCATTTGAATCAAGAAATTGTTCTTACTTCATTGTGCCCTAATCCTAGCAATGCCAAGGAAAGGGTTTTGCATTCCTTGGGTGTGGTCAGGTGTCTGAAGTATTACCTGGTAGTCACTGCATCCTTCAGGAAAACTGATGCTCTTTTTGTGGTCCCTTCTGGTCCTAGGAAGGGTTTGGCTCCTGCCAAGTCTACTATCAGCAAATGGATCCGTCAGGCTGTGATTCAGGCCTATTCCGCTAAGGGAAAAGAACCTCCCTTCCGCCTTACTGCTCATTCTACTCGTGCTATTGGTGCCTCTTTGGCTTTCCAGCACCAGGCTTCTGTTGAACAAGTTTGCAAGGCCGCTACTTGGTCTTCTATTCATACCTTTTCAAAGTTTTACAAGGTTGATGTTAGGGCCTCAGCTGATGCTGTTTTTGGCCGCAAGGTTTTGCAGGCGGCAGTGGTTTAAACTGTCTGCTGTTACCTTTTTTGTTGGGGATCCCACCCTACTTTATGGACACTGCTATTGGATGTCCCAAGTGTAAGTACTATATCTGGAGCAGGACGTACTGTATACTAAGAATAATACAATTCTGTGTAATACTCACCTGTAGAATTGGTATTATAAGTATACAGTATGTCCTGCTCCACCCCACCCTGGTTTTTTGCATTATTCTGGATCCCCTGTATGGTGATTGTTATCATTGTTATAATTACCAATTTTTGGTGGTTAAATTCTCCCGGCTTCTTGTTCTTTGCTTTTCAATGCTGGGGATTTGTGGGAGGTCCCCGGGTATTTGAGGGGCCGGGAGGAGCCTGTTTTGCATGTCTCTGCAGTGCAGCGCCATCTGGCGGAGGATAACCCAAGTGTAAGTACTATATCTGGAGCAGGACGTACTGTATACTTATAATACCAATTCTACAGGTGAGTATTTCACAGAATTGTATTTTTTCTTTTGTAACAAGATGAGTTCAGCACCTTGGCTCACAATAATGGATTTTTGTTAAGTGGTATTATCCTTTAACTAGATTATCATATAGGTCCCAGCATTTTTCTTTGTTTGCAATATATCTTTGAGTTTTTAAAAGAACAAAGAATCAGAAAGGAGGATACATACAGGGCAAACATGACAGTACAATGATACACTATACACCGTCTGGGGACTTTAAACCGGACCTTCAGCATGATTTAATAAAAAGCCCAAACCCTTAAAAAAAACGATTCCCCAGCATCTAAAATTAATATATTTTACGTTTTTATTCACTTACTACTTATTCTTTCCCCCACTGGGCTGCAACTCTGTTCAGGATTTAGGATATGGGCGCCGCCATCTCAGAAGCATCACACTTACTGAGGAGATGAGTGGGATAAAGTACAGGGGACGGTTGGTTTATAGCTGTGCTTTGCTCAGACAGAGCAGAGGTGGGGGTCAGGAGAAGGTCAGCAATCCCAGAATGCAGAGCAGCACAGTCAGAAGGCACTTCCTGTTTGCAGGCTGCCTGTTGTTCCATGAGCCGCCATCTTGGATGTTTAAAGGCTCATAACATGCAGTAGATGCAGGTAGGATGATTTTTAATATGAGCAATCTGTATGTACAGGGTGCGGGAAACATATAAGATACTCTTATTCAGAGTGAAGGATCGCTTTAAGACTTGACCCTGTAACATCCAATTTAAGGAGTAAATCCCACCCTAATACCAACCACCGGATAATTACGGCCGTCATTGAATTCCACTCAGGGTGGCTGAGAAATCTTAGACCTCCTCTCAGCCTTCGGCAGAAGAAACAAAGGAGACAAGGATCCTGGAACCCCACCCACCAACCCCGAGCCCCACTACTTCCAACAGTACCCCACTTGGCCCCCCCCCCCTCTCAAGCACCTCACCCTACTTCCACTTAATTCTTCTCCAAAAGAGCCCAGAAACAAGGAGATCCCCTAGAGACCTCCCACACTGTCCAGGTTCAGGGGTACTTCTGAGCCCCCCCTCAACTCTAGCTAGTGCCAGTTCCTCCATCCTTCTTATGTTCTCCACTTCCCCGCACCATTCCAACTGGAAGGGAGTGGCATTAGTACTCCAATGACGAGGAATCACCGACCTGGCTGCAGTCAGCATGTGCCTTGCAGCTTTTTTCTTTAAAGGGTCAGACCTGGATTTTTTATTCCAATCTAGATGCTGTGTACACACAAGTTAGTAACTTTCCTCTATAATTATACAATGATAAAAATAGCAGTTCATGCTTATTAGTATATCATAAAGGTTTTTGTATATTTTAGGCCATTACAAATGTTATCTCGTAGAATGCTTTTTTATAAATTAAATTAATTAAATTGTGTATTAGAGAATATGTTTTGTTTTTTCTTCTTTATTTTAGTTCGCTGTCAAAGTGGTTAAAGGCAAAATTTTGTTGGGCAGGAGTTCAGCCATCAGATGATCAGAAACCGGTTCAAACCCTGGCTCTTTATAACACTCTAGAATCTCATGAAGGATGGCCAATATCTGTTAATGTTTGTGTCAAGGTGAGCTCACTACACAATGATGGAATACAAATAGAAATGGGCAACATTGTAGCTGCACTAATCCCCACTAATGGGACAACGTTAAACAAAAATTGTGCAGCAGAGAGTAGTGTCTAGTGTACTAATAGTCACAGAAAGAGTCTTTGGGGTTCATTCTCTGTTCACCAAACTGGGAGAGGGAATATGGAAATGAGAAGGGAAGAAACTACTACTTGGGGACATGGTGGTGGGAGAGGGTCTTGTGGTGCACCAACTTCTGTGAATGGCA